>JAZKJV010005328.1:0-56884 GCA_037367405.1 Ottelia alismoides | reverse complement strand
TGGGAGCCTGGGTGGCCAAACGCTGGTCAAAACAGCGAAAAACAGGGGCAAAAGAGGCGGATCGGTTGTGATGCGTTGACGCCCTCACTCTCCCCGTCTGGCTCGCGAGCACTTTTGCAAACGCGCTCCCCGAATTGCTGCGCGGCCGTTGATTTTCATCGGAGGGCGCGACCGGAGCTGCGCAAAGCGGAAAGGTCGAATCGCGGGGCCTGGGCCAAAAATGGGGGTGGCGATGGGGAAATGAGGCGAGGGAAAAGCCGCCCTCGGCCGGGGTCGCCGCGGCACTGTCGTAAAGGGGCGCAGCCACACGAGAAATGCGTTGTCATGGCGGCTGAATTGCCCAAGATGCGCGCCCATTGCCCATCTGGGCGAGAAAGGAGGGAAAACACGACACTATGAAAACCATCGCCATCATCGCTCTTGCCGCCGTTGCGTTCGGCTTCGCCGCTTGCGCCAGCAAGCCGGCTCCGGCTCCGGCCCCGGCTCAGAGCACCGGTTACTCGAAGTAATCCACTCGTTCCTCGAGGGGACCACTTTGCGAAAGCCAGATCCGTTTCATACGGGTCTGGCTTTCTGCGTTTCTGAGGGGTGATGGCTGAGTGGGCGGGAGCTGGTGGGACTGTAGGCGGCCTCTGTCCGGCTGGGGAGGAAGTGATACCGGGGTCACGGAGCCCGGCTACAAAAGGAGGGGGCGTTCTTCCGCTCCCGCTTTCTCGTGCCTGGCGTTCTCTGTTCCTCGGGACGAGAGAGGAAGGGCAGGAGCAAGCGCAGGAGCTTTAGAACGTGGGTTTGCGGCGGGGAGGGCCGCTATAGCTGACGCGGGTGAGATAGAGGCCCTCGGCAGGGGCGGCAAAGTGGGTTTTCGGGGTGGCTTCGTCTTCCAGCAGGTCGCGAATCCAAGTGAGCGGCGCCCGCTTTTGTGCGCAGCGCACGAGGGTGCCGGTGAGCATCCGCACCATTTTGTAGAGGAAGCCATCGCCAGTCACGCGGAAGGTCAGCAGTGAGCCTTGGCGCTGCACGGTAAATGCGCGGATTCGCCGCACGCAGTCTGGATCGGGTTCGCCGCGGTTCACGGCAAACCGCGCAAAGTCGTGCTGCCCGACGTAGAGCGCAGCACCCGCGCGGAGGATGGCGAGGTCGAGGGGACCAGGGACGAACCAGGCGCGGCCGATCTCTAGCGGGTGGAGATAGGAGTTGTTCCACACGCGATAGGTGTAAGTCTTGCCGGTCGCGTGGAATTGGGCGTGAAAGTCAGGCCTCGTCGGGGTGGCGCGCAGCACCCTGATTTCGCGCGGCAGTCCGCCGTTGAGAGCTTCCTGCCAGTTGCGGCGCGGCAGGCAATCGCGCGGCACATCAGCGTGGGCCACCTGCCCCTGCGCGTGGACTCCGGCATCGGTGCGGCCAGAGCCGATGACTACGACCCGACGACCGACAAACGGCAGAAAGGCAGCCTCGAGGTGGTCCTGGATGGAGTTTTTCTCTGGCTGGCTCTGCCACCCTTTGAAGGGGCGTCCGTCGTAGGCGATCACCATCTTAAGCCGGATGGTAGCGGCCGCCGGAGCCGGGGCGGGAGCGGCGCCGCCGGGACTCATCCGAGGGGCGCCTGCGCGTCGAGCCAGCCCTGCAGAATGAGCTGGGCGGCGACCTGATCGATGACCTCGCGGCTGTCCTTCACCTTGCGCCCGGCTTCGTGCAGCGAGCGTTGCGCGGCGACCGAAGTGAGGCGCTCATCCCAGAGCCGGACTTCCACGGCGACGGCGGCGCGCAGCTTCTCCGCAAACTCCCGCACTTTGTCGGCCGCGGGACGTAGGTGCCATTCATGTTTCGGGGCAGGCCGAGGACGATGACGTCGACGGAGTCGCGCCGGACGATCTCGGCGATGCGGGCGATCGGGTCTGCGATCTCGCGCAGATGCACGGTCTCGAGCGGATGCGCCAGCATCCGGAGTTCGTCGGAGATCGCGAGCCCGATGCGCGCATCGCCGTGATCGATCCCGAGGGCGCGTCTCATCGAGAAAATGGGGCGCCGCCTACTGCAGTTCGGCCGGGACCTGTGCCACGAGGTGCTTGATGCGTTCTGCTTCATGGCGGCTGCAAATGAGGAGCGCGTCGCCGGTCTGCACCACGATGAGATCCTGGACACCCAGCAGGGCGATCGTCTTTTTCTCGGTGGAGTAGACGAGATTCTGCCGGGCATCGAGCGTGGTGAGCGCGAGATTGCCGACGTTTTCGGCGCTGTCATGCTGGAGATACTTGGCGATGGCGGTCCAGCTGCCGATGTCATCCCAGTCAAAGCCAGCCTCGACCATCAGCACGCGCTGCGCTTTCTCGAGCACCGCGTAGTCGATCGAGATTTTGGGCAGGCTGGCAAAGTGCTCGGCGAGGACTTTGCCCAGGTCGCTGCTGCTGCGCACTTCGTTGATGAATTCGCCGAGGGCGGGCACGTGGCGATTGAAGGCCGAGACGATGGCGTGGACGGTCCAGATGAACATGCCTGCATTCCACCGGAAGGTGCCCTGGCGGAGAAAGGACTCGGCGAGCTCCGCGCTGGGCTTTTCGCGAAAGCGCACGACTTCGTAGGTCTCGGGCCCGTCTGGCTTGGCGCGGAGGGCAGCGCGGTCGCCCGCCTCGATATAGCCGAAGCCGGGGCACGCCCACGTGGGCTTGATGCCGATCGTGACGAGTTCGCCTGTCTCCTGGGCGGCCGCGGCGGCGACGCGGAGCGTCTGCTGAAAGCCAGCGCTATCCTGGATGAGATGATCCGCTGGGAGCACGATCATGGTCGCGCCGGGAGCGCGGTGAGCGATCCAGCCAGCGCCCAGGGCGATCGCGGCGGCGGTGTCGCGTTTGGCAGGTTCGGCGACGATGTTGGCGGCGGGCAGCTGCTTGCAGATGGCGCGGACGGCTGACTCCTGCTCGCTGTTGGTGAGGATGAGGATCTGTTCGGGTGGGACGAGACCCTCGAGGCGCCGGATGGTGGCTTCCAGGAGCGTTTCTTCGGAGAAGAGGGAGAGCAGCTGCTTCGGGCGATTGCGGCGGCTGAGCGGCCAGAAGCGTTCGCCGCTCCCTCCCGCGAGAATGAGGACGTAAAGGGGGTGTGCAGGCATGGGTCCGGAGGGAATAGGTGATCCCGGCCGGAATGGAAAGTGCGCGCCGCGATTCCGATTTCCTTTTCGCCCGGCCCAGAAGTATCGTCACGCGCCATGTCGAAAGCATCCGATCCCCTTCAGACCAGTCTCCTCGCCGTCACCCAGACCGCCGTTGGTTGCGGAATCGGGCTGCTGCTCGCGGGCAAACTCGGTCGGCCGGCCCAGAAGACGACCGCGGCGACGATGATCTCCGTAGGAGCGCTGCTCGCCCTGCCCGTCGTCGTGATGAGTGTGCTGCGCACGGTGAATCGCCCGACTTCCGAGCGAGGGATGCGCCGCCGGCCTGGATTCGATCCGGAGCGACTCGGGCTTTCCGGACGAAGCGGAGATTTTGTAACGCCCGGCCGGAGGTGCGGGCATGGGCGATGCTTTAAATGCTCCCATGAAACGCCTCCCCCACCTTACCAAGGGCGATCTCACGTCGCTCGGCTTCCAGACTTCCCTCGAAATCGCCGCGGGCGGTGTCCTTACGGCGATGCTCCTGCGCTGGATCACGCTGTAGACCCGCCAGCCTGGGCTCGGCTGCGCCACGTGGGTGCCCATTCGCCGGAGTGCACATTGCTCCGCAACGGTTGATTTCCATTGCGTGCAGCGATGGGGTCTGCGAACTAACCGCGCCCTATGGAATGGCTGCACTGGCTCAAAGAGCTCCTTCACCCGATCCTCCACCTCGACGAATCGCTGCCCGCGTGGGCCGCGAGCTACGGCGGGTGGATTTATGCGATTCTTTTCGCCATCGTCTTCTGCGAGACGGGCCTCGTCGTCACGCCCTTCCTGCCGGGTGATTCATTGCTCTTTGCCGCCGGAGCAGTGGCGGCGACGGCGCCCGACAGCCTGAACGTCCACTTTGTCGTGCTGCTGCTGATCATTGCCGCGATTCTGGGCGACGGCGTGAACTACCACCTCGGCGCGTGGCTGGGGGACCGCGTGCGGAATGGCAACCGCTTCATCAAGAAGCAGCACCTCGACCGCACGCATGCCTTTTACGAAAAATACGGCGCCAAGACGATCATCATCGCCCGCTTTGTCCCGATCGTGCGCACTTTCGCGCCTTTCGTCGCAGGGATCGGCCGGATGAGCTACGCAAAGTTTCTCACCTACAACGTCGTCGGCGCCATCGTGTGGGTCATCTCGCTGACCTATGCCGGTTACGCGCTCGGCAACGTGCCGTTTGTGAAGAAGAACTTCGAGGTCGTGGTGCTGGCGATCATCTTCATCTCGATCCTGCCGATGGTATTCGAGATTCTCCGCGCCAAGTTTGCGCCGGAGAAATCGCCGGTCGCCGAGGCCGCCGGGATCGAGCCGCAGCCTTGAGCGGCGACCCGATTCAGAGCTCGATCCGCTGCCCAGGCGTCGGGGTGATGATTTCGCTGCCCGGCAGGTCCTGCTGGAGGGTGGCGCGAAACCACTCGATCGCCGGCCTGTCACCGTGGACGAGGATGACTTTCCTGGGCTGGACCTTGTTGACATAGGCGCGCAAGGTTTCGCGGCTGGCGTGGGCGCTGAAGTTGAAAACCTCCCGGCTGCAGCGAATCTCCTGCGGAGGAAACTCCGGGCTCAACTGCACGGTGCCGCCGTCCTCGGTTGCGCGGATTCTGCCCGCGGGTGATTCGGGATCGGCGTAGCCGACGAAGAACAGGGCGTGATCGGGATCGCTGAGCACCTGGCGGGCAAAGGCATTCGAAAGCGTCTTCTCGGTCATCATGCCGCTGGACAGGGCGTAGATCCGCCCACCCTTGAGCGGCGTCTCCATGGCTGATTTTCCGGCCATGGTGAAGGGCGCAACGGCATTCAGCAGGTCGAGGTTTGCGTGTCGGCGGGGCGTCTGGCCCGCCAGGCGATCGTAGACCTCCGTGAGCTTTGTCCCGAGCCCGCCGATGTAGATCGGGCCCTGCTTGAGGAGACCGCGCCGGCGGAAGTCGTAGAGCATGCCGAGCATTTCCTGTGTTTTGCCGAGGGCAAAAAGCGGCACCAGGATGCCCGCGCCTCGCTGAAACGCGGCCTGAATGGCGGCGGCCAGCCGGGCTTCTTCGCCCGCGCGCGTGTAACCGGCCGGCGTTTCGCGATCCCCCCGCGTGGTCTCGATGATGAGCACATCGAGCGGGTGCTCGGGAAAGCGTGCCGCCTGCGAGATGGTCTGGTCTTCAAATTGCACATCGCCGGTGTAAAAGATCGTCCGGCCCTCGGCGCGGACGAGCGTGCCGACCGATCCGAGGATGTGACCGGCGTCGAAAAACTCGAACGATAGCTCCGCGCTTTCATCCACGCGCAGCCGCTCGCCGGTGTGGTCAAAGCGCTGGTGCAGGGGACGCGCCTGCCAGCGGCGGGCGGCGACTTCCACCTCGCGATGCCCAAAGAGCGGGTAGCTCGTGATACCCTCCTCGCGCTTCTTCAGCATCACGTTGACGGAATTGTGCAGCATGATGTCGCTGAGCTGCCGCGTGGCTTCCGTCATGAAAACTCCCGCGCGCGGGTGCCGGCGCATGGCGACCGGGATCGAGCCGAGGTGATCCTGATGAGCGTGGGAGAGGATGATCGCGTCGACCGAATCGGGTTCGACGAGATCGAGATTGGGGAGGGCTTCCGGCCCGTCGAAACGGGGATGCAGGCCGCTGTCGAGCAGCACCCGCCGACCGGCGACCTCGAGGAGGTAGGAGTTCGCGCCGATTTCGACCTCGCGCGTGAGGTTGGTGAAAGTGATCCCCATTGAGTTTTGCCTGCGGCGGAAGATGCGGAGGCCCCTCAGCCTTGGCAAACGCTAAATCCCCGGCAGCCCGACTTGTGCTCCGGCTACAGGATGACGGGTTTCTTGGGTTTTGGGATGTGATCCGAGGCGACAAAACCGAAAGAGCACCAGGACCGCGATGCAGCCGGCGAACAGGACGCCCGGCAGCCACAACAGCCAGCGATAAAAGACCGCCATGGCAATCAGCGCATAGGCCGCGAGGGCGACGATCGCGGCGAAGAAGGTGCCGGCGCGGCTCCAGCGTGGGGCGAACCAGGCGAGGATCGCCACCGCCGCCAGCACGGAAGCTTCGGCCCATACCGGCACCCGGCGGATGAATGAATTGCTCTGCATCGTCGCAATGGCCGCGGCGAAAAGCTCGCCCGGCGAACCGTTGCGCTGTGCGGCCAGCGGCACTTTTTTGGCCGCGGTGTCAGTCCGCGAGAGGAGCACGATGCGGTTCTTCAACCGGGCAGGATCAAAAACCGGTTTCGTGCCCGCGGCCGCCTGCTCGCTGGCAAAGAGCAGGTCGTCGAAACTCACGTGCCCGCGCGGTGCGGCAAAGTCGACGCGCATGCGCCCACGAGCATCGATCGGGATCCGCCGCTTGCGGCCGAGGTCGATGTGCGAGCCGAGCTGGACGATGACTTCATCCGCAGTGAGGCGAGACCAGAGGATCATGGCCTGAAGCGGGAACGAAGGCACCACCTGGCCGTTCTGGCGAAAGAGCAGCGGCACGGAATTGTAGCGCTCCTGGATCGGCGGGAGGTTGGTGAAGCCGATCGCCGAGGAGAGGCGATATTCTTCGGCAGGCTGACGCTCCACGATCGGAAACTCCGGCAACTCGCGCAGGTCACCCTTGACCTGCCGCAGCAGCGGCACTTCCTGCCACGGCGGCGGCACCTGCGGATCGTCGGGGAAGCCGAGCATCGCGCCGAGGAGCATGCGGGGGGCACGGTGAACCTGGTCGATGAGGATTTTCTCGTACTGCGGCAGCTTCTTCATCTGTGCCTCGGGCAGGACGATCCGGTCCCAGTCGAGCACCTCATCGATCGCGAGCACTGCGGGCTCCTGCGGGATGGCGGCCTGAAAGAAGAGGGAAAAATCGAGCGGGTTCCACGGCCACGGGTGCTCCTGCAGCGAGCCATCGTCGATCCCGACGAGGATGACCGGTGCCTCGGCCTGCCGCGCGCGGCTGGTAGTGGCGAGAAAGTCGGCCCAGCGATCGTCCCATTCGGCGAGGGGCTCCTGGCGGCTCTCCCGCATCAGCACGAGCCCGGCGAGGAGCACCAGGATGAGCATTTGCGCGCCGGTTTTAAACATGGGGCCGGAGTTAGCCGCATTCCGCGCCGGCACTCCAAGAAAAATGCGGGGCACGATGCTCCCGCCAGGGGACCATGGGAAATGTGTTGTCTCGCCGTCGACGGCGGGCGATACGCTGCTCCCCCAAATTTTTTGCCCGCCGGCCATCCGCTGGCCGGCTCCCTCCGTTTCTCCGCAAATCAATGAGTCTGAATACTATGAAAGGCGTCGGCGTGGTCCCTGCCCAAAAGGAGCTCCGCGTCATCGATCACCCGCAGCCCGCCATCACCAGTCCCAGGGAGGTCAAGGTGCGCACCCTCGAGGTCGGCATCTGTGGCACAGACCGCGAGATTTGCACCTTTGCCTATGGCCAGCCGCCGGGCGGTGACGACTACCTGCTGCTCGGTCACGAGTGCATCGGGGAGGTGGTCGAGGTCGGTTCTGCCGTGACGGAGGTCAAAAAGGGCGACCTCGTGGTGCCGAGCGTGCGGCGCCCGTGCAACGACGCCGGCTGCGCGCCGTGCCGCGAGGGGCGCCAGGATTTCTGCGAGACGTGGCAGTTTACCGAGCGGGGGATCAATCAGCGGCACGGCTTTATGACCAGCTACTTTGTGGAAGACATCGCCTACCTCACCCCGGTGCCTTCCGAATTGCGGGACGTCGCCGTGATGGCGGAGCCGCTCACGGTCGCCGAAAAGGGCCTCGCCCAGGCGTGGCAGGTGCAGCAGCGCGTCCCGGGCTGGCAGCGTGCCGAGCTCGATGGCAAGGGGCGCGGCCACGGTCGCACTGCGGTCGTCCTCGGCGCCGGTCCGATCGGGCTGCTCGGGGCGATGAAGCTGCTGATCGAAGGCTTCCGCGTCTACGTCTACTCGCGCTCGCCGAAGCCGAACTTCAAGGCGGGCATCGCCGACGCCATCGGTGCGACCTACGTTTCCTCAAAGGAGACGAGTGCCGAGGATTTTGCGCGGCTCGTGGGCAACATCGACCTCGTCTACGAGGCGGTGGGTGAAGCGCACGTGACCTTTGAGCTGATGGGCGTGCTCGGGATCAATGGCGTCTACATCCTTACCGGGATCCCGGCGATGCAGGGGCCGATCCCGATCCATGCCGATAATCTGATGCGCAACATCGTGCTCAAGAACCAGGCGATCGTCGGCACGGTGAATGCGAGTCCGCAGGCGTTTATCGACGCTATTCGCGACCTCGGTGAGTTTAAAAAGCGCTGGCCCAGGGAGTTGAGCGCGCTGATTACCGGGCGGCATGGCATCGAAGCATATCGCGACCTGCTCGTCGGCAAGGCGCAGGGCATCAAGAACGTGATCGACTTCGCGGCGACGGCCGGCTGACGCGGCGCTATTCCCGGAGGTGCCGCAGCGTTTCCAGGATGGCTGGGATGACGAGCGGCAAGCACTCGCCGATCGCTTTCGGATTCCCCGGAAGATTCACGATCAGTGACCGGCCGCGCGTGCCGGCAGTCGATCGCGAGAGGATCGCCGTAGGCACGCGCGCAAAGGTTTGCACGCGCATGATTTCGCCGAAGCCGGGCAACTCGCGGTCGAGCACGGCGCGGGTGGCCTCGGGGGTGACGTCACGGCGCGCCGGGCCGGTGCCGCCGGTCGTGAGCACGAGTTCGCAGCCCTGCTCGTCGCAAAGCTGGCGCAGGCAGGCCTCGATCTGCGCCTGTTCATCGGGGATCACGACGCGCACCCACTCGATCACCGGGAGACCGGATCCTCCCAGGACGCGTTCGATCTCCGGGCCGCTGCGATCTTCGTAAATGCCGGCGCTGGCGCGGTCGCTCAGGGTCAGTCGGGCTACTTTCATCGCGTCTCTTTTTCCTGAAAGCTCATGGCACGTCGAGGAGCAGCGTTTCGACCTGGTCGGCGATCGGTTGTCCTGCGGGGAGACGGATCAGCGCATTCGTGCCGGCGAGGGAAAAGGTGTCGCCGGAAGTGGACCAGCGGAGAGGCGTCACCTGGAGTTTATCGGCCCGGGCTTCGGCGCGGGCCGGCCAGAATGTCTCGCGAGGGTCGGGCCGCAGTGATTCGCCGCCAGCGAGCGAGAGAGTGAGAAATGACCAGCGCGGCGGCTGACCAGTGAGTCGCTCCAGAGCGAGGCGGAGTGCCACGGTGAAGCAGACAAAGTGGGAGACAGGATTCCCCGGCAGGACAAAGGCGGCATCGCTAGCGCGTGTTGCGAAAGTGAGCGGCTTGCCCGGCCGGAGATTCACCTGATCGAAGTGAATCGTGAAACCCAGCCGCCGCAGCGTCGCCGCGCCGAAATCGTAGTCACCCACGCTGGCGCCGCCGGAGATCACCAGCAAATCTGCGCTGGTGCCCGCTGCGGCGGCGAGCTCGTCGGGGTCATCAAAGCCCCGAACTTGCGTCACATCGACGCCGGCGAAGTCGGCAAAAAGCGCCGCGAGCAGGGCGGAGTTTGTATCGCGAATCTGCCCGGCCGACGGGGTTTCCGCAGGGGCCACGAGTTCATTGCCCGTGACCAGATGGCGGATGGAGACCGGGCCGGTGACGCGGGGCGAGATCGCGCCCACCTGGGCCAGGATGGCGAGTTCCGCGGCTCCGAGGCGGGTGCCTGCCGGCAGGACGACGGCGCCTTGGCGAGCCTCCGAGCCAGCTGGCCGGACGAGGCGCCGATCGGGCATGTGGGAAAAGGAAACCCAGTCGCCTTCGCGCTGCGCCTGCTCTTGCATCACGACCCGGCCAGCCCCGGCGGGCAGCAAGGCGCCGGTGAAGATGCGCGCCGCTTCACCCGGCCCGAGGCAGAAAGCGGGAGTCTGCCCTGCTTGCACCTCGCCGACGATCCGGAAGCGCCCCGCCGTGGCCTCCGCGGCCAGCGCGTAGCCATCCATCATGGACCGGTCGCCGCTGGGGTAGCTGGCGTCCGCGAGCACCGGTTCGGCCAGGACGCGTCCGCGGGCGGCGGTGAGCGGGACGCGGACCGCCGGGCGAGGGAGGAGGCGCTCGACGATGAGGTCGCGGGCGGAGGCGAGTGAAATCATGACGCGGAAGCCGAGATGCGAGTTGCGGGGCGGGCAAGGAAATTGTCAGTTGGGCGCGCATTCTTTGCGCCGTGGAAATCACCCTGCTGCCCTTTGCCCACACTCGCGACCGCTTTGGCTTTGCCAGCCGCACCATTCCCTGTGTTGCGGAGGAAACGCCCCGCGAGGTCGTGCGTCGCATCGTTCCCGATCTCGACCTGTCTTCGCTGCGCGTCGCGCTCGACTGCGAATACGTGACCTGGGACACGCCGCTCGGCGGCGCCCGGGAAATGGCGATCATCCCCCCGGTGTCGGGAGGTTAGCCGTGCAGAGCGAGATTCAATTCACCCACGGGCCCATCGTCGTGCCGGCTCTCGAGTGGCCTTCGCGGGAGATCGGCGCGAACCTCGAGTTTCAGGGGGTCGTCCGGGAGCTTGAGGGCGGCGCTGCAGTGCCGGGTCTTTTCTACGAAGCCTACGAGCCCATGGCGCGGCGGGTTTTGGAGCGCCATCTGGCGGAACTGGCCACGCTCCATCCGTGCGCGGCGGTGATCTTCATCCACCGGCTGGGCTGGGTGCCCGTGGGTGAGGCCTCACTCTTCATCCGGGTCATGAGCGTACATCGTGGCGAAGCGCTGCGCTTTCTCGCCGCCTGTGTCGATCGCCTGAAGCAGGACGTGCCGATCTGGAAACGAGCGGCTGCGCCGCCGTCGTCGCCCTGAACTGGCGGTGGTCGACCGGTGTTTAGCGATGAAGCGGCAGCACGAGGCCGAGGCATTGCCCTGCAGCATCGCGCAGCCAGCGCAGGCGACGGCGCCGCCGGCGAACTGGTGATGGTTTTCCCATAGGCTGCCGAAAGAGCAGCCGTCATGCCGCGGGGACAGCTCAGATCTGGCGGACCAGGATGCGACCTGCCGGATCGAGCGCCCGGTCGGGAGAAGGGTCCGCAAAAATCCGTTGTCCCCCGGCGGTGATCAGGGCGATGCGCTCGGCGGCGAAGCCACTCGCCCCCGCGAAAAGCGGGCTGGAAAGAATGTCGCCCCGGATCGCGACCGTGCCGATCGTCGCCCGCCGTGCGGCGTCCCCGGTGTTGCGGGTGTCTGTGCTGTCCACACCGTTGCTACCCAGGTCGTTGATGCCGGCGAGCAGATTAGCGTGCAACCAGTCGCCGCCGACATTCACGACGCCGATGCCGGCATCCGGATTTTCCGCCACGCCGAGGCGGGTGCTCAGGGTGACGCCGCTGTAGTCGTGCCCCGCCGCAATGGTGGCAAAAGTCACGCTGCCGCCGACACT
Source organism: Ottelia alismoides (assembly GCA_037367405.1). Taxonomy (NCBI): domain Eukaryota; kingdom Viridiplantae; phylum Streptophyta; class Magnoliopsida; order Alismatales; family Hydrocharitaceae; genus Ottelia; species Ottelia alismoides. Next base: position 45,416 of record JAZKJV010005328.1, on the reverse strand, counting down.
CAGGCGCCCGATCGCCGCGTAATCTCCTGGCGAAGCCGGCGCCTCTCCCTTGGCGATGATGCTGGCGCCGAAGCCATCGGTGCCACGGATGCTGCCCTTGATGGTGACGGTCTTGACGTTGCCGGAGAAGAGGAGCGCACCGTTGAAGCTGGTCGAGCCGCTGCCGTTGCTGCCGCCCAGCAGATCGCCATTGATCGTCACGCTGCCGGCCGATCCATTGACGACCAGCGCCGCCGTCGGCACATCAGCGGAGCCGCCGAGTTGGGCGCTACCGATGATGCTGCCTCGCACGGTTGCAGTCTTTACCGAGCTGAAGACCAGCGAGCCCGTCCCGGGCGCGGACCCGCCGAGGATGCTGCCGCCGACAGTCAGGAGATCGACGGCGCCGGCGGAGATTTTGCCGGTGCTGGCGACCGAGCCGCCGCGCACGTCGCCGTTCACGTTGAGCGTCTTCACCTCGGCCAGCACGAGCGTTCCGGTATTGCTGCCTTCGCCCCCCACGATACTCCCGCGGATGGTTAGATTACCGATCGGCAGCGGCGCAAAGAGTGTGCCGGTCGACGTTCCCTTTCCGCCCACGACGCTGCCTCCGATGGAGATGCCGCCGATTGATTGGCCGGAGATCTCGACTGCGCCACTCGGCAAGGCGCCCGCCAGATCGGCCGGGACCGCTCCGAGCAGGCTCCCGCGGATGTCGAGGCGCGCGATTTTTGCGTCGACCGGGGCATTCAGCGTCAGCTTCGTCGCCGCGATATCGCCCAGCACACTGACGGTGCCGACCGGGCTGTCGATCAGGCTGACGCCATTCCCGCTGGCCCCGCTGAAAGAACCGACTGGCACGATCCCGAGGCCGGCCGAGACAAACGAACGCAGCGGCCGGGCGCCATCTCCCGAGTCAAATTCTGCAATCGTCGCCCGTGGCGAAGTCCAGCTTGCCAGCCCCACTCCAGTGGCATCGATCCGGCCGAGATCGACCCGGCCATTGCCGCCTGGTGCGGACTTGATGGAGAGGGTCACATTGGCGCCGTTATTAGTGGGTCCGAAGGTGATCAGGTCGACGATCAGGCGGTCGGCCAGCGCTGCGTCGCGGGTGGTGAAGGCGGGCGGTTCGCCAGTGCTCCACCGCAGTGTGACCTGATCGCCGTCGAAGTCGGTCCAGGTGGCCGTCCGAGTGAGGGGGAAGACGCCGACGTCAGCCGGCGCGATGCGTTGTTCGAGGGGTTCGAGCATGGCCGCGAGCTTGCGCCGCGCCAGCCCAAAGGTCAGGCTGAAAGTCTGGTCTACTTCTCCGCTGGAAAAGCCGGGAAAATTCCCTTGCCGAAGCTGGGGAGCTGTGGCAGCCTCCCCGCCCTTTTCAACAACCGACCCGACCCACCTTATGGCTTACGCAATCTTCAAAACCGGCGGCAAACAGTACCGCGTCGCCGAGGGCGACGTTATCGACGTCGAGAAGCTCGATGTTGCGGATGGCGGCGAGGCCAGGTTTTCGGAAGTTCTCTTCGTGGGCTCCGGCGAAAGCTTCAAGGCCGGCGCTGAGCTCAAGGGAGCGGCGGTCGTCGCCGAGGTCATCGGCCAGGTCAAGGCTGACAAGGTAATCGCCTTCAAGTATCGCCGCCGCAAGGGTTACCATCGCACGGTGGGCCATCGCCAGAAGTTGACCCGCATCAAGATCACCAGTGTCGGTGTCTGACTCCGGATCCGCCCCCAAAATTCCTTTAATCCTCAACTCACCCTCTCCTCATGGCTCATAAGAAAGGTCAAGGCTCCGTCAAGAATGGGCGCGACAGCGTCAGCAAGCGCCTCGGCGTGAAGAAGTTTGGCAGTCAGTCCGTGGTCGCTGGCAACATCATCATCCGCCAGCGCGGCACGAAGTTCCTGCCAGGCAAGAACGTCGGCCTCGGCAACGATTACACGATCTGGGCGCTCATCGATGGCACTGTGCGGTTCGACCGCAATGGCCGCCGCGTGAATGTTGACCCGGTCGCTCAGTCGAACTAAAGTCTCGGCAGCTTTCCTCCTAGAAGAAGCGCTTCGGTCCCCGGGCCGAAGCGCTTCTTTCCTTTTCCGGGCAAGCTCGCGGGATCCGGCGGCGGGTGGGCAGCAAGTCAGCCTTCGAAGGTAAACCAGTAGAGCCCTTCGGCCATCGGTTCGAAGCGGGTGCCCGGCCCGTCCTTGGGCTGCTGATCCATCGAGGCAGGGATCACGTAGAGCCCGGCCTCGCCGCGGGAGCGGTTCTCGAGGGTGATCGTGATACCGTCCAGATACAGCCCGACGCGCAGTGGCGAGAGGCTGCGAAACGACTCCGGCCACTTGTTGGAGCGCAGCGCGATGAAATCCAGCGTCCGCGAAGCGAAGTTCTCCTTGTAGAGTAGCGCGGCATCACGCCGGAGGCGCTCGAGGCCAACCGTCCGGAGCCGTTTTTCCGCAGTCTCACGCGGGCTGGCGTCGCAGGCGGCGAGGGCTAGTGAGACGGCGATGACGAGAAAGCGAACAAGAAACACAGGGATGAGTAACCTCGGAGAAAATCGTGGCAACGTCGACGGTGTTTGCAGAGCGGGAAAGGATGCCGGCGGAAAATCTTTCTAGGCCCGTGGGATGGGCATGGTTTCTTCTCCAGCCTCCGATGTTGCGCCCCATCTTCCGCACGTTGCTGCTGCTTTGCCTTGCGTCGGCTTCCGCCCGCGCGGGCGACGAGGTGCTTTTTCGGCGAGAGGTGATGGCTGTCCTTTCCAAGGCGGGTTGCAATGCTGGCGCGTGCCACGGCAACGCCAATGGCAAGGGGGGCTTCAAGCTCTCTCTCCGTGGCCAGGATCCCGATCTCGATTGGCTCGCCATCACTCGTGAGCAGGGTGGTCGACGGGTTAATCTCATCCAACCTGAACAAAGCCTCGTCCTCTTGAAGGCAACCGCTGGCTTGGCCCACGAGGGCGGCCAACGCTTTGGACGCGATTCCACCGAGCATCGAATCCTCGATGCCTGGCTGCGCGCCGGGGCGCCCGACTCGGGACAGCGATCTCCTGTGCTGACGCGGCTCGAAGTCGCCGGCCAGCAGCGGGTCGTCATCGAGCCTGCCACTGAACTCAGGCTGCAGGTCACAGCGCGATTTGCTGATGGCAGCAGCCGCGACGTCACCGAGCTGGCCGTCTACGAGCCGAGCAACCAGGTCGTCACTGTGTCCCCAGGCGGTCGGGTACGGAGGGAGAAGGTGGGCGAGACGACGGTTCTTGTTCGTTTTCTGAACCAGCAGGTGCCGGTGCCGATCGCTTTTCTCCCTGCACGGCCAGACTTTGTCTGGGCGCAGACACCGACGGTGAATTTCGTGGACGAACACGTCTTCCGAAAACTGCGGATGTTGCGGATGAACGCGTCGGAACTCTGTGACGACGCGACCTTTCTGCGGCGGGCTTATCTCGACCTCCTTGGCCTGCTGCCGGATGCCGAACTGGCGCGTGCTTTCGTCGCCGATCCTGAACCGGACAAGCGGGCGAGGCTGATCGATGAACTCATGCAGCGGGACGAGTTTGCGGACTTTTGGGCGCTAAAGTGGGCCGACCTGCTGAAGATCGAGCAGCGCCAGCTCGACCATGATGGGATGAAAGTCTTCCACGGCTGGATCCGCGAGAGTATCGCCTCCAACAAACCGCTCGATCAGTTCGCAGCAGAGCTCATCGCCGCGCGAGGCAGCACCTTGAAGAACCCTCCGGCCAACTGGTGGCGAGCCAATCGCGACCCCGTCACCCGAGCGGAGAATACGGCCCGCGTCTTCCTCGGCACGCAGCTCAATTGCGCCCAGTGCCACAATCACCCCTTTGAGCGCTGGACGCAGGACGACTACTACGACTGGGCGAGTCTCTTCGCGCGCATCGACTACCGGATCCCGGAGAAGCAAGGGGGTGACAAAAACGATGAAAACGAGTTCAAGGGCGATCAGACGGTGCTGATCAAGGCGAAGGGCGCGCTGGTCAATGCCCGGACTGGCGAACTGGCGACGGCTCGCTTTCTCGGTGGTGAAAGGCCACGCGTGACGCGCGAGCGCGATGAATTGCTCGCCCTCGCAGAATGGTTGCCCCGGTCGCCGATGTTTGCGCGGATGCAGGCCAACCGCATCTGGTTTCACCTGCTCGGACGCGGGCTCGTCGACCCGGTGGACGACTTCCGCGCGAGTAATCCACCGTCCCATCCGGAGCTGCTCGAGGCGCTGGCGAGGGAGTTGGCGGCCAATGAGTTCGACCTCCGGCACCTGATTCGCACGATCATGAACTCGCGCACCTATCAGCTTTCAGCGATCCCAAATGCGACCAACGCTGACGACGAAATGAACTACTCGCGCGGCATCGTGCGCCGCCTGAGCGCGGAGCAGCTGCTCGACTCCATCAGCGCCGTCCTGCGCACGCCGCTGGAGCTGGATGACGCGCCGGCGGGCACCCGGCTTGCGCAGCTTCCCGAGGGCCGCAAACACTACCGGCCGCTGGTCAATGAGGTGGAGCGATTTGCGGCCACCTTTGGCAAGCCTCCACGCTTGATCGCATCGGATTGCGAGCGCTCGAACGAGACCGCGCTGCCGCAGGTGTTTCAGCTGATCAGCGGCCCGGTGATCCAGAGGATGCTCGCCAGATCAGGCAATCTCATCGATCGGGCGCTGGCCGGGGGGAGTGATGCCGCAGCGGTCGAGACGCTCTTCTGGAATGTGCTCACGCGTCCGCCTTCGGGCGCAGAGCAGAGGCGGTTTGCAGCGCACCTCGCTGATGCGCCGCATCGTCGCCGCGCGGCCGAGGACCTCACGTGGGCGCTGCTCAACGCCAAGGAATTCGTGTTCCGAAACTAGGCGCGCCTAAGGCAGCGCTGGCTTCCTCATTTACCCTGCCGTGACGCGCGACTTTTCCTGTCCCAGCTTTCACTCCGGCGGAGTTTCGCGCCGGCACGCGCTCAAGGTCGGCGGGCTCGGCTTGCTGGGGCTCACGATGCCGGCCCTTTTTCGCGCTGAGGCGGCGGCTGCAGTGGCTCGACTGAAAGCGCGCGCGAAGTCCGTGATCTTCCTGTTTCAGTGGGGTGGGCCCTCCCACATCGATATGTTCGACATGAAGCCGGATGCGCCCGAGGACATCCGCGGCCCGCATCGGCCGATCGCGAGCAAGGCCGACGGCATTCAGATTTCCGAAAAGCTGCCAAAGACCGCCCGTGTGATGGACAAGGTGACGCTGATCCGGTCCATGCATCACACCATGCGCAATCACAATTCCGCCGGATACTACGCGCTGACGGGCCATGCGCCGCCGAGTGACGACCAGCGGTTGCGCGATTCGCTCGATCTTTTTCCCGGCTACGCCTCGGTGGTCGACCGACTCGCCCCGCTCCGCGGGGAGATGCCTACGGCGATCTCTTATCCGCACGTCGTCAGTGACGGTTCGATCACTCCTGGCCAGCACGCCAGCTTCCTCGGCAAGGCGCACGATCCGCTGACGGTCCTGCAGGACCCGAACGCGCCGAACTTTGCCCTCCCTGAGCTGAGCCTGCCAGATGGCATCCCATTTGAACGGATGCAGGCGCGCCGGGAGTTGCAGAGGCTCGTCGACCAGCAGGCACGGTTGCTCGATGTCTCCGCGCAGGCGCGGGGCATGGACAGCTACTATGAGCGGGCCATCGGGATGCTGCAGTCACCAAAGCTGCGCGAGGCTTTCAATCTCGCCGCCGAGCCAGAAGTCATCCGCGAGGCCTACGGGCGGACGACCTACGGGCAGAGCTGTCTCTTGGCGCGGCGTCTGGTGGAAGCGGGGACGAAGTTTGTGACCGTCTACTTTGCCCCGAGCATCGGCGGGCAAAGCACGACTGAAGGCGGCTGGGATACCCACGGCTTCAATAACACCCGGATGTTTCCGATCGTGGAAAAGTATCACCTTCCGATCACTGAGCAGACGCTGCCGACGCTGCTGAATGATCTCGAGCAACGGGGGCTGCTCGACACGACGCTGGTCGTCTGGATGGGCGAATTTGGCCGGACGCCGAACATCAACAAGAACGCCAGCCGGGACCACTGGCCGCAGTGTTACACGGCGCTGCTCGCGGGCGCGGGTGTGAAGCGGGGTTTCGTCTACGGTGCGAGCGATAAGCAGGGGGCCTATCCCGCTGAGGATCCGGTGCGGCCTGATGATCTCGCGGCCACGATTTTCCATGCCCTCGGTATCGATCCGCATTCCGAGATGCGGACCTTGACGGATCGACCGGTCTTCGCGGCGGAGGGCCGGCCGATCACCGAAGTTTTTGCCTGAGCCGGGTGCGGCTCTATGGAGTCGCCCGGAAGCGTGCGACAGGCGTTTCGCAGCCGGGGTTCCAGATACAGATATCGCCGGCGTGATCACCACTGGCGAAAGTGCGGCGATCTGGTGCGAGGGCGAGAGCGCCGATCGAATCGCGGTGGCCGTGGAAAGTGAGAAGCACCGAGCCGTCGCTGGGCTGCACGAGGCGAAGGCTGCCGAGCGACCCGGCGGCGAGGACGTTTGACTCGAGGGGCAGCAAGAGCTGCACGTCGCGACCCACGGTGGACCAGTCATTGACGCGAGTGCCACTGCGGAGTTCCCACTGCTGCACGACTTCTCCACGCGCCGCAGTGAGGGCGCGATTTCCCTGCGCTGGGAAAACGGCGGCGAGGATGGGTGCGGCGTGACCGTCATAGCGGGTCAGTGGGTCGCCACTCGCCGTGTCGTAAAGGCGGGCGGTCCGGTCGCGGCTGGCCGACAGGAACTGATCGCCGGCTGCGTTGAAGCAGACTGTTTGCACCCAGTCGGCGTGTGCTTTCCACACCCGCTGCTGCCGGCCGCTGCCGGGGTCAAATTGCCGGATGGTGCGATCGGCTGCGGTCGCGAGCAGCATGGTGCCTTCGGGATGAAAGGCGACGCTGAGCGCCGTCTCGGCGAGGTCGCAGAGGAGGCGGGGCCGCCAGTGTTGCGCCGGCTCGATCAGCCAGACCGAGCCCCACTGCCCGGGCGAACCGCCGGCCACAGCCAGCAGGTCGCGCCGGGTATTCCACGCGATGCCAGTGATCCGCTCGGGCAAGCCGCCAATGCGGCGAACGAGGCGGCCGCTCGCAGGGTCCCAGATCGTGATTTCGTAATAGCCCGCAGCGGCGAGGAGATGGCCCCGCGGACCAAAGGCGAGGGCGGTGATGGCGATGGAACGCGGGTAGGTCTCCGGTGCCGGGCGCAGGAGCGTCTCGCGAACGACTTCCACGAGCGGGCGATCGGCGGGGCCGCCGTCATTGATGGCTCCCTCGGCGATCCAGCGCTTGATGAGAGTGATGTCGCGCTCAGGCAGCGCTTCGGCGCGCTGGGGCATGCGGTCGTGCGGATCGTTTTCAATGAGGAGGCGATAAAGCTCGGAGTGCTCCGGCTGCCCGGGCACGAGGGCGGGCAGCTCGCTGTCGCCGGCCCGGGCGAGGCGTTGGAAGCTGTCGACTCGATAGCCGCTCTTCGCCGCTTCCTCGCCGTGGCACGCGACGCAGCGACGCTGCAGGAGAGGGGCGATGTCCCGGCGAAAGCTCACTGGAGCCGCGCCAGCGGAGGCGGCAAGAGCGAGCAAGGCCAGAAGGCGGGCGAGGGAGTGCGGCATGGGGTGGCGGGAGGTTCCACCCGCGGGCGGAGCGGACGTTAGCGCGGAAGCGCAGCGGTGAAAGGTGTGCGATTCTCCGGCGCGGACTGGACCACGGCGGAGGGCAGCGGCAAGGTGCGCGCCGCACGCGCATGAAGCTCTCCACTATTCAGACCAGCCTGGCTACGATCGGCATGGAGCCGACCCGCAGTCTGGGCCAGAATTTTCTCCACGACCAAAACCTTGCGGACTGGATCGTCGCGCAGCTCGGCATCAAGGAGGACGAGGCGTGGGTGGAGCTGGGGCCTGGCCTGGGCGCGCTCACGGAGTATGCCCTGAAACGTTCGCCCCACGGCCTGGTGATCGAGAAGGATGGGCGGCTCGCGGGATTTCTGCGGGAGCGCTTTCCGGGGCTGGAGGTCGTGCACGGCGATGCGACGGAGTTTGACGTGCGGGACCTTTTCGCCCGGGGGCCGATCAAGGTGCTCGGCAATCTGCCCTACTACGTTTCCAGCCAGATCCTCTTTGGCTTTACCGATGAGCCCAGCCCGGTGCACGCGCTGGTTTTCACCCTCCAGCGGGAACTCGCCGAACGCCTCTCGGCCGCGCCGCGCACCAAGGAGTATGGCGGCCTCACCCTGCTGGTGGGCCGCCGCTGGCGGGTGAAGTATCTGCGGACACTGCCGGGCAGCGTTTTCTTTCCGGCACCGAAGGTCGACTCGGCCGTGGTGCTGCTGACGCCGCGGGAGGCGGGTGAACTGCCGGATTGCGATGGAGTGCGCTTTACGTCGCTGGTGAAGGCGGGCTTTTCGCAGCGGAGGAAACAGCTGCGCAAGATGCTGCTGAACGAGACGAACTCGCGCGGCTCTGAACCCATCGATTGGGCGGCGCTCTGCGCGCACCTCGGCGTGGGGCAGACGTGTCGTGCGGAGGAGCTGTCGCTCGAGCAGTGGATCGCGCTCACGAATTTCGTCACCGGCGAGCGGCCCGCCGCAGCAGCGCAGGCGCAGGATGTGCATGGGGAGATTTTTGACGTGGTGGATGACGAGGATCGGGTGATCGGCCAGCTCTCGCGTTATGAGGTGCACCGGCAAAAGCTCCGCCACCGTGCGGTGCATGTCTTCGTTTTCAATTCCCGCGGCGAAGTCTTCCTGCAGCGCCGCTCAAAGTGGAAGGACAAGTGCCCGCTGCGGTGGGACTCGAGTGCCGCGGGGCACGTGAATGCCGGGCAGACCTACGACGACACCGCGCCGCGGGAAATCGAAGAGGAACTGGGCGTGACGGCCGCGGCGGAGTCGCACTGGTCGCTTCCGCCGAGTGCGCAGACGGGCTGGGAGCACGTGAAGCTCTACCGCGCGCACCACGATGGCCCGTTCCGGCTCAATCGCGCGGAGCTCGATGGTGGCGGCTTCTTCACGCCGGAGCAGGTCGATCGCTGGACGGCTGCGCGGCCTCAGGACTTCGCGCCGGGCTTCATCGCCTGCTGGCGCTGCTATCGCGGCCAGCCGCCGCTGGTGGCCCCTGCGTTGGTCGAGAGCTGAGAGCGGTCGTCAGATTTCCACGACCTGGCTGACCTCGTAGACGCGGTCGGGAGGAAGCTGGAAGAAGTCAGCGGCGTTTTCGGCGTGTTTGCTGAGGAAGACGAAAAGGTGTTCGCGCCACTCGGCCATGCCGGGCTGCCCCGTCACGACGATGCGCTCTTTACCGACAAAAAATGTCGTGCGATCGCGCTGCAGGGGGAGCCCGGCCGCGGCGGAGGCGCGAATGACTTCGTCGATGTGCGGACTCTCCATGAAGCCGAAACTGGCGACGATGCGGTGAAAGCCCTCGGTGCGATCGGAGACCTGGACGCGCTCTTCGGCGGGCACGTAGGGGCGCCCGTGATCGGTCGCGATCGTGAGGAGGATGTTGCGCTGGTGGAGGATCTGGTTGTGCTTGATGTTTTTCACCAGCGCGTTTGGCGTGCCTTCGGGGTTGCCGGCCAGAAAGACCGCGGTGCCCTGGATCCGATGCAGCTTGTTCTGCTCGTCGAGGGTCCCGGCAATGCTGATGGAGGCGATGAAGTCATCCAGCGGCATGCTCGGCGGCAGGCGCTGCCGGAGCAGGCTGCGGCCGTCTTTCCACGTGATCATCAGCGTGAAGACGAGGGCGCCGAAGGCGAGTGGGAACCAGCCACCATGAAGAATCTTCAGGGAATTGGCGGCGAAAAAAGTGCTTCGAGCGTCCCGAACAAAAGGCAGAGAGCGCCGCAGCGCAGTCGGCTCCAACCCCCACAGGCGCTGGGCGGCAAAGTAGAAGATCGTCGTCGTCGAGAGCATGGTCAGCGTGACGGCGATGCCGTAGGCATTCGCGAGCGCGGAACTGCTGCCGAAGCCGATGACGAGGGCGGCACAGCCGAGGCCGAGGACGACGTTGATTTTCGGGATGAAGATCTGACCGCGCTCGTCCTTGGAGGTATGGCGAATCTCCATGCGAGGGATGTAGCCCATCTGAATGCCCTGCATGGTGAGTGAGTAGGCACCAGAGATCAGTGCCTGCGAGGCGATGACGGTAGCCGAGGTGGCGAGGGCCACGAGAGGGTATAGGGCCCAATCCGGAGCCATATGGAAAAACGGGTTTGCCCTGGCCGTAGGGTCGGAAAGGGCGAGAGCCCCTTGGCCGAGGTAGTTGAGGACAAGAGCTGGAAAGACAAGAAAGGTCCAAGCCCGGGAAATCGCGGCGCGACCAAAGTGCCCCATGTCCGCGTAGAGAGCCTCGCCGCCGGTCACGACGAGAAAGACGCTGCCCATGATAAATGAGCGATGCCTTTCCGTGGTGGGTGAGAAAAGCCAGCCCTTCCGAGGGATTGAGGGCTCTGAGGACAGTGGGGTTCTGGGTGACGTGATAGATGCCCAGACCCGCGAGCAGGCTGAACCAGATCAGCATGACAGGGCCAAACCACTTGCCGATCGCACCGGTTCCCTTGGACTGGACGGCGAAGAGCCCAATCAAAATCCCGAGCGTCAGAGGGATGATGTAGGGCTTGAGTTTGTCGGTTGCCGTCAGGAGGCCTTCTACTGATGACAGGACCGAGATGGCAGGGGTGATCACGCCGTCGCCGTAGAGGAGTGCGGCTCCCGCGATCCCGACTGCAATCATCCCGCCTGCCGCGAGACCGCTGGAGCGTTGGTCTCGAGGAAAGGTGAGCGAAAGCAACGCGAGAATACCGCCTTCGCCCTGGTTATCTGCCCGCATGACGATGGCGAGGTACTTGATCGAGACAAGCAGGAACAGGCTCCAAATGATCAAGGAGAGAACGCCGACGATTTCACGATCGGTGCTCAGACCGTGGTGGGAGACACTCCTTGAAAGCATAGAGAACACTGGTGCCGATATCGCCATAGACCACCCCAAGGGCGCCGATGGTGCGGGCGAGCTGGTTGCGCTGACTGCTGCTGGGCTCCTGCATGAGGCGCGAGAGGTTGCGCGAAGCCCCTCGGCGGCGCAACTCTTCCCCGTGCCAAGCCAGGGGCGGCAGCGGATGCTTGCCAGCCGGGGTGCGTTCCCGTTGGATGCTCGGGCGAGCAAGCGATGCGAAAGGCGGCCTGCTTGCTGTGCGACCACGATCATGAGCAAACATCGCTACTTCCACTCCCCTGAAATCCTCGAGAGCCGTATCGCACCCGCGACGCTCACTTTCCTCGATGTGGATGGCGAGCAGGTCACCATCACCACGAATCGTGGTACCGATGCCCAGCTCGACGCGGCGGTGTTGCGGGTTGCGGAAGGAGCGGGCTTCCGGATCACCGAGATCAACCTGACGGATGCGGTTTTTGCCGGAACGAATCTGACCGCGACGGCGGCCGCGCGGCGGCGTGGGCAATGACCTGGTCGAAGTGTCTTTTATCAACGCGGCGGGTCGTGATCTTGGGTTGGTCACGATCGGCGGGGAGATCGATCGCATCCTTGCCGGCGACATCCGTTCGTCCACGCCGGCGATCCGGTCGCTCACCGTGGCCAGCTGGGGTGATGCTGCTGGGCTCGATAGCGACGTGGTCGGAGCGATTAATTCGCTGACGATCAATGGAGATTTTGAGGGCGCCTACCTGCGGGTGCGGGGTTCCGATTCGAACAATCCCGAGCCGCCCGCCCGCGTCACGGATGTTCACGGCCGCATTGGCACGCTGACGATTGCGGGTTCACTCATCGGCACGGCGCGAAACAATGGCGGGCATATCGAGGCGACGGGCGACATCGGGACGATCCGGGTTGGAGGTTCGATCGTCGGCTTCAGCGATCCGCTGGATAATGGCGCGGCGACTGATAACCAGCAGTTCAGCGGACGAATCTTTAGCGGCGGCCGGATCACCAGTCTGACCGTCGGGACCGACGCCAACCCGGCAGTATCACCGGCGGCGGCGGCGAACGCTCCGGGCAGGTCGCCAGCATCGGCGCGATGACGACAGTCAGGATCACCGGCGACCTGCGCGGTGGTGGCGGGCAGGAGAGTGGCTCGATCGCCGCGGGCGGCGCGATGGCCACGGTCAATATCACCGGCAGCATCTTTGGTGGTGGTGGAGAGCTCAGCGGTACCGTGCTCGGCGTGACGACGATCGGCACCGTGACGGTGGGTGGCGTTCTCCGCGGGGGTGATGGCGGATTCAGCGGAGCCATTGGCTCTGTGGTCAGGACAGGGACGGTAACCGTGACCGGCTCCCTCATCGGAGGAAATGGGGCGGCTTCGGGACAGATCGTCAGCCAGGGGACGATCGATCGCGTCACGGTGAACGACCTCATCGGCGGCGCGAACTTCGAGTCGGGAGCGATCGGCAGTCTTAAGGGGCTGGGCACGGTCACGATCAACGGCAGCATCTTCGCCGGGTCCGGGCACGCGCTCTGGGACGATCGCGACAGAACTCGCTCCGAGCGAGGGCGAGAACCCGGTGCAAAACGCGCCGATTGGCAAAGTGATCGTGCGCGGCGAGATCGTTGCGGGACCTCCCTTGCTGGACTTTACCCCACGCCCGGATGACTCGCTGGCCGAGGGCGGTCTGATCTCGGTCCCCGGCTTTGGATCGGGTTCGATCATCAGCAGTGGTCAGATCGGGGCGGTGGAGATCACGGGTGATGTGACGGGCGGTGGCGCAGACCGGACGGGGCGGATCTCTTCGGCACAGGGTATCGGGACCGTGACGATCGGGGGCAGCCTCGTTTCGAATGGAACAGGAGCCGATGCGGGAGCATCTTTGCCCGTAAGGCGATTGGCACCGTCCGGATTGGTGATCCTGATCTCGAAAGCGAGGATGAAAGTCTCGACGGCATCGGCCTCATCGGCAGCGCAGGAGCGCGGTCAGGCTCGATCATTGCGGAGCAGATCACGCGAGTGGAGATCTTTGGGGAGATGGCGGGTGGGACCGGCAGCGATAGCGGATCGATCCTCGTCGGCAGTGCGGCGGGGGGGAGGCTCGGCAGCGTTTTTGTCCTCGGGGCCTGCAGGGGGGGGATCTCGGGAGAACGGGTTCGCCCCGTCCGACTGTTCATCTGGCGGGTTTTGCCGCCGGCGCCGAGGTTTTGGCGAATTTGGCGAAGGAGTGCTTCTTGGGTCCTCTGGCGCTGGCACGATCTATAGCCGCGGCTCGATCGGTACGGTTGTCATCGGCGAGCCCTTCGATGCCCCTGCGGGGCTTTCGGGCGGCCAGCAACCGCGGAGCGGAAGCATCATCGCCGATGGCGAGATCGGCAGCGTGACCATCGCGGGCGGGATGTTTGGAGGAGCCGGTGCGGATTCAGGCTCCATCATCGCCGGAACGAGGCTCGGCACTGTGAATGTCGATGGCAGCGTCACCGGGGAGAGGGGGCGGAGTCCGCGACGATCAGCGCGCCGGCTTCCATCGGCAGTGTGGAGATCGGTGCTTCTCCCAGGTTCCTTTCGGGCGACCTCCTCGGCGGAGAGGGTGATTCCTCCGGAACCATCGTCTCAAGCGGGCGGATCGGGAGAATCGATATCTTCGGCTCGATCGTGGGCGGTGATGGAGCGAGCAGCGGGCGAATCGCTGGCGGCGAACTCGGTCCCGTTTCCGTCGGGGCCAGCGTGGTCGGCTCACTCGGCAGCACCACGGCGGGCAATTCTGGTGCGATCCTGAGCACGGGAAAGATCGCCAGCGTGACGATCGGTAATCCGCAGGCTCTGGACGATGGAGGCGGTGATTCTGTCTCGACCCGGGGCTCCCTGCGCGGTGGCTCGCGCCCAACAGTGGCATCATCAATGCCGGTGGCGACATCGGTCCCATCCGCATCCTCCGCAACGTCTCCGGCGCGAGGGTGGCAATGCTGGGACCATCTTTAGTGGGGGCAAAATCACCAGCATCGCCATCGGTACATCGACGACGGTCGGATCGCTGGTCGGTGGTGAAGGTGACGCGGCCCGTGCGTTTGAAGACTCGGGTCCTGGTACCGGGCAGATTCTCGCCCGCGGAACGATCGGACCGATCACGATCACGGGGAATATCATCGGCGGAGTCGGGGACTACTCCGGTCAAATCCACGCTGCCTCGCTGGGAACAGTGACCGTTGGCGGTTCCATTCAGGGTGGCGCAGGTTTCCGCAGCGGCAGCGTGCAGGCGACGCAGAACATCGGCACGGTCTCGGCGGGTGCGCTTTTTGGGGGAGAAGGCAACCAGTCCGGGTTTATCGCCGCCGGCAACAACCTCTCCGCAGTGAAGCTGAAGGGGATCCTCGATGGCGGAAGCGGGACGGGGTCGGCGTTCGTCGCGGCAGGGGGAACGCTTTCTAGCTTTGAGGCGAGCGAGATCACGGGCGGCGTCGATGCTTCTCGGCCACGCGTCTCGGCGGGCAATCTCCTCTCCAATGTCGTGGTCAGTTCGCGTATCGCGGACGCCGATCTCCTCGCGGGCTATAGCATTTTCGGCACGGCCGTGAATCCGGACGCGCAGATCGGTACAGTGCGGCTCGGATCTGGTAGCGACTCTGTTTTCTTCGGCGTCAACATCGTGGCCGGCATGGCGACGGGAGCTGATGGACGCTTCGGCACTCTTGATGACGTGGCGATTTCCAGTTCGGTCACGACGCCCGCCGTTTCCCGTATCGCCAGCGTGATCGTGAATGGCGGCTTCATCGCCGGCGGGGTCTTGCCGAGCTACGGCATCATCGCGCAGCATATCGTGTCGCTCCGGGTCAATAACGCAAATCTGCAGCTGACCGCTAATCCCTTGAACGACTCCTATCGGCCGGTAAACAGCTCGAGTGCGATCGTCTACGGCGAGCGCGTCTTCTTCGGCGACTGAGCCGCGGCCCCCCTTGCGGGCTATCCGCCGCCTGCGAAGTCGCGCCTGACAAAGTCGAGAGCCGCCTCGCGATCCCGGAGCGTGCCCTCGAGTTGGCGTGACTCCACCGCTTCGAGGATGCGGCTGAAGTGTGGCCCGGGTTTCAGCCCCAGGGCGATGAGGTCCCGCCCGGTGATCAGCGGCGGAGGAATGAGCGGCTCGCTCGCAAACTCGACGCGCTTTCCCTGCAGAAAACGGTAGTTGTCCAGCATGCCGTGGCTGCTTGTGCAATCCACGCGGTGCAGCTCCATTTCATCATCAAAGTGCGGTCGGGCCATGAACCGCTTCAGCTTCGCAACCCGCATCTGTTGCACGTCCTTGAAGACCATGTGATTTGCAACTGCCTCGACCGTCGCGTCGATCTCGGCCCGTGAAAACCGCAGGCGCGTCATGACTGCCTCGGTCATCTCTGCACCGAGCCGGTCGTGACCGCTGAAGCGGATGCGGCCATCGCCATCCACGGAGAACGTCGCCGGCTTCCCGATGTCATGAAAAAGCACGGAGAAGACGAGTGGCACGCTGACCTCCGGAGGGAGCAGTTGCAGCATGAGCCGCGTGTGTACGAAGACGTCGCCCTCGGGGTGAAACTGCGGCGGCTGCTCGCAGCCCTTGAGCCGGCTAAGCTCCGGCAGCACTTCCTGCATCAGGCCACTTTCATCGAGCAGATCCCAGCCGCGCACCCGCGCCGGCGACAGAAAGATCTTCACCAGCTCGTCGCGGATCCGTTCGGCGCTGACCTCGTGGATATCGCGGGCATGGGCGCAGACGGCGCGCCAAGTCTGTGGTTCGATCGAGAACCCAGGCGTGGTGGCAAAGCGCACCGCACGGAGCAGACGCAGGCGATCCTCCCGAAAGCGCGCTACTGGGTCGCCGATCGCCCGAAGGACTCGCTCCTCCAGATCCTGCTGCCCACCCACATGGTCGATCAGGCGTTCGGCGATCGGGTCGAAAAATAGACCGTTCACCGTGAAGTCGCGGCGGTGAGCATCCTGCTCGGGGGTAGAAAAAATGACGCTCTCCGGTCGGCGGCCATCCAGGTAGAGCCCATCGGCGCGGAAGGAGGCGACCTGAAACTCGTGACCTTCGGCCAGGACGCAGATGACTCCGAAATGGGCGCCCACCGCGACCGTCCGGCGAAACAATCGCTGGACTTGCTCAGGGCGGGCATCCGTGGCGATGTCGTAATCGTGCGGGGTGAGCCCGAGCAGCCGATCCCGGACGCACCCGCCGGCATAGAGCGCGACGTGTCCGGCGGCCTGAAGCTGCCGGACGATCTCGCGGGCGGTGGATTCGAGGGAAGCGGACACTTGAGTTGCAGTCTAACCCTGGCGCTCGCGACGAGCCAGCCGGGGTCGCGGGAAAAACAAACAGCCGGCTCCTCGCGGAGCCGGCTGCAGAGTTTTATTCGGGTGAGCGGAGACGAGCTGAGGTGCTCGCCGCGCGGTGATCAGGGCTTTTTGGCCTCAGCGGCCGGAGCCGCCGGAGCGGGAGCCGCGGCGCCCCCCAGCGGGCTGGAGCCGCTGCGGCATCGCCAGCGGGAGCCGTGCGCTGGATATTCCACTTCTTGATGATCTCCTGCGCATCCTTGTCATCCTTGGATACCTCAAGCAGGTCATTGAGGAGGGACTGGAGCTGCGTCTGGAGCTGGGCAGACTGCTTGACGAGATCCTTGCGGGTCTCGATGGCCTGATCAGCCTGCTTTTCGAGCGACTGCATGTTGGCGATCTGCTTCTCGAGGGTTTCTGCCTGCCACTGCATGAAACGGGAGGATTGATTGGCCGAGCCGATCTGGGAGCCGAGAAGGATGGCGATCGTCACTGCGAGCAGCGCGAGCGGCAGATTGGGCGAGGAAGGAGTCGAGTCGTTGCTCATGTTAGTTTGCGGGAGGGGGGTGGCAGGTTTGGGAGCCGCAGGAACGGCGGGAACGCTTGGCGCGGGAGCCGCAGCGCCGGCACTAGCCTTGGGCTCGTCCTTCAGCTCGACGTTAAAACCATGGTTGGTGAGGACCTTCTTGATCTTGTCGTTCTTGATCGATGCGACGGCCATATCACGGAGGAGCGCGGGCCCGACCTGCTGGCTGATGGTGTTACCCGCATTGATTTGTTCCTGCTGGGCTTGCAGTGTCTGCTGCTTGACGCCGAGCGACTGCTGGTAATTCTGCACTTCCTGCTGGCGCTGCTGCAGAGTGTTGGAGAGGGACTGATTGCTCGCGCCTTTGAAGGCCAGCCAGATCCCCAGAAGGAGGGAGATGGCAGAGGCCCCGGACGCGACGAGGAACGGGAGGGATTTCATTGGGGTTTAAGAGGATGGCTCTTCTCGGCGATGCCCCAAACCCCGTCAAGGAGCAAATCGCGGAATAAGCCCGTCAACTAACCGAGAGTTGCGGCAGTCGAACTCCGCACCATCAAGTGGACCGGGAGCAGAACGCGACGGGCTTCCGCGGCGGCTGGACCCTGAATCAGCGTTTCAATCTCCCGCACGGCCATCGCGGCCATTTCCTCGACTGGCAGATGGACAGTCGTAAGGGCTGGCTCTGTGACGGTGGCGCGTAACTCATCCCCACAGCCTACGATGCTGAGCTGCTCTGGCACCCGGAGCCCACGGCTGCGGGCGGCGAGGAGTGCGCCACGGCGGCGGTGGCGCTCAGGCAAAAGATTGCGGTGGGGATTTCGTGTTGGTTAAGGAGGTCGGTAAGTGCCTGGGCGCCGGCTTTCTCGCTCAGGTCTCCGTAGACGACGGTGCCTGCATCGAGAGAGAGTTGGCGGGCGTCGAAAGCGAGGCGAATGCCGCGATTGAGCTCGATGAGGTGGGGATCGGGGAACCAAACGGACCTGAGACAATCGCGATCCTGCGATGGCCAAGCGTGTGGAGGTGTTCGATCGCGAGCTGCGACGCTTGTGCGTAGTCCGCCCCGACGCCTGACTACCCCCGGCAGCGGGCAATCCGTGCCGAGGCTGATCAGCGGGGTGGAGCGACGCTGCAGAGCGTGGACGAGGAGGTGGCTGCCGGCGCCGAGGACGATGAATTTTGAGCAAACCCCGGAGCGGACCGGTTGCGGGAGTGCCTCGGGTTCCAGCACATAGTCACGGGTTTCGTCGTACGGGGCGACGGTGAGTGCCTGGGCGCCGCCAGCCGCATGGGCCAGGATGGCGTTGGCATAACGGGCGACGAGAGGGTCGGCGAGCCCGGCAGTGATGGTGTTGGGAAAGAGCAGGCAGGTGTCGCCGAGTTCGGGATACATGCGCACTACTGCGCGCAGGTCGTTGGGGATGTAGCCCATTTCGCGGCAGACCTTGAAGACGCGCTCGCGGGTTTTTTCGCTGACGCGGATGCCGTAGTCCCGGTCGTTGAGCAACGAGGAGATGGCGCCTTGCGAAACGCCGGCCGCCTTGGCGATCTGCGCCATCGTGATCGTCTTTTGCAAATCGCCGAACCGCCGCGGCTGGCGGGTATCGCCAGCGCTTGGCTCGCCGGGCGTGGGCAACTCGGCCTCGTTCGGCGAATTCATGGGATCAGACCTACTCACGATGATGCCGCCACAAAAGCAAAAAGCCACGACCGGCGGCAAGTGCGCACGGTTTCGGTGCCGGAAATCCGCCGATGCGCGGCATGCTAGTTTTCTGGCAGGATCCGGCTGGCCAGCCGCTCGACCCCTGCGCGGCAAACTCACTTTGCGGGTAGAGCCGCCGGGCTTTCAGATACCAGGCGAGGCCGGAGCCGACCTGCTCTCGCTTTTCCGCCTCCTGAGCGCTGCGGAGGGTACGGACGAAGTCGGCGGCCTGAGTGGTGAGATTGGCCCGCATCTGGTTCAGTTTGCTGTCGTCGGGGAAATCGGCGGCGATCTTTTCCACGCTTTCCCACGCGCCTGGGTAGTTGCTCTGGCGGGCCATCTCGTCGGCGCGCATCAGGGCAGTTTCGATTTTCTGCATGTTGCCGAGCACCTCCTGCAGTTGCCGCGCTTTCTCGGGATATAGCGCGAGCGCCGCGATGAAGCGGGTGCTGTTGTCAAAGATCTGGCGGGTAATTCTTTTGTCCGAGCAACTGCTCGAAGTCGCTCACCGCCCGCTGCTGCACGTCGCCCTGGGTGAAGATGGCGTTTGCTACCTCGGCGAGCTGCGGATTCAAGGGCCAGAGTTCCGTGGCAGCGGCGAGTTCCTTCTCCAGAGTGGCCTTGTCGCCGCTGAGTGCCGCGTTGCGGGCATTGGCTAGGCGCAGTTGCGCGACCCTGCGTTTTGTCTCGATCAAGGCACGCGGCTTGGAGGCATCGAAGTCGACCGCGATTCGCGCGAGGTCATTCAGAAGCCGTTCGGCCTGCGTGTAGTCCTTGGCCTCCATCGTGGAGAGGAGTTGGTTGGACTTCTGGACGAATTCGAGAGCCTTTCGCTTGCGCTCCCGGGAAGCGTGCGGATTTCCGGCACCCACTCGCCGACGGTGAAGGCTTCGGCGAGCCGCTTGGTGGCGCTCTCGAGTTCGTTTTTCTCGACGAGGAAGTTAAACGCCTGGATGCCCTCGCGAACGTCGCGGATGGCTTCGTTGGCGAGTGAATCGAGCGTACTCACCGTCGGCGGAGCGCCGCTCGCTTTTTCAAAGAGGTCCTTCGATTCCTTGCCGAGGTTCAGCTTCGAGTCGCCGTCATCGAATACGGCACGGTAGAAACGCGTGGCCATGAGGACGTGCTGGTAGCGCCGCTGGAGAAAGAGCTGTACGATGAGCGCTTGGAACTCCACTTTCACCTGGATCTCCGAAAGCTGGATCTTGGCCTGGTTGGCCTTGATCAGCGCCAGTGTCTCGGCGAGCCGAGCCGCGTAGGGCGTGATGGCCATCGTCGTCCGTGTTTCCAGTGAATTCGTGATCGTCGCGCCGCCCTGCTGGGAGGATGACGTGCGGTTGTTGGTCTGCTCGATCTGCTTGTCCTGACCGGCGAGTTTGCGCGTTCCACTCGTGCTTTTTGCGTTCCTTCTCGAGCGCTTCATTGGCCATCACCAGCTGGTCCTGCCGCCGTTGCGAACGCCACACCGTGTAAACCGAGTCGGCAATCGCGTCGCAGAGCCGCGCGTCCGTCGGGTAGGTGGATGCCCGGCGGCAGGAGGCGAAAGGCGACGTTGATGTTTTCGCGCGTGGCTTGCCCCGGAGCCAGGCGCACCAGGATCTCGCTGATGATCGCCTGATAGGCGCGGTCGTTCTGCGCGGTCTCCTCTGGAGCACTGAGGTATTTCTCAAAAGCGGGCCTGAAACAGCCGGTTGTTGTTCACGTTCCACGTCTTTCCATCCCAAGTCAGCAACTCGCTCCCGGGGTCGAAAACCGGGACGTCTTTGCCGAGGAACTTGCTGTCGCCCGTCGGGCTTGCCGAGTTGGGAGCGGCTGCTGCACTCGGCGGGGGCGCCGCGGGAGGGGCCGCCGCGGGAGCGGGAGCCGCGTCGGGGACCTGGGCACACAGCCTCAGCGTGATCGCGCTGAGCGCGAGGGTGATGCCGAGTCGGTTCATGGGGGGCTGGGTCGACTGCTACACTTTCTTCACGTCCTGCGCGCGGAGGACGCCTTTTTCTTCCACGGCGACCTTAATGTAAAAACGCTGCCCGCGCTCGAGATTGACGTGATTGAACTCCGCGGGCACGAGCACCGGCAGGCGTTCGCTGCCGTTGACCTCGACGGAGAAGAGCCGCCCGACCGTGGGCGAATACTTCAGCGATTCGACGACGGTCGCGTCGATCTTGTAGCTGTTGCCCCGAAGGCTGTTGGCATTCTCCAGATAGTCTTGCACCGGCAGCGTCGTCAGCGTGCGAAAGGGATCGCTCGTCTTGTTGAAGAGCAAAGCGCCGCCGGCGACAGCTGCGACGAGCAGCAGCGCGGCGAGTAGCATCCAAACCGGATGCGCGGAGGAACTAGCGCGGCGGGCCATTGCAGCGGCAAGCTAGGAGCCGCTCTCCACCTTGGCAAAGAATTTGTCGACGCGGCGGAAGTGCCACGTTGCCGGCCCGGCCAAAACGCCGCATGCTCCCGGAGGCCTATCTGGTATGAAAGCCCTTCTCGCCACTCTCCTCATGCTCGCTGCTGCACAGCTCTGCGTGCGCGCGGATCTGCTCATCGACCCCGCCGGAGGGACGGTGCTCTGGGATGATGCGCGCGTCGCAGATGACGCGGTGCTGACGGGGCGGGAACTCGGCTTTGAGTTTCCGTGGTTCGACGGCGAGTCGCGGACGACCATCGATGTCTCGACCAATGGTCATCTGAATGCGGATGGCGACTCCGACTATGCCAACGAGCGCGCGCCAGGCGCGATAGCGCGGATCGCTCCGCTCTGGGATGACTTCGAAGTCCGCGCCGGCAGTGGCGATCTGATCAGCGAGCGTCGCATCCCCGGCAGCGTCTACGCTGTGACCTGGCGCGTGCATCAGCAGGGGAGCTCAGCGACGCGCCACGTCTTTCAGGTCGCGATCTTTGGCCGCGCCACCTCGATCAGTGGCATCCCGTTTCAAGCGGGCGATATTGTCTTCAGCTATGGGGCAATCGGCATGACGTTTGGCAAGGACTCGGCGACCGTTGCGATCGTCCCCGGCGCCGACTCGATCATTCCCGCGGCCGGTACCACACCGGTCAATGGCACCCTCGGCGCGGCAGCCGCTGGGGCGCTGCCGACAGGGCGGGGCAGCTACATCCTTTTCCGCGCCGCCCACAGGACGGCTACAAGGCCCACTACGGTGCTCAATCAGGCGCCGCAGCCCGGCGCCGACTTCCGCTATCTCGGGCGATCGCTCGCCGGTGACGATCGACCCACTGGAGAACGACCGCGATCCGGATGGCACACTGCTCGAAATCGCGTCCGTTTCGCAGGGGCAGGTCGGCGATGTCATGATCTCCAGTGACCGGCGTACGCTCGTCTATGCGCCGGGCGAGAACTTTACTGGGAACGACGAATTCACCTACACGGTCCGCGATCCATTTGGCCTGACGGGCACTGCGACAGTGAAGGTGCTGCCCTTTGTCGCTGCTCGCGGAACGTTCGACGGACTGGTCGCCGACCTGCCGCTGGAGGAGGCGACGGCCGCGGAGTTGACGGCGGATGGAGTCGGGCGCCTGCACTTGGTCATCGGCCCGCGCGGCACTTTCACCGGGACGCTGACCTTTGGGAAAACGACCGTCCCACTGCGGGGCAGCTTCGATGCGACGGGCGCAGTCTCGGGCAGTTTCAAGCGGCTCGCAGGTGGTGAAACGCGTACCGTGACTTACTCCCTGCGTCTCGACGTTACTGACCTCGCGAAGCCAGTGACTGGCATTCTTGATGATGGCACGATCCGCTCCGGAGTGAGTGCCGCCCGCACGCGCTATGACCAGCGCCGGCTGCCGGCGCCGATGGCGGGGCCGTTTACCACGCTGCTCGAGCCGGATGCCGAAGGGACGGGCCTTCCGGTTACGGCTATCTCCATCTTTCCGTCAATCGCAGTGGGCTCGTGCGTGCGGCCGGACGCCTTGCCGATGGGCGGGTCATCTCGCTCGGCAGCAGTGTCAAGCCGGATGGCAGCGTGCCGCTCCACATTGCGCTCAAGTCTCGAGGTCGCACCATCGGCAGTCTTTCGGGAGCGGCCTTCTTCGACCTCAACTCCGCCGATTTCGACCTCGCGAGTTCGCTGGCGTGGTTTGCGACGCCGACACCGGACACGGAGATCGCATGCCAGCCGAAGCTCGTCGGTGCGAGGTATCGCCCGCCTGCGCCCGGAGCCCGGATTCTCCAGGTGCCCGATGGCATCCCAAAACCTCGCGATCGAACTGGCGGATGGGGCGGTGAAGAAAACCGCCACGCTGACTACGCGCAACGTGGTCCTCGTCGAAGGAGCTGCCAACCCCCGTCTGCGCCTCCGCATTACGACGAATCTCGGACTTTTTTCTGGAACGGTCACCGAGGAGACAGCAGCGGATCCACCGCGGGTGGTCGACTGCCGAGTCTACGGGATCTTTGTGCCGAAGCTGAGCAAAGGCGCCGGCTACTTTATCGACGGTGCTGGCACGAGCCAGCCTGTGGTGATCGGGCCGCCTGCTGCTCCTGAGTAGCCCGTGGCATCAGCCCTGCCGGGCGAGCAGCGCCTTGCAGATCTCCCGGATCAGCCGCGGGCCTTCGTAGATAAAGCCGGTGTAGACCTGGACGAGTGAGGCGCCGGCGTCGAATTTCTCGAGCGCATCGTCCGCACTCATGATGCCGCCGACGGCGATCACCGGGATCTGGCTTCGTTCCGTGATAAAGCGGACGATGGCCGTGGAACGCTCCCGCAACGGCGCGCCACTGAGGCCGCCCTGCCTGCGGAGCTGTGCCGGGAGCAGGCCCTGGTCGATGGTCGTATTGGTCGCGATGAGGCCGGCGATCCGATGTTCTTGGGCGAGGCCGATGATCTCCTCGATCGCGCTCCACTCGAGGTCGGGCGCGATCTTGACGAGCACTGGCTTGCCTCCAGTGTTGCGGCTCTGGATGTGGGCCAGCAACTCGTCGAGCGCCGCGCGATCCTGCAGGGCGCGCAGCCCGGGCGTGTTGGGGGAACTCACGTTCAGGACGAAGTAATCGCCAAAATGCTGCAGGCGTTGAAAGGAGAGCAGGTAATCCGCGGTGGCCTCTTCGAGCGGTGTGACTTTTGATTTACCGAGATTCATGCCGACCGGAATGCGCGGCCAGTTGCCGTGGTCGCGCAGCTTCTGCAGGCGCGCGGCGACGGCGTCCGCGCCATCGTTGTTAAAGCCGAGTCGATTGATCAGGCCCTGATACTCGGGCACCCGGAAGATGCGTGGCCGTGGGTTGCCGGGCTGGGCCCGCGCTGTGACCGTCCCGGCTTCGACAAAGCCGAAACCGAGCGCTTCCCAAGCCGGCAACGCGAGGGCGTTTTTGTCGAAGCCCGCAGCCAGCCCGACGGGGTTGGGGAAAGTCAGCCCAAAGACCGACCGGGCCAGCCGGGAATCGTGGGTGGGGGTGAGGGGACGCAGGGCTCGGCCGGTGAGCCGCAGCGCGCCCATGGCGAGATGGTGCACGGCCTCCGGGTCGATGCTGAAGAGCAGCGGCCGGAGAAGCTGGCGGTAGGGGAGAAAGGCCATCGGCTGACCATACGGAGGTTCACCCCGGCGCGGCAATGGCGGCTATTTGCCGATGCAGAAGGTGCTGAAGATCCGCCCCAGCACATCCTCGGTGTCCGTCCGGCCGACTACCTCTCCGATGGCGTCCAGCGCGGCGCGCAGCTCTTCGGCGATGAACTCGGCGGAGAGGCCGTCGCGCAGCGCTCCGCGCGCAGCGGCCGCAAATTCCCCTGCCCGGGTGAGGCAATCCTGATGCCGTGTATTGATCGCCACGGACCAGTCGCGCCGGGCGGTCTGCCCGCCGGCCACGCGCTCCACGATGGCGTCGGCCAGCGCGTCGACGCCGTGACTTTCGAGGCACGAAATCCGCACGCCGGGGACGTCGCCCCAGCTCGAGTGCTCGGCGAGGTCGGCTTTGTTAAGGACGAGCAGGGAGTCCCGCCCTGGCTCGAGGGCGGAGGAAGCGGGCTGGCTCGCATCGACGACGTGCAACACGAGATCGGCGCGTTCGATCTGCTGCCGGGTGCGTTCAATCCCGGCCTGTTCGACGGCATCGGCGCTGCTGCGAATGCCAGCCGTGTCGATGAGCCGGAGCGGGATGCCGCGCAGATTGATCACCTCCTCGATGACGTCGCGCGTGGTGCCGGGCTGCGGGCTGACGATCGCACGCTCGTGGCCTAGGAGCAGATTTAACAGCGAGGATTTGCCCACGTTTGGGGCGCCGTAGATCACGGTGCGGACGCCTTCGCGCAGCACTCGCCCACGGGCGGCAGTGCCGAGCAGCGCGTCGATCTCCGTGATGGCTCCGGCGAGGCGCTCGTGCAGCGCGTCCCCGGTCTCGGGGTCGATGTCTTCGTCGGGAAAATCGATGTAGGCTTCGACATGGGCGAGCAGATCGAGGAAGCGCTCCCGCAGGGCGCGGATGCGTTCGCCGAGGCGGCCTTCGAGTTGCTCGGTCGCAGCACGCAAGGCGAGATCGGTCTGGGCCGTGATCAGGTCCATCACTGCTTCGGCCTGGGTGAGGTCGAGCTTTCCATGCAGATAGGCGCGCTGGGTGAATTCCCCTGGTAGCGCGGCGCGTGCGCCCTGCCGGAGGAGGAGTTCGAGGATGCGTCGGGAAACGAGCACCCCGCCGTGGCCGGCGATTTCCACCACATCTTCGCCCGTGTAGCTGGCCGGGGCGCGAAAGACGGTCAGGAGCACGTCATCCAGCTTTTCGTCGCCGGCCCAGATCGCACCGTACTGCTGGACGCGAGGCGGCAGTTCAGCCGGGCGGCATTTTCCCCGGAAAACCCGCTCCGCCACCTGGATCGCTTGCGGTCCGCTGAGGCGCAGGAGGGCGATGGCTCCTTCGCCGAAGGGCGTGGAGATGGCAGCGATGGTTTCGTTCACGCGGGGACTCTAGTCGCCCGTGCAAGCCCCGCCGCGGCGTTTCGGTGGCTTGCGCTGAAACGCCTGTTTTCCCCAAACGCCCGGTAGTGCTACGGTCGGAGACCCCATGTCGCGCCGCCACGGCTTTACCCTCCTCGAAATCATGCTCGCGATCGTCATCGGTCTCCTGCTGATGAGCGTGGCCGTCCCGAGCGTCATCGGGCTGATGCGGCAGGAACGGCTGAAGACGACGTTTGAGGAGTTCGATGCCTTTGTGAACCGCGCCCAGAAGCAGGCCGTGCAGGGCGGGCGCACGATGGTGATGGTTTGGGAGGAGGGGGGCATCCAGCTCGTGCCGCTCGATCCCAATGCGGTGGGCGATGGTCCTGAGCCCGAGAGCTTTCCCTTTCCCGACGGTGGCAAGATCATCCTCTCGCGACCAGCCGCACTGGTGAAGGAGCCGGTGCCAGAGTGGCCTTTCTGGCGCACGGGAGCCTGTGAGCCGGCGATCGTGAGCTTTGAAGGCGGGGAGGGGAAGTGGACTGCGGAATACAACGGGCTAACCGCCCGTGGACGGATCGAATCGATGACGCCGCAATGAAACGACGGCTGCTCCCCAACCGCGCAGGCTTCTGGCTGCTCGAGGCGCTGCTCGCCGTCGCGATCTTCTCCATCGGCATCCTCTCTCTGGCTGGCGCGGTCAACAACTGCATGGTCGCACAGCAGATCAAGCAGGACGATGTGCGTGCGCGGATGGCGCTGGCCAATCGGATGGCGGAGATCGAAGCCGGAGTGGTGCTGGTCAATGAAACCCGCACGGAAGATCTCAAGGGTGCCTTCGAGGGCATGAAATTGCGACAAAGTCGCCAGCCGCTTCCCCGGAAGAATGAGAAGGACCAGGAAATCACCGGTCTTTGGGAGGTGACGCTGGAAGTTGCCTGGGAGGCCAGCGGCCAGCGGCTTTCGCGGCAGTTGTCATTTTATTACTTCCCGCAGTTGCTGGGCAGCCCATGAAACCACAGCGCCGTTGCTTTACCCGGCCTGGTCGCGGCTTCACGCTGCTCGAGGTGATGATCGCGACCCTGATCGTGGGGATGATGACCTTTGCGCTGCATCGGTTTATCGCCGGGACGTTGCGCGCCCTGGATTTCACCACGCAACTCGCTGAGGAGCGGCAGGAAGTCGACACGCTGGTGCGCGTGTTGCAGGCGCAGCTGAACGACCTGCCTGTGCAGGGCCAGGGGGTGCTGACTGGGAAGGCCAACCGCTTCAACAACCTCTCAGCCGATGAAATGTCCTGGCTGTGCCGTGCAGGGCAGGGCGTGATGACTGGTGCTGCCCCCGGCGAGTATCGGGTGACCCTCACGGTGCAGCCGGCGCTCAACGAAAAGTCTGTGCTCGAACTCGGGCTGCGGCGGGAGGTCGTCACGGCCGAATCGAAGACCGACGCCGACTTTTTCACCCGCGGTGGCACCACGAAATACAACTGGCTGCCGCTGATCCGCCCCATCGCCGCTCTGGAGGTGCGCTATTGGGATCCCCGCACCCGCTCGCTCATCAACCAGTGGAACGATCTCAACAGCCGGCCGAGTCTGGTCCACGTGAAGATCTGGAAGACCCCGGACGACGCGCCCTTTGAGGCCGTCCTGCCGATCCCATCGTCGCGCGTCCAGCCGCCGCAACTGACCACGCAATGAAGGCTGCACTTTCCTCCCACCAACGAGCGCAGGGCAGCTCCCTGCTGCTCGTGCTCTGGGCGCTCCTGCTGCTCTCGGCCGCGGTGTTCGGCTTTGCCAAGTGGATGCAGCAGGATATGCAGCTCCACGCGGAATCAAATCGTGATCTGGAAGCTCGCGCCATGGCCCACTCGGGCCTCGCCATCGCCCTGCACCCGCTCGTCACCAGGATGACGCCGGGACTCGAGGAGGATTTTCAGGGGGATCTCGGCTACCGGGTGCGGATCACCAGTGAGGCCGGGCGGCTGAATATCCGCACGTTGCTGACGGGCGAATCCCCGGAGCGTCTCGACCTGCTGAACAAATGGCTCGAGCGGCGCGGCCTCGGTTTCAACGAGCGGCAGGTCTTCATCGACTGCCTGCTGGACTGGGTCGACAGCGACAATGCGCACCGCTTAAACGGCGTGGAAGACGAGGGCGATTACCATCCGGCGAATCGCATGCTCCAGAGCATCGAAGAGATCGAGCAGGTGCGCGGTGCCGAACCGCTGACCAGCCAGGATGGGTGGAAAAACGAGCTGACCATCTATGGCAACGGGCAAATCGACCTGGTCGCCGCGGACATCGCGACCTTGCGGCTTCTGCCCAATCTGCCGGAATTACGTCTGCAGCAATTCATCACCTTCCGCCGCGGGCGCGATGGCGTGGATGGGACGCTCGATGACCCGCCCTTTAATGATCTCAAGTCGGTCTTCGATTTTCTCGGGGTCGCCGAACCCATCCGCCAACAACTCGCCACCCTCGTCACCGTGAACGATCAGACGATGCGCATCATCAGCGAGGGACGTTCAGCGGATGCGTATCGACAGGTCGAAGCCGTTGTCCTAAAAGGCGGCGGAAAACCGACTATCTACTCTTGGAAAGAATGAAATCCCCAAGCGGCGGCGCATTGATCAGTCCAGACGTCGAAGGGTGGCGAGTGATCCAGGGCGGGGTCGCCCGGAAGTTTCCGACCCTCGGGGAAGCCGCCGCTGCCCTCCCGCTGAAGACCGCCGTGCGGCTCGCGCTCCCTTGCCAGGCGGCGCTCCTCGAGCGGCTTACCCTGCCCGCGACGGATCGTCAGGAGCTTGCCGGGATGCTGCAGCTACAGCTTGAGAAAACGCTACCCTACCCCGTCGAGGAGGTCTCCAGCGACTTCGAGGTCATTCACGCTGCCGAAAACGAATCGACACTCCTCTCCGTCGCGGCCCACAGCGGGCAGCTCGACGAGATCTGCCAACCACTGCGGGAGCACGCGAGGCTGCCGGAGAAGATCACCCTCTTCGCCATGCACGTCGCCGCCGCATGCCCGGCCGACGCGATCGTCCTCGCGATCTACGCGGAGCAGGGGCAGTTCGTCGTCGCCATCTGCGAGCAGGGGAAGCTGAGTTGGGCGCAGACCGTCGTGGGCCTCGAGGACCAGGCTCTGTTTGATGACCTGCCCCAGCTTTTGCTCGCGGCCGAGATGGAGGGCGTGACGACGCAGTTCTCCGCGATCCGGCTCGACCGTGAACTCGCCCGTCTCGAGCGCCCGCTGGTGGGATTGTTCCATTTGCCGGTCGATTTCATCCCTTTGGAATCGCTGCCCGAGCCGAGTGGAAATCTCGTTCCTCCCGCATGGCAGGCTGATTCGCGACGTGCCGAACGCGCTGAGCAGATCAAGCAGCGCCTGCTCCTCGCGGCCGTGCTTTATCTCCTGCTCGTCGCAGGAGCCTTCGTCTATCTCGCCTACCTGAAGCGGCAGGCGCAAACGATCGCGGCGCAATATGCAGCGGCTCAACCGCAACTGGTCCAGGTCACCAACCGGCAGCGGCGGTGGAATGAGTTACGCGCAGCCATCGATCCGCGCGCCTACCCGGTGGAGATCCTTTACCTCGCCCACCGCAATCTCCCGACTCAGGACGTGCGAATTACCGAGTTTAACCTCAACGCTGGCAAGTGGACCATCGTCGGCGAAGCTCCGTCCGCCAACCTCGCCATCGAGTATGCGGAGAAGCTCAAAAACGAACCCGAACTTGAGGCCTGGAAAATCGTCTCCGCGCCGCCGGCCATCCTGAAAGGCGAGCAGGCGCGCTTCAGCATCGAGGGCCGGCCATGAGTGCTCAGCTTTCCCAGCGCGAAAAACTTCTTTCGATCATCGTCGGCGTGGCCGCCGTCGTCTTCCTCAGTGCTCTGGTCGTCGATTACTTTCTGAAGAATCAGACCCGCCTGCGTGCTGACCTTGCCCGCAATAATGCGGCGATCGAAGCGATGCGACGGAGTCTCGCAGAGCGTGCGATGTGGGCACAGCGGGACGTATGGGTGACGACCAAGCAGCCGAAACTAACGGTCTCCGACGACGTGGCGGGCGGGCAGCTTCTTAATCTGGTGAAAGAGATCGCGAAGAAAAACGCGGTGCAGCTCAACTCGCAGTCGCTCCGGCTCCCGGCCAACCAGCCTGAGTATCTGTCGATCTCGGTCGAACTCGAGACGACCAGCACCTGGCCGTCGCTGATCGGCTTCATGCGCGAACTGCAGGGACCGGAGCAGTTTGTCGTGTTTGAGAGCGCCTCGATGCGGGTGGATGAAAAGGATGCGACGCAAATGCGGGCCAACTTCAAGGTCGCGCGCTGGTTTGCTCCCCGGGGAGGTGCGCCGCGATGAACCCGCGCATTGACAGCGCGCAATGGACTTCGATCTTGCGAGACGTTTTTCCGATGAAGAGAAAGCTGTTGCTGCCGTTTGCCGTCGCTCTGGTCGTCGACGCGGCTGCCGCCGAGGTCAGCACCCTGCCGACGAACTTTCCTCCGGAGCGCTACGAGGCTCTGATCGCCCGATCGCCGTTCACGCTGGCGACGCCTCCAGCGGCCCCCGCGCCTCCTCCGGACAAGGGATTCGCCGATGGCTGGTTCGTCACCAGCATCGCCCGGCTCGACGGTCAGGACTTCGTCACGATCAAGGATCGTGAAAACGCGATCCACCTCTCCCTGTATGGCAAGGAGCCGAAGGATGGTGTAGTGCTGGAGAAGGTTGATTGGTCGTCTGAGATCGGGCGCAGCACGGTCATCATCAGCAAGGATGGACAGACGGCGAAGCTCGAGTTCAACCAGGCAGAATTGGCGACGCCTGCGACCGCAGCGGCGCAGCCGGTCATGGCTCGCCCCAACGCAATGCCGGCAGCCAATGCGCCGCGCCCGACTGTTCCGCGCCCGGGGCAGCCCTTGGTGCAGCCGCAGCCTCAGGCCTATGGCGCCGTTCCCCCTCCGCTGCCCAATGCCATTCCGCGACCAAGCCAGAGTGGAGTGGGCGTGATCCCGGGAGCCGCGACGCCTGAAGCAAAGCGCCGTATCCGGGTGATCCAGAATAATCTGCCCCCGCAGTAAGGAAAATCAGGGCTGCTTGGGCCAGTTGCCGATGTCGTCGGCAGTGCCCGGTTTGCCATCGGCACCCGCCGAGTAAAGGTCGTAACCACCCTCGTTCCGCTTGCCCGGATACTCGTAGTAATACTCTGCTGCCACGGATCGAGAATGGGGGTGTCGAGCAGTTTGCGCCAGTTGCGCGGCCGGGGTTCCGTTTCCGGCTTGGAGATGAGCGCCTTGAGCCCCTGCTCGGTGGTGGGCGGACGGCCGTTGCCCCCTCGTAAAGGAGCAGCACGGTCTTGTAGTTCTCGATGTGGCCACGGGCCGCGACTTCCTTCGCTTCCCCGAGATGGCCGGCGGTAAACTTCACCGCCATGCCGATGAGCAGACCGATGATCAGCACCACGAGCATGATCTCGAGCAGGGTGAAGCCGGCGGCACGACGAGCGGAAAACGATTCATAGAGGGCAAGGGCAGTGCAAGGTGCGTCAGTAGCTCTTCAGTTGCAAATCCAGCGAACGAACCGCCACGGGTCCGGAGGCACCCGGCAGCCGGGAGTTCGATCTTGTTCAGGCCCGCGCGCCAACGCAGTGCCGGGGATGGCTTTCGGGCCGGCAGCCATCCCGCATA
The DNA here is from genome assembly GCA_037367405.1 of Ottelia alismoides. Classification (NCBI taxonomy): domain Eukaryota; kingdom Viridiplantae; phylum Streptophyta; class Magnoliopsida; order Alismatales; family Hydrocharitaceae; genus Ottelia; species Ottelia alismoides. The sequence continues at coordinate 14,407 of JAZKJV010005328.1, read as the reverse complement.
GCGATACTGGAGACCGCGATCGAGCGGGCGGGACTACGCCATCGAAGCCGGGATCGGCGAGATCTGGAACCCGCAGGGCCGCTGGCCGAGAGGGGTGTCATTGACCACTACTTCGAGAGGGGCGAGGGGATCGGCGTTGAGCAGCTCAAAGGAAAGCATGGCCAGCAGCGGTTCGGCGGCGAGTTCAAACTCCCATACCTCGCTGGTGACTTCGCGAGGAATTAGCTTCACGACAGCGGTGTCGAGCGTCGCCCCGGAGGCGGCCAAAGAGCTGCGTGTCATCGACTGGTGGTGGCACCGAGGGCAGGCTCTCGAAGCCGTCTGCCAGCTCGTGGTTGAGGGAGAAGTCGAGCGGGTGGCGGGTTTCCCCGCGGCCGGAGCGAACTCAGGTAGGGTCCCGCGAATCACCGAGCCGTCGCCACTGACCGTGATGTCGAGCCGGGTCACCCCGGTCATCGGCAAAACGACCGTGGCCGAACTCTGCAGCCCGACCGCGGAGCCAAAGGGGCCGTTGTTCAAAGACCTGCTCATCCGTTCTCAGACCAGCCGGTGACCACTGGGGAGCGGCCCTTTAGATCCTCGAAGTAGAGCGGAAAAGCATCTCACGGTTCAGATCGCCCACGGAGCGAAAGCGCAGGCGGTAGATGGTCTGGATCACCTGTCCGGTGGCGTCCTCAGTCGCGTAGCTCTGCAGCGATTCGAGCCAGATCGGGAGGGCGGACCTTCGGCGGTTTCGGTGAGGCAAGTGCCCGGAAATCGAGCCAGACGGAGATTGGAGTGACCTGCCGCCGTAGCTCTTGGCTAAACGCCGCCGAGGTCGCGCCCACATAGAGGAGCGCGGCGAGAAGCAGGCGGGCAATGGGCGAGCGAACATCAGGCCGGGATGGAGGGACGCAATGCCTAGGCTAGGCGCCGCCAGCGCGGCAAGCCCTGCGTAAGGCCAAATACTGCGCTAAGGCTACCGTAAACGACCATGCCAACGATCCCAGCAATGACGACCATGACAAGCGGTGGAATGAGCGTGGGAGACCACCTTGATCTGGCCATCGAGCTCGCGTTCGTAGACGTCGCCGATCATGTGCATCGTGCCGCCAAATCGGCCGGACTGTTCGCCGACGGCCATCATGTCGATGAAGAGTTCCGGGAAAATGCCCTGTTCGCCAGAGCGGTTGGAAAGTGTCGCTCCATCGACGACTGCGGACCGAACGTTCACCATGCGCCCGCGGATGAACTCGTTACCGGAGATCTCCTCCAGGAGCTCCAGCGCGCGGAGGAGAGTGACGCCATTTTCCATCAGCGTCCCGAGGGTGCGGGCAAACTGCGCGTAGAACCGGTAGCGAAATGATCCGGCTGTAAACGGGCAGCCGCAGGGTGAAGTAGTCCCACGCGCGCCGTCCCTCCGGCGAACGGGTGAAAATCTGAAAACCGAGTACAGACCGAAGCCGCCGGCGACGAGCGCCCACCAGTAGCTGACGAGGAACTGGTTCGCATCGACCAGCAGCTGCGTCGCGGCAGGCAGTGGCTGGCCGGTTCCTTTGAAAAAAACGGTCAGTTTGGGCACCATCACCGTCATGAAGACGATGACGAGGCCGAGCCCGGCCACACCAGCACGGCTGGGTAGACCAGCGCCTGACGCACGCGATCCTGTAGCGCCTTTACGTCCGAGAGGTGGGCCACCAGACGCTTGAGGATATCGGGCAGGGCGCCGCTGGCTTCTCCTGCCGAGACGAGATTCACGTAAAGTGGCGAAAAGATGCGGGGAAAATCGCGCATCGCCTGTGAGAGGAGCGCCATCGACGAGGGCTCGATGCAGACTCTGCGAAAGGCTCTGCAACTTGGGATGCTTCATCCGGCGCACCAGGACGCCGAGCGCCTCGTCAAGGGTCATGCCTGCGGTCAGGAGATGGGCGAGCTGCTCGGTAAAGAGATACTGCTGGGTGGTCGCGAGCTGAAGTTACTCCCCGTGCTGCTCGGTTCGGCGACCGCCGCGGGCGTTGGATTCCGCGGTGCCGAGCGATTGTTTCTGCTCGAGTCCGGCCGGGCCGGAGCGACGTTTGCCGAAGCTGCCACCGGCTTCAATCTTGATCGGCACGCCTCCCTGCTTCTCGACCTCGTGAATCGCGGCAGAACGATCATGCAGGTCAGAACGCCATCGATCAGTTTCCCGTCAGGTTTACGGGCGACGTAGCGAAACTGAGGCATGGGCGACGATAGAAGCAGGCTTGCCGTTGGCAAAGCCGGGGACGGATGCGCTGGCTTCGCAGCCTCAGCCGCGGCGCCGATACAGTCCGAGGAGAGGGATCATCCCGAGTGCGACAAACACGCCGGCGGAGGGTTCGGGCACCGGCGTCACCGCACCCAGCCGAAAGACGAAGTTATTCTGAGTCGCAGCGTCGTCGTCGAATTACCGAAGGAGCCATAAGGGATGCGGGCGTTTGCATCCAAGGCGTTGTTTGCGCTGTTGGAAAGATTGGTGATCTCGATGGAGGTCGAGCCGGGAATGCCGGTGTCGCCAGGAAGAACCAAGAGCGCTGTTGCTGCTGAAAAAACCGACTTCCGTGACGTTTAGGAAGTCGCTGGCTACCGGGCCGTTGTCGGTCGTCTTGAAGGCCCACAGAAAGCAACTGCCTGCCAAACAGCGGCGAGCCGGTGGGAACATTGACGCCGCCGCTCGAGTCTTCAAAAAGGCCGGCCCGCTGATTGAGCGGAACGGAACCCAGATTCGCCGGGAACGCACTTGTCCCGATAAACGCCGTGTCAAAGAGGGTGAAGCGGCTGGCCAAGCCGGCGAGATCTCCGGAGCTGACAAAGCCCTGAATGCTGCCGTTTACCGAGTTGCTAGGAAAATCGAAGACGCCGAGGCGGGACTTCGTTGCCGACAGGGAGCGGAGCGCCCGTGGAGAGGCCGAGGCCATTATCGTTGGCGGCCGCCCAGTTTACGGTCACGGTGGTGGCGGCGAAGAGACTCGGCGCCACGGTGAAGGCCAGGGCGACGAACGTGAGTCGTTTCATGATCAGGTGGCGGGTGGCTTAAAGGGATGCCGGGTGCTGGGGGCGCCACCCAGTCAAATCCGACGTAGCGCGCCGACGGACCACGACAGCGCTACCGGTCGGATCGCGACGCTGCTCGCGGGTGAGCCATCATCCGCGCTGCGCCAGCCGTCGCCACCGATCCCGCCGATGCGGTAGAAGTAGGTGCGGGTAAGCCTTATGGCAGCGTCGTAGATGAGGACCTCGTCGGCTTCGCCCTGCGCGCCGCCGACGACGCCGGTCGAACTGTTTCCTGTGTAAAGACCGCTCGAGCCAAGCGTCATGTCGGCGGCGTAGATGTTGCCGAGGAAATTGACGCCCGGCGTCACCGCGGTCGAGGTCGTGCCTGTCTTTACGGAGCCGAGCAAAACCACGTTGACCGGGTCGTCTGCCGACGCCGAATGATCAGCCCATCTTCCGGGTAGATCTTTTGGGTCGCCGCGGGTGCGCCCGTGAGCGCATTGCGCCAACTGTCCCCGCCGATTCCGCCGAGGCGGTAGTAGTAGGTGTTAAACTGCGAAGTTTGCGGGCTATAGATCAGGATCTCGTCCGCTTCACCCTGTGCTCCCGCTTGCAGTCCGGCCTGATTCGTCGTGCCGAAGACGTCGGCGATCGTCCAGTATCTCCGGATCCGGAATGATACCGAGGACGTCCCTGCGACTCCTACAGGGAGGTTACCCGCCAGCGTCAGTGTCTTCGTGGTCCCATCGGTCGCGAGAATGTCATAGGTGGTTCCTTCGCCAGCGACAGCGGTGCTCGAGCCAGCCGGGCGCACGATCTCCACATAGTGAGTCGCACTGTCTGCCGTCGCGCCAGCGGGGCTAAACTGATTCGCCGCCCAAGCGGCTTCATTATCGAAAAGTGTCGAGTTTCCGCCGGTGTTCGTAGCGGTTTCGGCCGCCCCCTGATACTCCACAGGGCGACTGAGATTCAGGGAGCGGAAAGAAAGCTGCTCGCTTCCGGCAGAAGCCGCGGCGATGCTGAGCGTGACGAAGCCGATAGGATCCGTGGCGACGCTCTGGGCTCTGGAGCTCGGGGAGGCAAGGACAAAGACCGCCGAAGCGAAGGCAGCACAAACGATGGGACCAGTGCGCATGAATTTCATGTATGAGGAAGTCTTGAGCGCGAAAACTAAATTTTGCTGAAAAGTTTATACGTCTGTTTCGTGGCGGCAAGTGTCGCTTACTCGATCTCGGATTTGAGCAGCCACATAAGCGCCTTGAGTCCGAGTTCCGGGACGTTGAACGGTTTCCCGATGAAGTCATTCCCGCCGCTCAGACTCGAGTGGACCCGATTCTGAAATGTGCCCATTCCCGTGATGAAAACAATGGGAGTTTTCTTGTGCGTCGCCACGTTCCGGATCCGATTGCAGAGTTCAAATCCATTCATTTCCGGGAGGCCGATATCGAGAAAAATGAGGTCGAACCGTTGCTGGCGTAGACTTTCCAACGCGGCGGCGGGATTTTGACACGCGGTCGACTTCAGACCGACCAGATTGAGGGAGGCGAGAATGATTCTCGCGGCGCCATCCTTGTCATCTACGACGAGAGTTTGCATGGCGGACGGGCTTCGGAGCTGGCGTGTCCCAGCGATTTCGCAGAGGGTGCCACAAAAGTCGATCGCCTGCCCGACGGTCCGCAGGACAGAAGGATTCGCTGCTTCTGGCACGCGGTTGAGTTCATAGACGAGAGCCTCCAGTGCTGCGGAAAAGTGGAAGAGCGGTCGCTGGGAAAAGAGGCCCAGTCGCTCAGTGAAGCCGTGGACGTTCTGCAGTGCCCGCAGCGGCGGGCGGCTCGCTGGCGCTCGGACCGCGCGCTGGACCGACTGACGCATGTTTTGCAAAACGACGGGGGTCTGGGCGGAGTTGAGTTCCATCCAGGCGCTCGGAGCCTGCAGCGGCTGGGTGAGTCGGGCAGTAGCGGTGCGAATCCGACCTAGTGCACTCTGCACTGCGTTGGTCAGTTCGGCTGGGAGGTTTGGCGCGCGGGGGAGAATCTGGGCACCGGCCTGCTGCAACGCGCGCGAAATGGGCGGTCGATTTGATGGGAGAGCTACGACTGGGAGATGCTGCGTTGCAGGGCGGGATCGGATCTCCCGCACGACCTCAGCGGCCTCCAGATCGGGTATCACCGGATCGATGACTACCGCGTCCGGTCGCCGCTGCTGGAGGAACTCCACGGCCTCGGCGCCAGAGCGGACGGTGTCGACCTGTAAACCATCGCTTTCCAACTGCTCGAGGTAAAAGCGAGCGAGCAGAGGGTCTTCCTGAACGATGAGGACTTGGTGAGAAGGCATCTGGCGCGCCGAGTGGATGGCCTTTGGAAGCCGCATCGCCCATGCCATTGGAGTGTGAAATTCATAATTTCAATACTTTATAAGCCGCTTTTCGCCTCCTTCCCTCTCGGTGTGGACGCCTATTTCTCAGCCTTGGCTGGCTTCGTGGGCGCTGCGTAGCTCAGGATCTGGCCGTCTGCGAGCAACCGTTCCCGGAGTCGCGGATAGGGCACATCCTGAACCGCAATGCTCGCCTCGATCGCCATGACGGCGGCTGTGGCTGCCGATTGTCCGAGAATCATAAACACCGGTTCCATGCGGATGCTGCCGAAGGCAATGTGGGAACTGGAGACGCAGACAGGAACAAGGAGGTTTTCTGCCTCCGCCTTTTTGGGCACGAGGGCGCCGTAGGAGATTTCGTAGGGCCCTTTGGTCGAGACGCCGATGTCTCCTTCGTTCTGGACCAAGCCTTCGGGCGTCACGTAGCGCTGCACGTTGTGTGAGTCGATCGTATAGCTGCCCATGCCGACGGAGTCCGGCGTGGGTTTGCGTTTCAGTAGTTCGTTCTCTGTCATCACGTAGCTGCCGACCATGCGACGAGCCTCCCGGATGTAGAGTTGGCGCGACCAGTTTCCGTTGTCAGTGAATTCATCCTTGGGTAGCCCCCATTCGCGCATTTTCTCCTGTACCTCGCGGGGGACGCGGGGGTCGTTGGCGATGAAGTATAGCCAGCCCTTTTGGTAGTTTTCGTGTTCAGCGATGATCTCACGGCGCCGCTGGTAACTGGCGTCGGATAGTCGTAGTTCATGCCGATGTTATCGGTGCTGAATGGGCCGTGATTGTTAGTGTCCGTCTTTTGGTTTGGGATAGGGTCGAACTTTTCAAAGGTCTCGCGCCACCCGGCGGCGAAGACGCGGAGGAGTAACTCGTATTGGCTCGGGTCGTATTTTTCGGGTTTGGGAAAAGGGAGGCGATTTTCTGGATGGTTCGTGAGGCACATGCGGAAGCAATAGGCCTGCACCCGTTTGTCGGCGCTGCCATATTCGCCCGGCGGTTCGGAGCTGATTCGCGGTAGAAGCCCGCTTCTTGGGTCACCCGGCACCACATAAGGGCTGACTTGGAGTGCGTGGCCCTGTCGATCCTTGCCATAGGGGCCGAAGTGATGACGGTGGTGCAGGATCCCGACCTGCACCCCGTTCCACCTTTCGCCGTAGGTGGCATTGGCCTCCCGGCCTACGTGATAACTTACTCCGGCCGCGGCCATCAGATCGCCCTCGTAAGTGGCGTCAATGAACATCCTGCCCGAGTAAGTCTTGCCGGCCAGCGTCCGGATGGAAACAATGCGGCCGGCTTTTTTCTCGACGCCTTTTTCGCGGTCAAGCCAGGCGTCACGTTCCACCGAGAGGTCAAACTCCTTCACATAATCTTCAAAGATCTTCTCCGCGGCGCTGGGCTCAAAGATCCACATCGTTCGTTGCTCGCCATCGATCGCGGGGGTGCCCTGGCCTTTGTTGCCGTAGGCGGATTTTGGCTGCCATCTCCATGAGCTAGCCTGGTCGTAGTGATTCCAGACGCGGTGGTAAAAGTCGCGGGAGAGGCCGCCGATGACGGCTTTGTTGCCCGTGTCGGTGAAGCCGAGGCCGCCGCTCGAGAGCCCGCCGAGCACTTTATCGGGGCTCACGATCACCACGCTCTTGCCCATCTTCTTTGCCTGGACGGCTGCGATCACTGCGGCGCAGGTGCCGCCGTAGACGACGAGGTCGTATTCTACCGCACGACTGGTAGCCAGGCTGGCTGCGGTGAAGACAGCGAGGAAGGAGGCAAAGGGGGAGCGCATCAGACTCTATCAAGCGCGCTCGCAAAGCGGCCGTCTAGCGGAGACTGATGTCGGGAAAACCATCACAGGCGCCAGACGGCGGCCTGCCCGATCGGGCTCCGCTGTCGTTTTCCAAGCGGGACGGCGCGGAGATATGCGGCGTTGCCGTTTTCCTCGCAGCCTAATGGCCGCCAGTGACCGTTTGGTAGAGGTAGTAGACCGCGCCGGCGAGGGTAAGCAGCAGGACGAAAAACATCAGACGTCCCTGCCGGCGTTCGCGTCGCATCACCGGGTCGCGGGTGGGGGCGCTCGGAATCGAATGAAGGGTCGTGACTCGGTCGGTCAGCGAGGTTGGCTTGACCGGGCGGTGCGATGCCGAGGCGCGATTGATGATCTCTTCTCGCTGGCGACGGCGCTGTTCCTCTGCGATCCGGGGTGCGTCTTCTACGAGCTTGCGGCAACGCTCCATCTCGGCTTGCAGCTTCGCCTCCTGCTCCTGCAGGGCGCGTTGCTTGGCGGTCAACGGCGTCGGTGCGCTGGCGGGCGCCGTCTTCTTTTTTGCCGGGCGTTTGGAGAACATGCCTTGAGCGTGAAGCGGCTGCGCGATCAGGCCGGGCGGGTGAAGACTGCGACGAGAACGACGATGAGAATGATCCCCAAGCCGAGAAGCGGCAGGGTAAAGGCAAAGCCCGCCTTGAGCCAGTAGGTGAAGTCCTTTGGCTCGTGTGTGCCACTGTAATCGAGCTGGAAACCCGCCGTGGCGGCGACCGGGTCGGACCCACTTTCCGAGTTTGTCTCGGGCGCGATTTTCGGAAGTGACTTCGCATATTCGGCGCGAGCGTCGTCGACCGCACTCAGGGACTTGTTGAGCTCCTTGTTGATATCGAGCCCTTCCCAAGCCTTCGGGTTGATCTCCTCGAGTGCTGCGACGTGGGAGTTGAAGGACTCGTGGATGCCTTGGAGGACTTCGACGCGCTTTTGGGCTTCGTAGGTTTCGCGCTCGAGCACGACGATCGCCCGGGTGAACTTCTCGAGCATCTCCTGCTTGCCCTCCTGCAGTTGTTCCTGCCGCCGGCTGAGTTCCTCGAGTTCGCGCTTTTGTTTCTCGATGAGCTCCTGCTGGCGTTTCAGGGCGAGGAGCTGCTCCTGCGCTTTCTGCACCTGATTGTCGAGGTGTTCGCCGCTCAGCGAATCGTCGTCTGGGAGTTCGAGTTCGGGATCTTTTGAGGGGCGCGCGCGTTCCGGCATGATGCGTGCGAGTGTGCGGAGCGCGGCTCTAGATTTCCAGATTTTTCACGCGTCGCGTGGCCAGCCCGAGCGGGATGAGCAGCACCATCGCACTGAGCAAAGCGGCGAGAAAAAATGCCGCCGCATCGGAGATCGGCAGTGCGATGGGGGCGACGAGTCGGAGATCTGGCAGCGCGCAGAGCGCGACGAAAAGGGTGATGTAGATGAAGCTGATCACAAGGCACAGCGTCCCGCCAAAGCCGCTGACGATCTTGCTCGGGTTGTCTTCCTTGAAGTTGGGGAAGAGCGCGCCAAGTCCCACCGAGAGCCCGCTGAGCGCGGCGCTCATCAAGGCGATCGCGAGGGCAAAGAAGACGACCTTCTGCCACTCCAGGTGCAGCATGAGACTCGACGCGACCATGAGCCCGACCGTGACGACGGACGCTGTGAGGCAGCTAGTCCAGAATTTCTGTAGCAATACCTTGTCGAGCCCGAATGGGGCGAGACCGAGAATCCAAAGCCGCCGCCCTTCGAGCGAAAACTGCGGGTAGACGAACCGCGTCGTTAACGTCGAGAGCGTGAGCGCCGATGCGGCGAGATTCAGGTAGCTGATCATGGTCTCCCAAAAGGGGTTGTCGAAGTTGAAAGCGACGTTGCGCAGGTTGAGCACGTAGATGCACAGGAGGCCAAAGAAGATCATGAACTGAATCCACTGCGCGGGGTCTCGCCAGAAAAGCCGCACATCTTTCAGGACGAGCGCAGCGGTCGGCGGCGAGAGAATGCGCAGGCCAGCGGCGAGCCGATCGAGCCAGGGAGGGCGATCGCCCCGTTCCCGCTTGGCCTGGGCCTCTCGCTGATGGCGTTCAGCACGCGAACTCAGGGCCGCTGTCCAACTTGCAAAGAAGAAGCGCCCCACCACTTCAAAGCCGAGGAGCAGCCCCATCAAGGCATTGGCCGTGAGCAGCAGGAGGTAGAACAGGCCCTGGCGCTCGAGCTCTTCGCTAAAGGCGAGCACCGCCTGCGCCAACCACGCGCTTGGGAGGAATGGGTTGACGCTCAATCGGGTGTGCCTGAGCAGCTGATCGAAAGACAGTGCATCCTGCATCGAAACGGCATCCGCGTCGGTCGTGGGCTGCAGACCGAGAGCGATGGCGACCAACACGCCGAGCGCCGCGAGGAGGGCGACACGCTTCACCCAGGCGCGCGCGAGGATCCGGACGAGAAAGACGATGCTCCAGGAACCGGCGAGCGCGGGCAACACGACAAACGGCGCGTAGACCACCGCGATCTGTGCATAGAAGACCAGCGGCACCTCATGCACCCGGCCATAGGCGATCATCATCGGGGCGCTGAGGAAGATGAGGGCCCAGCTGGAAACGACGAGGGCTTCGACGAACTTCCAGCGATAAACGTGGAGGGAGGGAATGGGGAGCGACAGCAGCCATGTCGTTTCCCGGTTCTTGAAGAGCGTCGAGTAGCCGATGATGAGGTTGGAAAAAACCAGCATCACAAAAAAGAAGCCGAAGATCAGGTAAAGGATGCGCTGCCCGAGTAGCGCTCCAACCAGGGGGAAGTGATGCAGGAAGCCCAGCCCCGCGTGGAAGAGCCAGTAACCTACGGCGAGGTAGCCGAGGACGAATCCCCCGAGCACAAAGAACAGTAGCGGCGAATCGCGTCGGATGGCCCGGGTGCGAGCCAGCAGCGACCGCCAATGGACCCAGGCGAGCAGGCGAAACAGGCGCCAAGTCGTCAGCGAGGCAGGAGTGGCGGTGGGGGCGGCGTCCATCAGCGGGCGCGAGAGCATTAGCATCGATCAAACGCAGCGAAAGCGTGACCGCGGAAAAAAAGGCGTCGAGTTGGCGCGGGCATCGGGCGATTCTGGCCCACCGCGCTGGCCCGATTTGCGCACTTTGAGCTGCTTTGCGTTCCGCCAGTTGGGCTGCGTATTGTGAAAGTAGGCATCGCTGCCGAGAGAGTGCAGCTGCATTTTCGACAAAAACCGGCCATCCGGTTGCTTTCGGGCACCCTCACTGCTATGCAGCGGCGTATGACCCTAAAAACTGCTCGCTTGCCGATGACACCGCTTGCGTGCCCGGGCCAGCAACGTCAAGTTGCACCCGTCGCACGAAGCCGATACGGATGGAGCGCCGACAGGCAGATGCGGCAGTTGAAAACCAATGATGAATAACTTCACACCCCGTGCGCAACAGGTGCTCGCCCTCGCTCGAAAAGAGGCCGATCGCTTCAACCACAATTATGTGGGCACCGAGCATCTCCTGCTCGGACTGATCAAGCTCGGCCAAGGCGTCGCCGTGAACGTGCTCCAAAAAATGGGGCTCGATCTCGAAACCGTCCGCATGGAGGTCGAAAAGCAGGTCGGTAGTGGTCCTGAGACCAAGATGGTCGGGAACATTCCTTACACCCCTCGGGTGAAGAAGGTGCTCGCCCTCGCCGGCAAGGAAGCCAAGTCGCTGAATCATTCCTACGTCGGCACGGAGCACATTCTCCTCGGTCTCCTGCGTGAGGGCGAAGGTGTCGCGGCTCGCGTCTTGAAGAATCTCGAAGTCGACATCGAGCGCACGCGCAACGAAATTCTCAAGGAACTCGATCCGAATTTCACCCCGCCGGAAGCCGAACAGGAGCAATCCTCGGAGGGGCCGATGGGCGGTCCTCAGGGAGGCAAGCGCGACGTCAAGACGCCCGCGCTGCGGGCCTTCGGGCGAGACCTTACCGAACTGGCAAAGAAAGGCGAAATCGATCCTGTGATCGGCCGTGCCAGCGAGATCGAGCGCGTCATCCAGGTGCTCTGCCGCCGGACCAAGAACAATCCCGTGCTCATCGGTGAAGCGGGCGTCGGCAAGACCGCCATCGTCGAAGGCCTCGCGCAGGAGATTGCGAGTGGCAACGTGCCGGAACTGCTCCGCGACAAAAAAGTCATCACCCTCGATCTTGCGCTCATGGTCGCGGGCACGAAATACCGCGGCCAGTTTGAAGAGCGCATCAAGGCGGTGATGGACGAGATCCGTCGCACCAAGAACGTCATCCTCTTCATCGACGAGCTTCACACCATCGTGGGTGCGGGTTCGGCCGAAGGCGCGATGGACGCCAGCAATATCATCAAGCCCGCCCTCAGCCGTGGCGAGATGCAGTGCGTCGGCGCGACCACGCTCAACGAGTATCGTAAATACATCGAGAAAGATGCCGCACTCGAGCGCCGCTTCCAGCAAGTGAAGGTGGAGGCGCCCTCTGTGGAGCAGGCCATCCAGATCCTGAAGGGGCTCGCCTCAAAGTATGAAGCTCACCACAAGGCGCGCTACACCGATGAAGCTCTCGAGCAGGCGGTGAAACTCAGCGATCGCTACCTGACCGGGCGGTTCCTCCCTGACAAGGCGATCGACGTCATGGACGAGGCCGGCGCGCGCGCCCGAATCGGCAGCATGACCCGTCCTCCAGACGTCAAGGAGATCGAAAAGGAGATCGAGGAAATCCGCGGTCGCAAAGAGGGCGCGATCAAAGCCCAGGATTTTGAGAAAGCTGCTGCTCTCCGCGATACGGAAAAGCAGGCAAAGGAAAAACTCGAACGCATCCTGACGGAATGGCGCGAACAGCGCGAAGAAAAGGAAGTGGTCGTGACCGAAGACGACATCATGCACGTTGTCTCCAAGTGGACGGGCGTGCCGCTCAACCGCATGGAGCAGGCTGAGACTGCCAAGCTGTTGAAGATGGAGGAAGAACTCCGCGGCAAAGTCATCGGTCAGGATGAAGCCGTCGTGGCCATTTCCAAGGCGTTGCGCCGCAGCCGGGCCGACCTCAAGGACCCACGCCGGCCGATTGGATCGTTTATCTTCCTTGGCCCGACCGGCGTTGGAAAAACCTTCCTCGCGCAGACTCTCGCCGAGTTTATGTTTGGCGACCGGGACGCGCTGATCCAGATCGACATGTCCGAGTATATGGAAAAGTTCACGGCGTCCCGACTGATCGGTTCGCCCCCGGGGTATGTCGGTTACGAGGAAGGCGGCCAGCTTTCCGAGGCCGTTCGGCGGCGGCCCTACTCGGTCGTGCTCTTCGACGAAATCGAGAAGGGCCACCCAGATGTAATGCATCTGCTGCTGCAGATTCTGGAAGAAGGCAAGGTGACCGATTCACTCGGCCGCAAGATCGACTTCCGCAACACCATCATCATCATGACCTCCAATATCGGCGCTGAGCTGATCAAGAAGTCGACTTCGATGGGCTTTGGCGCCGCGGCAAAGGATGAGACGAATTACGACGTTATGCGTGATAAGATCCTCGACGAGGCCAAGCGCGTGTTGAAGCCCGAGTTCGTCAACCGCCTCGACGACCTCATCGTCTTCCACACCCTCGGCAAGCCGGAGTTGCTCACGATCGTCGACCTCGAGATCAAGAAGGTCGCAGCCCGGATTAAGAGCAAGGAGATCAGCATCGTTCTCGACGAGAAAGCGAAGGACCTCCTCATCGAGAAGGGCTACGATCCGCAGTACGGCGCGCGTCCCATGCGGCGCGCTGTGGAACGTTACCTCGAAGACCCCATGGCCGAGGAGATCCTCAAAGGCAGCCTCAAAGCTGGCGACACTGCGCAGGTTAGCTCCGAGGGTGGCAAGCTCACCTTTAAGGCCGAGACGCCAGCCAGCGAAGAGCCCGCCGGCGCAAACTAGGCCACCTCGCGAAATCAAATCACCAAACGGGCGAGCCCTCGAGCGGCTCGCCCGTTTTGGTTTCCCGCACAAATCAGCTGCCGCAATTTGCCTTCCCAATGGTGCGGTGGGCGATAAGTGTCGCGGGATGAAAATCGGTTTCATCGGCTCCGGAAAAATGGCCACGGCTCTCGTCCAGGGATTGGTCAAGGCGGGCGTGCTCGTCCCGGACTCGATCGCCTGCAGCGATGCCTATCCGGCGGCCGCTGAGAAACTCGCCGCGACGGCGGGTGTGCATGCCATGACGAATGAAGCGCTGGTTGCTTTTGCCGATGCCATCGTGCTCGCCGTGAAACCCAACGATGCGGTCGCCGTCCTGACCTCTCTGCGGGATGCGCTGGCTGGCAAACTCGTGATTTCGATCGTGGCAGGACTGCCGCTAGGCACGCTGCAAACCGCAGCCGGAGCGGCGGCGCGAATCGTCCGAGTCATGCCAAACACGCCGGCGCTGATCCAGCGCGGGGCTTCCGCCTACTCGCTGGGTGCGACGGCAACAAAAGCCGACGGGGAGTTCGCCGCGCTGGTGCTCGGTGCCGTGGGGCTCGCTGTGCCGGTGAAAGAAGAGCTGCTCGACGTGGTCACAGGCTTGAGCGGCAGCGGGCCAGCCTATGTTTACCTCATCATCGAAGCACTCTCCGATGCAGGCGTGTTGATGGGCTTGCCGCGAGACCTTTCGCTGCAGCTGGCGGTGCAGACCGTCGCGGGTTCGGCAGACATGGTCGCGAAAACCGGCCGGCATCCTGCGCTCCTGCGCGAGGAGGTGACCAGCCCGGGCGGGACGACGATCGCCGGCCTCGAGGCGCTGGAGAAGGGGGGCCTGCGCGCTGCGCTGCTGAGCGCCGTCCGAGCCGCAACTACGCGGGCGAGGGAACTCGGCGCCAGTAAGTGAAATGAGGCGCTTCTGTTCTGCCCTCGCGTTTGCCGGTCTTGTCGCCTCGGGTTTTGCCCAGGCACCGCGTTTTCGCATCGGTCCGTCGGTCGAGCTCAACTTGCCCGCCGATCGCGGCGGAAAGGCCAAGCAGGCCCAGGAGCTCGCCAACCGCGCCCTCGCTGCCTTCTCGCGCAACGAACTCGACGCTGCGCGGAAGGACTTCCTCAGAGTCCTGGAACTCGCCCCGGGAAACCTTCCCACGCTGATCAACCTCGGCTTGCTCGAGTATCGGGCTAAAAAATACGAGGATGCAGAGCAGGTCTTGAAGCGGGTGGTTCAGACCGAACCGGAGAAAGGCCTCGGCTGGCTCGTTCTCGGGGTCGTCTACTACGATCAGGGTAAGCTCGACCACGCGCTTGCAGCGCTGTCTCAAGCCGTGCTTTACGAACCGAAGGACGCCCGTGCGCACCACTA
>JAZKJV010005327.1:0-139605 GCA_037367405.1 Ottelia alismoides | reverse complement strand
TGTATCTTTCTGTGGGTTTCTAAGGCGTGGACGACTCCTTACACGCGACCGTCTTGTATCGCTCTTCCCAAACACTTCCAATTTATGCGGGTTGTGCAATTCGGCTGTTGAGACGGCCGACCATCTCTTCCTTCACTGCAACCTCGTGCGGCCCATTTGGGACGACGTTGCCTGGCTGAATCATTCCTCGATGGAGACTTTTTGGGAGAGCATTGCAATAGCTGCAAATCGTCCGAGGGCGGAGAGACTTATTCCCATTGCGAGCATTTGGAGCATTTGGCTGGGAAGGAACAAGTCTCTCTTTGCTGGGCAGAGATTCTATTTAGAAAATATTTGTATTGATGCTAACCGCTTTTCTTTGGACTGGTCATCTGTGTAGTGTTGTTTGGGGGGCGATTGGTATCATTATTGATATCATTCTCCCCTATCTCTCCCTTTCTGCTCCCTCTGTAAGTATTTTCCTTTTCTTTCTTAATAAATTGGGGCGAACACCTACGGGTGTCTCCCCCTTTTTGGAGTGTCAAAAAAAAAATATCATATTGTAATTGAAGTATCTTGGTCTCATTCTGCACATGCGAATATGTCGCGGCTAGAATATCCCACATGGCCTTCGCCGTGGGTTGATGCAGTACATCATTGGCGATCTCTATCGTCAACGACCCAGATAGCCAGACTTTGGCATACGCGTCGTCCGCCTCCCACGAGGCATTCACCCCAGTCTTCTCTATCGGCTCCTCCTCGGTAAGAATATGCTTCTTACCATTTGACTTCATTAGGCTCATGAACTGCATAGCCCAGAGCTCATAATTTGTCCCGTCCATTTTGACAATAGGCGCTGGACCTCTGAAAGTGCCAGTGGCGGGTACATCAATCTTGTTTTCAGACATATTGCCAGAAGAGAAGTTCTACGGGTGCTGGAAACCAAAGTTTGTAAGTCTACACAAACATATGTGGGTTTGGGTGCACGTGTAGACTCATGCACACCAACCCATCAACCAAACAACGAAGTCGATGTGCACAGAGCGTGATAGGCATGCAACAACGCTTACACGCACACCCTAGAACCGGCCCAACAGTTTGCTGGGGTGCCGCGCGCGAAGAGAGAAGCCACGGGCGAGGCTGCGCGCAACATGCGTGGGCTAGGCGAGGTGGTTGGACCGCGCGCGGTGGCTAGGCTGCGCGAGGAGACGCGTGGGGAGGCGCGCGAGGCCGCGAGGGGGCGCGCGAGACCGCGAGGATGCGGTAGCGCGCTTGGGCAGCGTCGCATGAGGTGACGGTGCGCGTGCGAGGTGGCGGTGGCACACTCGGCGGGAGGAATGGGGGCTGAAGGTAGGGTTAGGGTTTTCGGGAATCGAGAGCTCCGATCTAGGATCGCCACTCTGATACCATGTTGGAGAAAATAAGAGATATGTTTATTTCTGAGAACCTTAGGCTCTCTTATATAGTAGAGAGACCTATGGGTAAATTACATAAAGCGGAAAACAGAAATAACAAATAAGAAAGAGAAACATATAAAATATAGAAAAACATAAATATCTCCACAATAGTACTTCCTTTTGGCCACATCATTCTGTTGGGATGTATATGTGCACGGTGTTTGGTGGATGATCCCACGCTCAATCAAAAAAGAGCAAAGATATTAATTGCAGAAATAAAGATCATTATCGGTATGAATAGTCTTGACATGAAAATCAAACACAATTTTCATTTATATAAAGAAAATTTCATAACAATGCTAACTTCATATTTTGACTTCAAAAGAAAAACTCACGAGACATGAGTAAAGTCATCAACAACAACCAGATAAAATCTGTTCCTACAGATCTGGAACCTGACTAGGGTCCTCCACGCATCAAAATGTACTAAATAAAAAATAGACTTGTGTGACACGACCGTGGTGACTTGGAATAGACCCTATATGATGCTTTCCAAGTTGACAAGCTTTACATTGGAGAGATACGGATGCATGAATTTGAGGAAGGATTCTTCTTAATTTGGGTAGAGGTAAATGACCAAGATACAAGTGTCGTGTGTAGGAAGACTAGGATTCCACATCGGGTTGGGTTGGGTTGGGTCGGGTTTGAGTTGGCCCGGCCCAAACGCATAAGTATATGGGCTAATGGGTCTGGCCTAAGGCCCATTTTATTTTCAAATTCCAAGCCTAAGACCAAACCCGACCCAAACAAAATGGGTCGGGTTCGAGTCGGGCGACCCAATTTAACACCTATATACACCAATATCACGTGTTCCATTCTTCTTGCATTTGTCTTATTGTTTCTTATATATGTGTGCATGTTTAAGATTTTAAATACGCTGATTAATTCATGATTCCGACATTAGTTGTATGTTGGAAAAAGAAATGGGGTAAAAATTTGACGACTTAAACCACCATTCAATTTATCATTACATACTCTATTGTATATGCAGACATTATGGCCCAATACAGATTGGTTACTTGTTGTGCATGTTCTAACACGTGAGGACACGTATTCCATTCTTGCATATCAACGGAATAATGTCCTTAATTCACGCTAATAGATAGGATTAATAACGAGTCCAAGCATTTATTCTACACTCGAAATAAGGATATGAAAGCAAGAACATGCTATTTGAAATGAATATCAATATACTGGATATAATTATATCATATAAGTCGGCTATCAGGCTTACGAGTTTGGGCCTTTTTTTATCCGAACCCAACCCTATAATCAATACGGGCTCATTTTGGGGTCCACGGACCGTCCACTAATTTTCGGGTTTGGGTTGGGTTATGCTGGTCAGGTTTTGGGTCGGGTCGGGCCGGTCCAACCCAATGCCCAACCCTAAGGGCCTGTTTGGTTGCTTGGTTGGACTGGGTTGGGTTGGGGTACACCGGTGTACCCCTCCTTCCAACTCCCTTTCAACCCTCTCAATCCTCCTCACAGTTTACTATTCACAGGGGTACAATTTACTATTCACAGGGGTACTCCAACCCAACCCAACCCAGTCCAACCCAACAACCAAACATGCCCTAAGGCAGACGTCCCCCCAATAGATGTAGAAACATGACCCACAAAAGGAGACTACGTCAAGTGCTACACCCCTTCTTCATGGCCATAGCTCACCTGGTCCGTCATCACATCCTGAAAGATAAGACATGATCAAAAAATAATTAAGCTCTTTAATAATTCCAGAGACATAAAAGTCTCACAAGAAATTCATGAGCTAGTAGGACATTATTTAGTCGAATATTTGGAGCCACTTGAACCTCCCTCTGTTCAACAATAAGGTATTGCCTACCATATGCTACCACAATGGTACAACCTGTTGCAGCCTCTCTAAGTGTAGAGAATTGATTTTGTTGCCACTAATGTGTCGTGATGCACCGGAGTCTACCAATCAATTAGAAGAACTAGATGAACCCCTACATGCATAGCACAATATAGGTATACCTGATGGATTAGTAAAGGCTACAATATCGCTAGAGGTAGTGTCCACAGTATCTTTTGTTCTTGATGAAGTTGGTTGCGATGCAACCCCATGCTGGCTCAACATCTGCATCAGATCCTCATACTCTATTTTAGATATACTCGACGAGATGTCATCCTACACTGGGATGACCTGATGAGCCATCGGGTGTCTTCCATGCTTCCCCCAACAACGGTCCTTAGTATGACCCATGCGGCCACAGGAAGTGCAAGGGTGCTTTCCACGCCCGAAGTCATGACCCCGTCCCCTGCTTCTTAAGAAAGTCCCTTGACCTCTGTCTGAGGGTACGACCATAGTTGATGGGGCCTCTTTATTGGAAGAGATATATGCAACCTACTGAGCCTGCTGAAGGCTTCTTCCATGGACTCATGGAGTCAATCTCGGATGCAGTGATCATAGTGCTCTAGCAGTTTCCTATGTAGGATCTAACCCTCCAAGAAAGACTCCAACCATCAAATGATTTCAGAAGGCAATCTGCGTCAGACATGTGCAAATGGGCATATAAGAGTCAATCTCAATACCTGAATTCAATGCCGAATAGAACTGGACCAGGGGACGACTATTCTGCTTCAGTTGGGACATATCAACGTATGTCTGGATGATTTTGGCATACTTCTTTTCTTTTGAGTAAGTCTTGCGAAGATTGTCCCACATGCATTTAGCTGTCTTGTAATGCACAATATCATTGGCAATACATGAGGTGCAACTGCTCATAATCCACGCCTTAATCATAGCATTCTCATTCTTCCATGTTGCATTCGTGCCAGTCTTCTCGGTTAGTTCATCTTTGGTAAAAATGTGCTCCTTATCATGTCGTTCTATCACATTCAGAAGAGACTGAGATCACATCACATAATTTTTAACCAACTTGGTAACAGTACCAAAGAAAGGGCATTTTCCCTTTGTGGGTAGATGAATCTACTACCTCAGACATATTTCACACCGTAACAAACAACCAATCCGATCGTCACGACAGAAGTAACAAGAAGATCCCAATAAAACTAATCTCAAATCATGCACTATAGGTCATGATAATCTCAAATCACCACTCAACAAGTCAAAGAAACAACTGTTGTAGTCTGAGGGTGGAAAAAATAAATATGCAAGTCGACAGCCTTGACAGCAACGTTGGAGATGCCAGGGGGTGGCGATGGGCTGGTAGTCGTTGGTGATGCTGTTGGTAACCGCTGGTGATGCTGCTGTTGTCATTGGCGATGGGGTTGGTAGCTGCTAGCGATGGAGATCCTTGGCAATATAAATGGAGGTAGCAGTAGGCACGTGGTAGCAATAATGGTGATATAGGTTGGCTAGTGGGTGATGGTGGTAACGAGTAGCAATAGTGGTTACGAGTAGTGATAGTGGTAGAGGTAGGTTGCAGTAGTGGTGATGGAGGTTGCTAGAGCCTCTGGTAGAGGCGATGCGCGGTTGGAGGTGACACCCTGGGAGGCGGTGCATGATGCTGAAGTGGGCTCAGAGTTGCTGGAGGCGATGGTGGGCTAGAGCTTTGCATTGGATAGCAATGGAATTAGGTCACAGGCCCAAGAGAGAGAGAGAGCCCCTCTCATTGCTCTGATACCATGTTAATGTTTTCTAGAACGAAAAAATGAACTTGATATTTCTCATTGAATATGACTTAGATTACAAAACAATAATCGTACACTAGACTTAAAAAAAAACAATAATCGTACACCCAAAATACTTCAATACTTCATCTTGTGGTTTGTCTTTTAGTTTTTGAAGTTATGTGTGGTCCTTACAACTTGTTGGGCTTCGGTCTAATTTGAAAGTGCCATCATTCCTACCAAGCCAAATAGCCCAAAGCACGACAAAGGGCCTGGAGACATCACCGGAGGACCCAAGCCCCACCGCTTGAATAGATCTCCAAAATTGTACCACACTGGATGCCTGGACCCACGCCGGCTCAAAGATTCCCACACATTTGCCGAAGACCTGCATCCGAAGAAAATGCGGTCCGCATCCTCCACGTCTACCTCGCATCTGTCACACTTCAAATCCGTTACACCCAGCAGTCTGCCCCTTCTCAGTTTGTCATGTATACGGTCTCTCCTGAGACACCAAAGGAACACCTTAATCCGAGTAGGTATCTTAGCCGCTCAAATCACCTTCAAGTCCGCACATAGATCTTCGTCGCGCTCCACTACACCACCACACAACTTTCAATATGTAATCTTTACCGAGAACTTACCATATGCTTAATCAAAATGATCTGGCTCGCCAAACATCTCCCCAATAGGGGGGAATCTCCGATAGCAACCGCAGAAATTCCTCCAGCCTCTGATCCAAGAGAACCACAAGGAACCTCGGAGCCTACGACCCAGAGTCGGCCACCTCCGCCACCCGCACCCCCTATCAACGGCCAAAGCCATTAACCTAGGGAAGCGTTGGACCAACGCCCCCTCCCTCGTCTAGTCGACCTGCCAAAATCGAAAACGGAGACCATTCCCCAACCTCGGCCGAAGGAAAGGCCTGAGCCCCGGAAGCACGGCACGGATCTCAATCCACAACAAAGACTCCTGACGTTTACCTGCAGCCACCAACTCCCTTATGACACCATAGATCTCCCTCAGCAACTGTAAAACCAGTGCGTCAGATGAACCCCAAATGCGCACCACCCATTTGGCTAACAAGGCTTTGTTCATTAATTCCACAACCCGGACCCAAAGACCCCCCTCCGAAACAGGTACATCAAGATCCTTCCAAGCAACCAAGTGCAACCCCCTCGTTGCCTGCCTCCCATCTGACCAGAAAAAAGATCTCATCAAAGCCTCCACCTTCCTTCTAACCCCAACAGGCATTAATCTTGTCGAGAAGAAAAAAATCGGAATGGCTGAAAGAATGTGCTTCAGCAAGGTAAGCTTCCCACCTTTGGACAGAGTGGTAGCCTTCCACCCCTTCAACCTCTCCTCCATTCACCGAAGAACACATTCCCAATCGGACCTCCTCAGCCTGCCATCAACCAGAGGCAACCCCAGACAGGTTATCGGTAAGCGCCCCAGAGGGCACCCCGACCACTCCGCTAGCTTGTTACTCTCCTCATCATTCATCCCCAATGGAACCAGAACCGACTTCTGCCTGTTAATCTGCAAACCAGAGAGGCAGCCAAACATGTCCACCAAAATAGCCGCGTTGTGGTTCTGCTCCTCCGTCCCCCCCGGGAAGATCAGCGTGTCGTCCGCATACTGCAACACCGGAACGGAGATGTCCCCCAACCTGAATCCCTCACACCAATTCTCCTCAACCGCCCGCTGAAACAAAACCGCAAGACAATTCACCACCAACACAAAAAGCAGGGGAGCTAGGGGGCAGCCCTGTCGCACCCCCCTCTGCGGTTGAAACCATCCTCCCTCCGCCCTTCCATTGACCAACACAGAGCACGAGCTAGTAGTGACACATCTCTTGACCCAACCAATCCGTTCTTCCGGAAATCCCTTTTTTGTTGGTGGAACCTTATTTTGATACCATTTGTAAAGTCTCAAGCATAAAGTGGAGTTGTTATCGAGGATAATCGAACCTCAAAGCTGGATCTTGGACCCTACCGGACTCATTGACTACCACTTGAAATGATTGAGTCCAAGTTGTGCAATAGTTGTCACTAATTATAATCCATTATCATACTTGTGAGGATTGGATGTGGGATTATGTTTGGGGTGTTTCAATTTTCTCTCTTATATCCGCAACATCCTTGTGCGTGATATAGTCCGTCACTTATATTTTTTGAGAAGATAGTCCATCACTTGTTAACAATGATAATGGTGGTTGTACTCTCTGGGTAGTCCCTTCCTCTTATCTCTTTGGTAAGGACAACTCCACCTCTTAGGTGACTTTTTCCACTATTAGTGGAACCTTGCTCTGATATCATCTGTAACTTCGGGGGCCTAGACCTGAGCTGTTATTGAGTATATAACTGACACTTATAACTTGTTGGGCTTGGATCCAATTGGACCCGTTGATGGCCACCTAAAATACATAAATCCAAGCTATGTAGCAATAGTCCGCACTACTTATAACCC
The DNA here is from genome assembly GCA_037367405.1 of Ottelia alismoides. Lineage (NCBI taxonomy): Eukaryota > Viridiplantae > Streptophyta > Magnoliopsida > Alismatales > Hydrocharitaceae > Ottelia > Ottelia alismoides. The sequence goes on along the minus strand of JAZKJV010005327.1, from coordinate 132,106 downwards.
ATTCTCACACTTTGTGAAAACTATATGTATGAATATGTTTGGGTGCTTCAGTATCCTCCACTTATATTTGTATAGTTTTAATTGTGATATGGTCCATCACTTCTTCCTAGGAATAATGGTGGCTGCATGCTCCGGGCAACCGTTTCCTCATATTCTTTGGTAGGGGTGGCTCAACCTCTAGGGTAGCTTTTTCCACCAGAGGGATCTTGCTCTCACACTATTTGTAACATCCAAGCCTAGACCCGAGCCACCATCGAGGACAACTGTCCCTCACAACTTGGTAGGCTTGGGCTCAAATGAACTATTCGTGACTTTCTCATGACACGCATTACGATGCGACTGCTTTTTGGTCGATTTCGTCCAACCAACTTTTGATTCACGATTAATTGATCGATTTAAGTTATTTAGAGTTGACCAACAACTTTACTGGGTTAATCGGACTCAAATCGGATCGGGTTCGGGTTTGAGCGGATCCGAATGTTATACTTCTTAACGCACAATCGAGCATCAGATGGCGTACATGGACGCTATGATAGTTGGCGTACATCTCTTGATTCTCAGTGTGATGCAGCCTGCAACAAACTTCTTCTTACATGTGCATTTATACCTCCCATGGAGGAAGCCTACAGTCGACTGAGCAGGATTATGGTGCCTCCTTCAGCTACTAGTCATACCCCTCTACGGTGCCCGCATCACATGACAAAGGAGGTTCAATACAAGTCAGAGGATGTGGTGTTCTTGGTAGAGGTGGTGGACACTCTCGTCAACAATGGACATACTTAGGGATGGGCATGGGCCGGGCTGGGCCGGGCCCTGAAGGGCCCAGGCCCAAGCCCACTTAAAAACTTCGGGCCTTGGGCCGGGCCTAGGCCCGCGAAATTTTTTTTGATTCGGCCCAAGCCCAGGCCCGACCCAATTCTTATGGGCCGGGCTTGGGTCGGGCCGGCCCATCTTAACCCATTATATATTATTAAATTTGAGTTTGTGTCTAAAGTCAATCTCAATTCAAGTTAGACGAGCTAAAATTGTTTAAAACATATGCCATAATACTTGTGAAACAACTCAAACTCAATTCTACTAGAATGATTTCTCATTTTATATAAGTCTACTCAATGTTATATACCATAAACGTCTCTCGTTACAGAAATTGAAAGAGTGAACCAAGTTTACACAGTTAACAACAACAGGTGCACCAGGCACTGCATGTTAAAAAAATGGGCATAATGCTCGTATTGGGTAAAGGTTAAATAATAGAAAATATTCTAATGGAAAAAATAAACACTAAAAAAATTCAAGAATAACCACCAGAATCTAAGACATAGACTAATTAAGAAAATTTAATTCTGAAATGAAATACAATGATCATCAACTCATATTCACACACCTGACTTTCTTGATTTATAAACATTGTATGAAGATAGGATACATGAATAGAGTGTGCATGACAGGTGAGAGTTTCCATACATTTAGGATATAGGAAGGGTTTGGGCCCTCTTCGGGTCGGGCCCGTGGGCCGGGTCGGGCTGGGCCAAGCCAAGCCCGAGCCCGGCCCAAAAAAATTTCGGGCCTAATAATTAGGCCCAAGCCCGGCCCAATGTTCATTTGGGCTTGGGCCGGGCCGGGCTTTTTGGGCTGGGCTTCGGGCTGGGCCGGGCCGGCCCAGCCCAATGCTCATCCCTAGACATACTGCCACTGTTTTGTCGCGTAATGCGGCCATTACAGAGAGGTAGACACTCTTGTTAACAGTGGACATACTACTGTTTCATGTACTCTGAGGATTGCGGAGAAGTCAGGCTCAAGAGGAGGTGGAGAGACTTGATCGGTGGAGGATGATAGGGACATGCGTGGGGAGGAGCTTCTTAAATGAGGGGCAGTTCAGAAAATTCTGGAGGAGGTTTGGAAGCATGAATGTGAATGGAGGTAGCGGTCATGCCAGAAATGGTTGAAAGAAGGAGATGCCAACACCAGATTCTTTCATAACGTGGCAAGCGGTCAGGGGGGGAACATGCTCTGCTTCGTAGAGGTTGGAGGCGAGGAATTTCAAGGGGACAGGAAAGTGGCAGGTGCGGTTACTGACTATTTCAGGGGAATGATCCAAACATGGATGAGCTCTGACTCGCGGTGGTTGGGGGTAGAGGTGACGGCTATTTCAGGGCATGATGCTATTTTGTTGACAAGGCGGGTGCATATGGAGGAGATGCATGATGCTGTGTTCGGTGTGAATGCGGATGGATGCTCTGGACCTAATGGCTTTTCGGTCATTTTCTACAGGGAATTCTGGGTTTTAATTGCGTAGGATGTGATGGGTGTAGTTGTAGATTTTGAGGAGGGAAACTACAATTTCGATCGGCTCAATCGGTCTTTCATTTTCCTTCTGCCGAAGGACGTGCCAGTGAGAGTGGAGGATTACAGACCAATTGCTTAATCTAATGCGGTATATTTGATTGTGGCCAAGGTGATGACCAATTGGCTGAGGGGGGTGGTTAGTAAGCTCATTTCGCCATCCCAATGTGCTTTCTTGCCCGATCGAAAACTCATGGACTCTGTTGTATTGTCTTCTGAGATTGTGGCAGACTAGCGTAGGAGAAAAATGAAAGGGATTCTTTGGAAGGTCGACTTCTTGAAGACTTATGACTGCGTTGACCGATGATTCATTTGGGCCTCTTTGCATAGAAGGGAGTTCCCGGGCCGTTGGATGGTATGGATGAAGAGATGCGTCACGACCGCCTCCTGTGTCGTGTTGGTGAACGTGCACCCGAGCGGGGGTTTCTTCCGGCCTCAGCGTGGTATCCGTCAAGGATGCCCCCTTGCGCCACTCCTATTCGCTCTTGTGTCCAATGCTCTGGTGTTCATGGTTGATTGGGCAGTATCGGGCGGTTTCTATGGAGGGCATTGTTTTCAAAAACGTGCCTCAAGGCGCTAATGTGTATGCCTTGAGGCGTTTTCAAGGAAAAACGCCTCAAGGCTATAACCTCATGCAACCTTAGTGAGATGTTTTTTCTACAATATTTTTTTCTTTCCTTTTTGATTGTGAGCTTTTCATCTTTTGTAGACAAGTGTTTTCAAGTCCTTAAGCTCATGATTCACTGAAATATAATTTTTTTAGTTTATTAACATATTAAGCTTATTTTTTACTTTGTTATGCATGTTATTTATGAATCAACATGAGCAAAAAATTGAGTCTTGAGTCCTTAAGTCTAATGCCTCTACTCTTTAGTATGAATCAAGCATAAATGCTTTCTTTATTAAAATGTTTGGATGCAAGTCCCCTTCTTTGACCTAAATTTAGAGAAGTATATTTTTGTAAATATGTCTCATCTTTTCTTCTATTCAGTCGGACTAAATTAATAAACATCAAAGCATGCATGAACAAAGATGGTCATAACATGCAATATTCAAGTATTTTATCCCCCAATCCTTATGGTAAAGTAAAAAGCGACCACTGATTCGCTGCTTACTCTCTTATCCTTCTCAATTGAATGACATATATATCTCACCTAATTTTGAAAATGGTGTGTTACATCTTGTCCTTTTAGTTAAACTTTTACTCAAAAATTTAAATTTTGTGGAACTGTGCTTGCATATCCGTATTTAGTTGACTCCTTATAGATTTAGAGTTAAAAAAAGAGAGTTATATAACAACTTGGATGCTTTAAACCATGATGTTAGCCATGAAATGTCACGGAGGTATGTATTTAATCATAATTATTTAATTTCTAGAACTTGAAAATCGTAATTGTGATTAATTTTTATGTTTTATGAAAAAATTTCTTCCTCGAGTGAGGCATATGCCTTGATACGCCTCACGCTTTTTAAATCCTTTGTAGAGGGTACGCGAGGGGGGAGATTAATATACCCATTCTCCAGTATGCCGGTGATACAATTTTATTTGTTGAGGGTGGGGAAACTAGCTGTAGAGGCCTTTCCGTGGTCCAACATTTTTAGGGAGGTTTCGGGTTTGAGGCCGAATAAAGAGAAGTCAGAGTTTGTTCCTTTCGGTCTGGCAAAAACTGAGATCGGACCATGCACAGACTAGTTGCGTTTCACCGCGTAGGGAGATGCTGTTGAGATATCCTGGTGTTCCTCTGGTTGCTGGCTGGATGAAGACCGTTGATTGGCTACCGGTGATTTTTTCTGGTCGTCATCCGATCAGTCTAGGAGTTATCCCTTGGTGGATTGGAAGACTATGACATCGCCGAAGGAGGACGGTGGGTCGGGAGTTTGCAGTTTGGAGGAGATGAATAAGGCGTTTCTGGGGAAGTGGGTCACTCGTATTTGGGGCGAATGCGATAGTATGGTATGTAAACTTATAAGGAGGATCTATGACCTTGGTCAATCCTTCAGGGAACCTAGTGACATAGTCGGTGGCATGCCGTCCTACTTCTGGAGGGGCATCTGCAGTGTGGCACAAGAGATTCATGGGTCGTGGAGACCGGTGATCGGAGATGGGTCTGGTTTCCAGTTTTGGATGGATAATTGGAGTGAAGATGGGCCCTTAGAAATGCGCTTTGCAAGGTTGAGGGCGCCGACGGAGCAATCAAATGATACACTCGCTGACACATGGGATGAGCACTCCTTCCCACGTTTCAGATCCGAGCTTTTAGAACAACGCGTGATGGAATTCATGACCATGCTTTCAGAGATTGAGGATGTAAGGGGGTCTACCCACAATCGGCTTCATTGGACTTGGTGTGATATGCTCTTCTCGGTTCAGAATGCATATAAAACCTTAAGGGGGCCCATGACGTTTGACCTCGAGGGTTGTGAGGCGGACTACATGCGTATCTAGAAATGGAAAGTACCAACCAAAGTGAAGGTTTTCTTTTAGATTTTTTTTTTGACACTCCAAAAGAGGGGGAGACACCCGTAGGTGTTCGCCCCAATTTATTAAAGAGGAGAAAAAGGAAGTACTTACAGATGGAGGATAAAGGGAAACATAGGGGAAAATGATATCACTAATGAGACCATTCGCCCCGAAGCCACAAATTCGCTACCCAAGTGACCAGTCCGAACAAAGACGGTTCGCGTCATTACAAATGTTTTCTAAGTAAAATCTCTGCCCCGCAAACAGATATTTGTTCCTCGCCAGCCAGATACTCCAAATGCGCGCGAAGGGAACCAGTCTCACCGCCCTCGGTCGATTTGCAGCGAGTGCAATGCTTTCCCAAAAAGATACCATCGACGAACGATTCAGCCACGCAACGTCCTCCCATAAGGGCCGCACACGGTCACAGTGGAGGAAGAGGTGATCGGCCGTCTCAACAGCCGAGTCGCATAAGCCGCAAAAACTGGGAACGTTTGAAAAGAGAGCTACCAGTCGGTCGCGAGTAGGAAGTCGTCCACGCCTAAGGATCCACAAGAATATGCCAACCCTTTCCGGAAGCTTGAGACCCCATATGAGATTGCAATGATCACGAAATGACGCCTCCGGATGCACATCGCTGGGGAGGAGAGCAGAATATGCCTTCTTCGAAGAAAAGGACCCGTCGTTCCAAGAGAAGTGATCACGCCCCCACGATGGAGTAGGGGCGTCCCCGAGTAAGGACATCAATGCATAGAAGTCAATCAGGCGCTGAGAAGAGAGAGAATCCACCAGAATCGGGCACCAGGTGCCGTTTGACCAGCATGAATCCACCGTTGCATCTTTGTCTCTGGCAAGCGCATATAATCTTGGAAACAGGTTCATGAAAATGCCTTTGCCAGACCAGTCCATGGTCCAAAAGCGGAAGGAGGAACCATCGCCGAGATATGGTCGGAATAAGGACCGATTGCGGTTGAAAACTGTGAAGGCTTCGCGCCAAAAGATGGGAGAGTGAATATGTGATCTACCGTCAAAGACGGAGAGAAATGCATTACTCGCCGCAATGCGAAGGCATTGAACAAGAAAGCCATCCTCCCGGCCTAAAAGCCGCGCCGCCCATTTGAGAAGGAAAGCATCCCGCATGATCTCCAGCCGCCGCACACCCAGGCCCCCATCCCATTTAGGCCGCGAAATGTCCTCCCAAGCGACCAGATGTATCCCTCTTCTTGCAGTACCATTCTTGCCCCAAAGGAATCCCCTCATACATCTGTCCAAGCGCAGTCTAATCCCCTTTGGCAATCCGTGCGATGATAGAAAATAAATAGGGATAGCGGAGAGGACGGATTTGATAAGCACCAATCGGCCACCCCGAGAGAGCAATGAGGAGCGCCAGCCTGCCAGCCTTGTCTCGACCTTCTCCACCACCCGCTGATAGTCCCGCAGCCGCGGCCTGCCCACTGAGAGAGATAAGCCCAGGTAATCAAGAGGAAGAGCCCCGAGAGAGGCCCCCAAGATGGAGGAGCATTCCCCGACCTCCAGAGGCGAGAGATGAAAGGGCACAAATTTGGATTTGTCCTCGTTGATGCGGAGCCCCGATAATTCGCTGAATAAATGTACCGTAGTAGCCATTCCGGAGTATTGTAGTCGGTCCCCCTCGATAAAACATAAGGTGTCGTCCGCATATTGGATCAGCGGGATATGAAGGTCACCCAACGAGCATCCTCGAGTATAGCCAGCGTCGTATACGCCTTGAATCATTCGAGGCAGCACATCCGCCGCCAAGACAAAAAGAAGAGGGGCAAGGGGGCATCCCTGGCGCACACCCCTGCGCGGTTGAAATAAGTTCCCAGACGGTCGACCATTCAGCAATAAGGAGAATGAAACCGTGGTAACACATCGACGGATCCATGAAATCCATAACGGAGGGAATCCCCGAGACTTCAAAACCGACCATAAGAAGCGCCAATCCAAGGAGTCGTAGGCCTTAGCGAAATCAATTTTCCAGAGGACTCCCTTCGTTCCATTTCTGTGCCAGCCATCAATGATGGCGGAAGCAAGGGCGTAACAGTCAGATATTTGCCTCCCTTGAACGAAGGCCGCTTGGCAGGGAGAAATGAGAGAAGCAAGCAAGGGCGCTAGGCGACGGGCCAGAGCCTTCGCAATGATCAAGTAAATACCATTTGAGATGGCAATAGGGCGGAATTCCTCAATACGCCGAGCACCCTGGGATTTCGGGATGAGAACCATAGAGGCCCGATTTATCCTGTTGAATCCCCGGTTTCCTTCACAGAACTCTAGTGCTACAGCCAAAACGTCGTTGGCGATAATGTCCCAAAACTCCCTATAAAAGGAAATAGGGAACCCGTCTGGGCCTGGCGAAGCGTCGTCGTTAAGGTCCCAAGCCGCGCTCTTAAGCTCTTCCATTGATAGTAGCCGTGATAAATTGGCAGCATCTGAGCCAGAGATGGAAGGGGCCCCGGGAGCCATCCAGTGCCATGAAGAAGAGGGGAGGCGATTGAAAAAGTTCGTGAAGTAGTTAACCAATGCCGCACCCATATCTCGCTCATTCTGAAATATAGCGTCCCCAATCTCAATGGTAGAGATACGATTAGATCGTTTTCTCGCACTAGCCACCCGATGGAAAAAGGCAGTATTAGCATCCCCCTCCTTGAGCCAACGAAGACGCGAGCGTTGTCTCCATTCAATTGCTTTTTTCCTGTCATCCTCCGAAACGATCTGAGCCGCTACTGATCTCTCGTATAATTCTTCCTGTGAAAGTTCCCTGACGCTTTCCAAGCGATCCAATCTAATAATTATCGCCTCAGCCTCGTTGCGGACCGACCGCCGGGCCGTACGCGTAGAAAATTTGAAGGAAGCAAGAATCCGCCGCAGAGAGGAGAGTTTGAGAGCAAAACGATGAGCCGCATTACCCGGGAATGACGTTTGTGACCAGTGATCTCGCACTAGTTCCTTGAAGTTAGGTTCCAGAAGCCAACTCTTCTCGTAACGAAAAATGCCGCGCGGACGGGATGACTCACCCGAATCCCAAATAATGGGGCTATGATCCGAAAAAGACCGAGGACGAGACGACACCGAGCATAGTGGGAATGCATCCATCCAGCGAGAGTTAGCTAGAAACCGGTCAAGCCGCGATCGAGAGGAGCTATTGCGCCAAGTGTATATGATGTCCGTGGCTATCAAATCATCCAGGGCCAAGTCGTTGATGAAGTCCAGGAAATCGATAGAACCAGGATCCCTTCCCCCCCGCCCGCGGGGGCGGTCGTTTGAAAGCATAGTAACGTTAAAATCCCCTCCCAAAATCCACGGAATATCCCCAAAAGCCGCAGCATCGCCCCGCAAATCCGCCCATAAATCGCGACGGGCAAGGTGACATAGAGGCGCATAAATACAAGAGAAAGCCATCGATACGTTAGTGGCCACATGCACAAGGATTACAGAGATAGAATGTCGTCCCATGCGAGAGCAGGATAATGAGGAGCTTGAAGATCTCCAAGCCACAATAGCACCACCAGAGGAGCCGGTCGCGTCCAAAGCACAAAATGCATCCATCGGCCCTGCTCCCAACGATCTCCATAGGGCGTCGTCTACACCAGAGAGCTTTGATTCCTGTATCAAAGCGACATCACAATCCCAATCAACCAAACGCGATCCCAAAGCCCTGCGACGCAGAGGGTCACCCATTCCACGAACGTTCCAAGAGAGAAGCTTCATTAAATATTACAAAAGTTAACCCAAAAAGTGGTCGGGGGAACGCCCAGTTTAAGCACGGCGTTGGTCCAGGCGGCGAAGTCCAGCCGCTTCCGCCACCACCTCCCTAGATAGCAGAATCGGCGGCGAAGAAGTCCCTTCGAAGGAGAGGTCCAGGCGCCGAGCATATATAAAGCCAAATCTATTCGCGGAAGCAACCGACGCATTCCAAGAGTTCCACGAAGCTGCACTTCGGGCCGGAGAGAGCGGCATGGCGTTTGAAGAAGAATCCCCTTGATATCCAGAAGACCTAGAAATCCCAAAAGAAGTAGAATGCTGCCCATAAAGTTGAGTGGTATCGTGATTACCAAGTTCGGGGGCGGCCACCGGGGAGCCCGACTCGCTTGCTAGCAGAATAGGCGGTGATGCTGAGGAAGAGGGACTCCAGTCTTCGTAGCATTGCGACCGATAGAAAGGCACCGCAGAAATAGGAATAGGGCAGGGAATATCTTCGAAGTAGATAATAGAGTCCCCAACCATTGTCGGGTCATGCTCGGCCCACGATAGGGCCCGAATAGTATCCGATCCGAAAGGGGGAATCGGAAGCGCCACTTTGATAGTCTGGGAGGAGCCGCAACTCTTCGGAATGGTAGTGTCAGATAAATCCGCCGACATCGGATCGTCCTCGAAAAGGCCCCTTGGCACGTGAGAGGGCGTCCGTCCAAAAGCGTACGAGAATCGAAGTCCAGGCGACGAAGTCGAAGGGTCGTCATGATTCAGCGACGCTTCGGGAACAACCAAGGAAGGTGCCACGTGGGCCGACGGAGGCGAACCGTCGTTGGACCTGGGGGCATCGATCCCGGCCCCGGAATGGACTGACGAAGCCACCGGCGGCGGAAAGAAGAACTCAAGCTTGAAGGACCATCTGCCCAGATCCAAAATCTCCGAAAAAGTCTTGCCAGACATGGAGCGTGAGAGGTTGGAGGAGCATTCGACCAAAATCCTTGTGCACGACCAGTCCGAACCTGGGGAAAGGCCATCGTCCAAGATAGCCAGAACTTGACCCCAACTGCGAATCACCTTGGAGAGGCAATGCGCCGAGCGAGACAGGAATGGAACTCCGCGGACCTCCACAACGCATAACTCGGATGTTAGAGAAGCACCATCGGCCACCCGGGGACGACGCCATTTGACCACCGACGAATCCGACCGAGAGATGAGGATTTCCCGTTGCTCCGGGGAAAGTCCTCGAACACAGCATCGGGTGTCGTCTATAAAGAAGAAGTCCCCCGAGAATCCTTCGCCCAGGAGAAGAAGAGTTTCCGATTGGATCGCCTCGCGGTCGTAGCCCCGCCGATGCACCATGCCAATCGCCACGCCGTGATTTGCAGCCATCTCCTTCGGTCCGGGATTGACCGACGCCGCAGGAGCATAAAGCTCCCCCGACGGAGGCCCCTCCACCGAAGATGGGTGATTGCGCCTCCGAAGTGAGCCCTGGCGACTCCGAGCCTCTGGCAACATGTCATGGACTAACTTCGCTGGAAGGAAAGGATTGCCAGTATCATCGGACCCATAGTGCGACGCGGAGGGAGTGTTCTTCCCTTTTGCTTGTGCAGCAGCACCGCTCTCTGAAACCACCTGCGCAAAGGAGCGAGAATCCCGGAAGGCCGAGGGAGCTTTCACACGGGGAGGGTCATCCACTCGAGATGAGTGCTTCGTCCGCCTGAGATCCACGAGCGCTTCCCTACAAGAGAACGAACGGTGCCCGGCACGACCGCACCGGAAACATCTAGGTGGCGCCATGCATGTAGACGCCAAATGACCACGCCCCGCACAACGAAAGCATCGTCTGTCAGGCTTAGAGCGGGACACCCGCACCCAGCCATCCTTGTTATCTTCGTCTTTGATAGCGATACTCGAGGGCAAGACCGGTTGACGAGTGGCACGTACCTGGTCGCTGTGTCGAGGGTCGAAGCGCTTCGGAACCCATACTCGCTTCAGAGAATGCTTGCGCCATCCGCCCGCCGCTGAGGAACCCATTCACCTTTTCCTTGTCCGCTGAGGACGCCGCTCAATTTTTCTTTACTTCCATGCTAACTCATGATTTGGTTGTATTGTTATGTTGAAAGTCTTCTTTTAGATTTTTAGGAGGGGAAAACTACTGACAAGGGAAATGTTTGCACGTTTAGTTCAAAGGACTGAAGTTGAATGCCCAAGATGCAGGGAGGAAACAGAGGAAGCATATCACCTCTTTTCAAATGTGAGAGCTCAGCACAGGTTTGGTATTGACTCGGGGCTCAGGCAGTACAGACTGAAGATGCTGAGAGCTTCTGGCATTCTTTTGGTGACGAGAGGATCAGATCGGATATGGATAAATCAAAGGCTGTGGCAACAATGTGGGCGATTTGATCTATCCAGGGAGTTTTTATGTTGAAAATGTGGTAGCGCATACTAACGCGATGGTAGGGAGTTGGAGTCAATAGAATATGTTTTTGTAAATACTATTAGTCTTGTAATTTCTATGAGGTGATAAATGGCGAAGTTTTTGGGCATGCACCTATACAATACATGCCCTTTTTCCTTTCGAAAAAATGTACTTTTTATTGGTATGCGAAACCTTAATCAGGTCGAGTTGGGGTTGTTCGGATCCGGATGTCACAGTAGCCTTGATGAATAAGAAAATACAAGAATCTCGTTTAAAATGGATGGATCATTGGGTTGGAACCGTTATGTGTTCGGTTTGGAGGGGAAGATGGGTCAACACTCACTTTCGGTAGTGTTGGTACGCCTGGTGGACATGATTCGTATTCTTATTTCCAATGTATATGACCCATGCGGGGGCGTTGGGGTTGAACTTTTGATGGAGGAGCTATGTGCTGCGAGGTCTGGATACCCGGACATCCTGTGGATCATTCCAGGAGGACCAACCTGGGGGGAAAGGTGGTAGAGATACTAGCTCGAGGACGATGCGGGAAGCGTTAGACGGGTGGGGGATGGTGGTGATGGATGCTTTTGATGACGGTACACTTGGAGAAATTCGAGATCGAGCTCATGTATGGATCGGTTTTTGCTGTCCATTGAGGGGTTGTTGATGTTTTCATTGGCAATGTCATGGGCGCTACCCGGGGCCCACACGGATCATACGTCGATGCTGTGGTCCTCTGGGGATGAGAGTCGGACATATTCTACTTCCGTTTCGAAGCGGCATGGCTTCTGGAGGAGGGTTTTAAAATGGGTATCCGTGTTCTGGGCGAGTTGCTCTGTTGAAGGGTCGGCGACGACGAGGTTTGCGGGGAAGCTGAAGGGGCTGTGGGGTTTCTTGATGGTACGTGGAAGGGAAATCCGTGAATAGTGGAGAGAGAAGAGGCGAAAGGCGCAGGAGACGGTGATTTGCTTGGACAGATTTGAGGACGACTAGGTTTTGCTGGTGGAGGAGATGGAGGAGAGGGTGGGTGGGGGGGGGGGTACCTAGCAGAGATCTTGGAGGAGGATAGGAAGGAGGAGGTGATGTGGCGACAGAGGACCCGCGTCAGTGGATCAAGGGAGGGGATGCGAATACACGTTTTTTCCATGTGTTGGCAAATGGGCGGAGGAGAAGGAGCTACATCCGCTCGGTTGAGGTGGAGGGGATGACTGTTGAGGGGGATAAGGAGGTTGGGGCGGCATTGAGGTCGCACTTTTGGAGGTTCAATCGGCGATGGGCACGGGAGGGCTGGGGATGGCGGGGGAAAGGCGTGGCTAGCCTTTTGGAAGGCGCGACAGATAGTTTGTTCAGGACGATTATAGAGGAGGTAAAGAGGGTGGTGTGGGCGCTGAATGCGGAGGGTCCCCCCGACCCAGATGGCTTCTCAGTTTGCTTCCAGGGAGTTTTGGGAGATGCTAAATAGGAATGTCATGGAGGTGGTGGCAGAGTTTTGCGATGGAAACCATGGGTTTGAAAGACTGAATAGGGCGTTGATCTGTTTGCTACCGAAGGTCTCAGTCAGGTTGGAAGATTTTCGGCCCATTGCGTTGTCGAATGCAATTTATCTCATCATTGCCAAGGTTTTGGCGAACATGTTGAGAGGTGTGCTGCATCAGATTGTGTCACCGGAACAATCAACTTTTTTCCCGGGACACGCTATGATAGATGTGTTGGTCGTGGCTTCGAAGGTGATAACAGATTGGAAGAGATCAAATTTGAAAGGGGTGCTTTGGAAGGTGGACTTTTCCAAAGCATACGACTGTGTCGACTGAAGGTTCCTGTGTGCTTTGTAGAGGAGAGGCTTTCCGGTTCGGTGGGTTGCCTGGATTAAGCGATGCATTACGACGACCTCGCTTGCGATACTGGTCAATGGATGCCCGGAGGGGGGTTTCTTTCAACTGTAGAGGGGCATCAGGAAGGGCTGCCCGTTGGCACCACTTTTTTTCGTGGTCGTAGCAGATGCATTGGTAGTTATGATGAGGTTGACGACGTCTAAGAAGAGGGCATCTCAATTCCATTGTTATAGTATGCAAACGTCATTGTTGTTTTCTTGGGGTCAGAGGAGGAAGGGATCTGTAGGGTGGGGAGAGTAATGGATATTTTTGGAGCCATTTCGAAGCTCGGAATCAATCGGGACAAGTCCATGGTGGACCCTTTTGGCATTACGGATGTGGAAGCGGAGGTGGTTGCGGAGGCACTTTTGTGCCTGCTTGCGGCGCTGCCGATTCCATACTTGGGGCTTCCATTGGTTGTGGGTAGGGTGAAGGCGAGGGACTGGAAGCCCGTCGTGGAGAGGATGCATGGGAAATTGGTCGGATCGGATGGAAGGCGAAACTGCTGTCTAAGGGGGGGGGGCTGGTCCTGCTGAACCATGTTCTCTTGGCGATACCGATTTTCTTCTGCTCTACGCGGGTCATGCCCGTCGGGACTAGATGCCAGATTGAGGTAATTTTGAGGAGGTTCTTCTGGTCAGACAAGGGCAATCGCGGGGTGGGTGTTACCTAATCAGGTAGGACAGGATTACGGGACAGAGAAAGAAGGGCAGGCTAGGTGTCAGGAAGCAGGAGGAGATGAATAAGGCTCTCTTGGCTAAGTGTTTGATGCAGATATGGGGGAGCTATGAGGATTTGGTTTATAGGTTTTTAAGAGAAATATATGGGGTGTCTATGCCATTGGAGGTCAAGATGGGTCGTATCCTGCCACCGTTGTGGCGGGGGGTGGTGATTTTAATGGAGATGTCGTGCAAAATGATGGCTTGCAGGGGAAATGGAGAGGATTTCCGCTTCTGGCTGGATGATTGGACTGGAGAGGGGGCCTTGGGTTTGCGTTATCCAAGGCTAATGCAATAGGCGGTGGACAAGGATGTGGTGGTTAGGGAGGTCTGGAGAGAAGGGGCGTGATCATTGGTTTTTGTGGCAGAGCTTTCAAACCAGAGAGCGGTGGAGTTCATGGAGATGCAGGTTGCATTGGCAAATGAGCGGGCACCTTCAGTGGACATGGATTCCTATCCATGGGATGATGGTCGATCTCCGTTAATAAGGCCTATATCCACTTTATCGGGGAGGAGGAAGGGGTTGACGAAGAGGAGGGGGTGGACATTAAGATGATTTGGAGTAGCAAGGTGCCGGCTAGGGTCAAGATATTCTTATGGCTATTCAGGCTGCGAAGAATTCCCACGAAGGAGAGGCGAGGGTGAATTTTGAGTGGGAAGGACGATTCTTGCGACAGGTGCAGCTTGATGACAAATGACTTGGACCACCTGTTCTTCTCGTGCGCACCTTCTGCGGATGTGTGGACGGAGATTGATATTCATTGGCTTCTTCCTCGGGACTTTTCCATTGGCGAATTCTGCGCACTGTATGTGGGTATAGCCATGAGGATTGTACCCTTCTGTTTGCGGTGATCTGGGCACTTTGGTGCGCACAGAATGATGCCATTTTTGGGAGGAATGGTTTTATCTCCGAAAATGTGCTGGAACATTGTAAGATGTTGTGTAGAGTGTGGGGTTTGTAGCGACATGCACATGTATCTTTTTCGTTTCTTTTTTTCTTTTTCAGTTTTAATTAATAAATAAGAGGTGGATCCCATCTTGGGAAGCCACCCGCACTTGCTCTAAAAAAAAGAGGCGGGGAACTGATTGATGAGCTTTATAAGTGGGGTATAGCAAGACCAAATAAATGCTGAAAGGAGACTATCAGAAGTGATGTAGCTTAATTTGATCTAAGCATGGCTCAAGATGGTCTTTTTGGAAATGATCAGTGTAAATTTCTGTGATCCCACTTGAAGCAGAAAAGGGCTTGGTTTTGTTTCCCCATATGCATAAGATCTTTGGCACGTTTCTTTTTGAGTAAAAGTTACTATTGGCTTACGAATGGGCCACGCCACAAACTATTTATTAACTAAATCTTGTTGTCTTCATTGTTGACTATTATTGTTGTCTCTCCAATCTCTTCATGTTGTCAAACTTTATGCTTTCTTCTCGGAGGATTGTGTTTTTGGAAAGTGATGAAAAATAATGGAAAAGGAATTTTTTATTTGATCACTCATTTCCAACTTCTTGTTGTTTTCCCATCACTTCCACCCGCTTTCCCAATATAGATTATCTCCACCCATCAATTATCCATCACTTTCATCTATTATTTCTTCTTACACTATTTTCGGTATTTTTTTATCCTGAGAACTGACTTGAAGTCACACTGAACCTGCATTATTACGATCTTAACGTTAAGGAGTGGGCCTGCCATCCAAAAGAGCAAGGTTCATATCTCACCTTATTTTAGAAAAAAAGATAGAAATTGATAAACCATAGTGGTAGTCTATGTTTTATGGTTCTTGCTATATATCTTTATGGATTATATCTAATATTTAGGTTGAGATCAAGCTAAGCCTTTCTTTTATGCAAGTCATCATCATTGAGATAAATATGTTTTTAAGTTTAGTTTCCAATTAATTCTCTGCTTATCTTACCGAATTTATGTAAAAGTGTATTGCAATTTGCACATTCGTTGATTATGATGTATTGCATCTTTGTGAAAGTAAGTGCTTGGATATTTTACACCAACTAATAACTTTTTTTCGATCTTGTAACTTTGTAAATGTACTTACGACATTCCTCTATCCAGTGCTGCAGGTACTCATACTACCATTGATGGCAAAGAAGTAATTAACTTTGCTTCTGCAAATTATCTTGGAATGGTTGGCAATGAAAAAATAATTGTAAGCTACTCCTGAATTTTCATGCCTTGTCATTGCATTTGAGTGAGGGTGTAAATGGAATGGGTTTTTCATATCCATTGTGCTACTGTATCTGATTTAAGAAAATATGAATATGAAGTCATAGATCCTTGTCCAAAATGATAATAATATTGTGATGAAGTTTTTTTTTGAGGAATATTGTGATGAGTTGTTAAATTTTCTTATATTTAAATATACATATGGGTAATTTGGATCCTTTGTTGCTTTCGATTATCTAAAACCTAATTATTGGTAACATTTCTATGCATTCTTTAAATATTTTGAACATATTTTTTCTTTACTAGGTAAACCTAAATGTATTTCTATTATTTATACTTCATATAACATATTTCTAACGTTTTATCTACAAATAACCTACATGTTATTTTCGTCAGATACCTGTATATATATCATCTGTGATTTGAGATATTGTGCTCGGAGTATCTATCTTATGTATCTCTATCCCTATCCTTTTTCAAATTGACAATGTAATTGCATTTGTTAACATGTCTGATCTTATCCAACTGTTTTACATCCCTTGAATAGGGGTACAAGATTGATTCTTTTGATGTATCATTGTGATACAGGATTCTTGTGTGGGTTCACTTGAAAAATATGGTGTTGGTTCTTGTGGTCCTCGTGGTTTTTATGGGACAATTGGTAAGTGTCTTGGATCTCAATCTCATGTTTTGATTTATTTATAAAAAGGCAACGTGTTTTTCATTTTTCCTATTATAGATGTTCATCTTGACTGTGAGAGTAAAATTGCGAAGTTTTTGGGCACGCCGGACTCAATTCTATACTCATACGGGATATCAACAATTTTCAGTGTTATCCCAGCATTTTGTAAGAAAGGAGATGTGATTGTTGCGTAAGTTTTTTACATTGTAAAATGTTTTTTTTTGGTTTAAAAATGCATGATTACGTAATTTGCAGCATAAGATAGAAATTTTCCTAGGAAGTTTAATATTACTCAGATAATCTATTAGATTAACCAATTTCAAACTTTTTGTTGCAGAGATGAGGGTGTTCATTGGGGAGTGCAGAATGGCCTTCACCTGTCCAGGAGTACTGTTTTGTATTTCAAGCACAATGATATGGCTTCCCTTGAAAACACTTTGGAGAGAGTTACACGTGGTAATCCACGAATTGAAAAAGTGAGACGGTATATAGTTGTTGAAGCTGTATACCAGGTATTATGATTTGATGTACATTTCATGAGGTTGACTGTATATTATTCTTGTCATTTTTGCTATGTATCAAGTTGACACTCTCATCCTACGTATGAATTGTTGAAGAATGGTCTTTTGTGGTTTGTGTTTAGTCCCACATCTTGGAGTGGTGACTTTTGGTCACATTGGTGGAGCTATATAAAGAGCCCCACACCCATTGTAACCTTTGAAAAACATAATAGAAAATCAACTATTTGAGGCGGTTCTTTCGTGGTTTCATCCCGCTCCTTAGAGAGTAGGGTTCCACATAAAATCAAAGTCTTCATTTCATCTTGTTCTTGCTTTGATTAATAGTAGAGCATGAAATGCTCTACCCACAATGAATGACATATCACTCTTTGTAAGCAGTGAAATTAAGTTGAGCATGATTCATAGTTGGGGAGGGGTCAATGGAAGTTTGTCAAACTGGACTATTGGTACTAGGGCGGAAAAGGTTCACATAATCATCCCTTTGTTGCATTATGATGATAATGCATTTATTTCTTTTATTGAGGGTGGTTGTGATGAGGCGCAAATAACCAAGTAAAAACATAATGGTGACCCGGCTATAATCACATTTCATCTTGTAATTAGCCTTTTTTTTATGTGCCTATACATTCCTTTTTTACCTTTTCTTGTGTTGCTAGTTCACCGAGGAAATAGTAAGCGAGAGCCTAAAGGAGGTCGTTAGCTACTCTAGAATTCCCCATCTTTGACCTAACGAGCTAGTTGCATAATCTTACTTCTGTAAGATTTTCATTTCCTATATCTAGTTTAAGGACATGGCTGAGTTAAACAAGTGAAATTGACAAATTTGAAGACGACCAAGTATTCAGATTTATGATACACAAAACACATGCTTGTAGTTGGCCTCTTGAGAGAGATTTTTACACAATCTATGCACAATGCCCATAGAGTTGGGAAATTTGGAATCTGTTGCACAAGTATATCACTTGTACTGGTGGGGTCACTTCAGTTAATAACTAGTTAGGGCTATATCCTCCATAAAACTGAACAGACTCATTCACTTGTTTGGTGAAGTATTAGACCTGAGAGTCAACTATTTTAAGTCACGATTCATCTCTTTCTGCACCCATGATTCAATATTTTTGGCTTGCTCCATGATCCTCACCACTCCATTTGCGAGCATCCTCATGACTTACTCTCTACTCTGTCTACTCTACTGAGTACTTCATTTAGAGTAGTTGACTAAAAACATATTCCTCACAAGTTGGGGTAGTATTTTGAGGTTTGTGACTTTAAGATACAATTCATGGATGGTAGACATATCTTTTGTTAGTTCTTTCAGCTTACAATCTACTTCCTCTCTATACTCTCGTCGCATTCCTCAAGTTTGGACATTTTGCAAGGAAGATCATTCTATCATGGTACTGAGAGAGATGGGGGTAATGCCCTTGGTGAGGTGAAGTGAGATTTATAGGCTTGTATAGGATGAGAACCTTGGGATGAAGGGCTTGAGGGATTTGAACTAATATGCTACTCTCAAAGTGGGTCTTGCATTGCTCTCGAACAAGGTGGATTTCTTTAAGAACTTCACGTTCTCTTGCTATGCATCGACTTTGATTATGAAGACGAGGGGTAAACTTCCTATCCGGCCATCACTACATATGAAGGGGATGGGGGTTGATATTGATTCTCATTGTTTTTTACACATTTGAGATCATGAGATGACTCTCATTTTTCTTTTGGTTGCATGGTTGGAGAGGAGCTAGACAGATAGGGGAATTATTACGGTTGATTGTTAGTCATCTTCTGATGTCTATGGAGATGAACATTTACTTTTGGCTCGAGTTTTGTGGATGTTAGATTAGAAGAATATTTACAACTTTTTTTGAAACTGTAAAAAGGGGGGGATCACGCTTAGGTGCCCACCCCATTATTCTTAAAAATAATTAAAAAAAAGGAAAAACAAAACAAAACAGATTACATGCTACGTGAGCCAAGACTCATTTTTCGACAGGATCATTTTTATGTTGAAAATGTGATGGCACATGTTAACTCGTTGGTAGGGAGTTGGGGTCATTAAGCCTGTGAAAGTCTGTAAATAACTGTACACTTGTAATAATTTTTTGGTGATTAGTGGTGAAGTTTTTGGGCATGCACCTATATGATGCAAGCCTTTTTTCTTTAAAAAAACACAAGCCAAGACTCAAGCAGACACTTGTAGTGGACGTTAACATTCTCACAATAGAAACAGTGGCCAGAAAAAAGAACATCATTACGAGCTAGTCAAATGGCCCACAAGACTACCGCCTGGACAAGATTCTCTCTTCTTTGTCTACTGCGAGCCCCAAAAAAACAAGTCCAAAAGGAATCGAGAGAGCGGGTGCACAACCACTTCATTCCCACCTCACCCCAGATAGGCGAGGAAACTGAACGGAAAAAAGATGGTCCAACGACTCAATGTCATTCCCACACATGAGACAACTGTTCGACACCGTCGTGAAAATCATAGCACAACGATCCCTAGTCATGTTGCGCTTCCTTTGAAATAGCCACATGAAGAAATCAATCCTCTCCGGGAGACCAAGTGACCAGACAAAGTTGCAATCCCGGATTATATCAGCAAAAAGAGTAGGTGATGGTCTACAAATGGCACCGTAAGCCTTCCGAACAGAAAGGACCCGTCCTTCCACAAATAGTGATCAGGGCCAGAGGAAGGTTGTGCTTTAGAATTGGCGGCCATGGGAAATAGAAGGGGAAAACGACTGATAAGTGTGCCACCCTCGTCCAATCATCCAACCAGAAACCAATGGAGACGCTGTCTCCTTCCACCGGGCTGAAAAGCTCATGAAATTGAGCAGTATCTTCAATATCCCCTTCCAGAAAGAAGATTTATTGGGCTCCCGCTGTATCAGCCCAAGCCCCGCTAAAGAAACATCATAAAGACTCCGGATTAGTTTACATCATATGCTCTCATCCTTGCCCCAAATATGCTCATCCACTTAAGCAGAAGGGCCTCGTTGAGGGTCTCCAATCTCTTTATCCCAAGCCCACCATTATTCTTAGGTAACGTAATGGTTTCCCAATCCACCAAATGCATACCTTGCCGCTCCTGCCCAGACCTGCTCCAAAGGAATTTAGCATCAATCGTTCCATACGCCTCCTGATGCCCACCGGTTGGAGACGAGACGAAATGAACACCGGAATGGCGGAGAGAACCGCCTTAACCAACACCATGCATAATCCATGCGACAAGAGAGAAGCTTTCCAGCCAACCAACTTCCTCTCCATCTTCTCCATATCTACAAACTTTCTTGATGCACATGTCTAGAATATGCATGCATGGCCGTTGTGAATGGATCGAGGAGGACTCCTCTGTCTCCACAGCCTATATATGACTCATCAACCTTCCCATGCCATTAGATGCTATGACTTTGCACAATAGTAAAGCATCTAGAAAATTAAAGCTTCCATCAAGGTCAAATTCCTTATTTGTCTATTTGGAAGAAAATGCTTGGTAACAAAGGTCTACAGGAGGCAATGAGATCCTGAGTGTGTCACTTGTTGCCCCCTTGGCAACAACAGAGAGGATGCCATTGACCACTCCATTGCTGGGGGAGTTTTGGAAGAGATTCGAGATTCTTTGGCTGTGCCTTTTCTTTTTTGATTCCTTATTGGACAACTTTAATGAGTGTAGAAGGGAAGGGACTGAGTCGTTCTACAAGAAGAAGAATGTTTTGAGTTGATCTATGGGAAGAAGAATGTTTTAAGCTGTTGCCTCCAGTTTGGGCCATTTGGTAGCAAATAATGATTTTCCAAGATCACCATTCCAATAACTCCCCATCTTTGCCAAGTCATCGAAACATCCCCTACAATCACGAGCTTGCCTCAAAGCATCTTCCACAACAACGGACCATGGTTTCAGATTTTGCGAAATTTGGGTTTCGACAAGGAACCGAAATCTCGAGCGAAATGGCGATATGAGGGTAGTTTTCGGTATTTCTTCACAAATGGTGGTCGATATGGGCGAAATGTCGTCGAAATTTCATTGAAATTTCGATGAAATATCGTATCTAGAGGGTATCGATACGATATCCGAAACCGATATTTAAACCCTTGCAACAGACTAAGGGGAGCTTGGCACCCTAATGCGGCCATGCCGTAGTATTTTTTTAGAGCATACTAATGGTTTGGACCCTGAGTATTGTTGACAATATTTTGGTTGGCCACCAGCACTGTGTAAGGATAAACAATTATAGGATCAAGGAAACAATGATCAGACTTTAGAACTTTCTATCTTGATTATGATATCGATTTTCCTGAAAGTTCCCATCACTGATCTCCCACATAAGGAATTTGATCTGATGTAAGGAACCCTAGCATACATATACATATCTCCCACTGACCACTCAGTAGATCCATATTGAATCTGGAACTCTCCAAAAAAAATATTAAATCTAGAACTCGTATGTAGAGAATGATGAAGTTCTTACATTATTAAAATGATCAACCAACACATAATTAACAAAATCAATGGGTCACTTGCATTGCAAGTGATCATACTTGCCCACATCTTTCTGGCGATTTAAGATTTTGGCAATTGAACCATGATTCCCCGATCTCCTCGATCACCGTAGTGGAATAGCACATTCACTCAGTGACTTGTTCGACTTGCTTTTGAAGCAACATGGTCTCAAGCATGTAGATTATCTCTGAAATTCATGTATGCACTTGAGTGTTGTCAAAAGCCCTCCGGGCGCTGGCCTAGGTGCCTAGGTGAGATGAGGCCCTAGCGCCTTGCCCCTCCCTCCATGCGAGACGTTTTGCCTCAGGTGTCACTCAGGCCTGACTTGAGGCTCTGGGCCCTTAAGGCGAGCGCCTGAGGCAAAAGTAGGGCTTTTTGTCCAGTTTTTGTACTTTTTATATTATAATATATATTAGTTCTAATTATCATTAAGACACATACTTATACATATGCATATAAATGTATATAATTTACATACAATTCCTTTACATATATGCATACATTTACATTCATGTTTTAGTTCTATTACATATACTTTAGACTCAAAAAAGTATATATTCTTCTACATTTGCGTATATATATGTATATTAGTTTAAAGTACTATAAGTACATACATATACATATAAATGGACAAAAACACATGTATAAATAAAAAATGCAGAAACACAGGCTTGCAAGCACACATACATAGATACATATACATTTTTTTTGAGGCTCAAAAAGGGGGATACACTCGTTGGTGTTATAGATACATATACATGTATACAAATATCTATGCATACAGGCACCCATATGTGTAAAAATACACAAATAAAATATTTAATATATTTACACACAAACATATTAATAAATAGTGGATTGATAGTAAAATATATTTTGGTGATAGAATATATATACATACACATACATATGCATATACATACACACACATATACATATACATATGCATATGCATATACATATACGTATACACATTTATATACACACATGTAAACCCATCCACAAATATATTGGATGGATCTTAGATTGAAATATAAGTTATACATACATATATTTACAATTACACATACATGCACATGTGTGCATGTTCACATATTTTATAGCTCACACATAATTTATTTATTCATATACATGGAGCTTTGCTTTTCTCAGTCAGTGCCTAGAGAATTGGGCGTTTTGCACCCCTAGCACCTTGGAGCACCTTTCGCCTTTAACAACACTGTTGCACTGAGGTTCCTCTTCAACCTCTTGATTAGAGCCAACGTGAAATTCTTCATCAGGTAACTCTCGAATGTTGGATTATTGATAATCACTACTTGATCAGATTGCACTATGGCAACCTTCTCTTTGAGCAACAACGTGCACCCAACACAAATGTACTCATTGAATATCAATTTTACAAGCAGATACACATACACTCTGCACAAAATATGGTATAGTGCTCCAGTCTGTCTTGGTGAAACTTAGGAGGTGCCCGGGGATGAGCCACATGATCGGCAAAATCATGTCAATTCGTATACCTAAAATCCTTGGGGTTCTCCATGAAACTGCCACTAAACTCAGCTACATGGAAGTCCTCCATCTGTTGGAGTTCCTCAGAGCGACATGAGAGAGTGTGACAGTGGAAACAAGAATGGGAGTGGGAGCGACAAGGAGAAGACTAATGCTTCTGGTGATCTGAGGGCCATCGACCTAGAAAGGATGGAGTTAGAGATGCATAATGGTGTAGAGATGGAAGAACTTGCGGGGGAAGGCTCATGGAGTTTTTCAATGGAGAAGAAGTGACCCTTGAAGTCGACAGCTAACGTGGCAAGATGGTGTTACCGGTGCAGTGCAACCATCCACTTCTGCATGAGGTGCACGCCTGTCATGCAACTTTGCTTTCGTTGTGGGCAGTTGGGCACCGTCGGAAGGAATGCCCAGCGAGAGGGCGACCGAAGAAGGAGACTGCAAGGCATAGCACTAAATCCACATCGGTTAAGGTGAAGGCTCAAGGATTGGGCATAGAGGATGAGAGGCAGATCCCTCCGCATGGGTTGATGATGACTAAGGCGTCTTGGGGTGTTTTATTGCTACGTATATCGAATGCGACATGGAAGGATCATCCTTTAGATGGGCTTGTCATGGGGGAAGGAGATGCGTTGATCCTCGGGAAGCTACGAGAGGGGATCTTGATAACAAGGGAAGGAGGTGTCAACATAGATAACGATAGAGGGCTTTCATTAGAGGGTACGAAAGAAGCCTTCGCTAGGGTTCTAGAGTACATGATACCTAATGAGATGAGATGAGAGGCATGATCAAGTGAAGGAAACCCTGGTCTGTCATTCTTGGATGGAGGCATTGGTGACAGAGAGATGCCGTGAAAGCTCTTCGTTACCTGATGAACCGCAAATTCAGTCCTTTAATAGTGTGGAATTAATATTCAATGGTCATTGCAGTCGGGCTGAACTAGGTCTATCAAAAACCATCTAATTTGGATATAATCAATGAAATCAGACGGTCGTATTTTTATTTTACTTGGTAAGTAACCAAGGTCGAACCCAGGGACACGGGCCTCTCTCGTGATTATTCAGACTTTCATTCATTAACTAAGTGTTGAATTAGAGAATAATAGGTCAAACAATGCAAGAAGATAAAATTAGATGCATCAAGCAAATATAAAAAATGCATTATTTTATTTTTTTATAATGCAATTAGATGCAATGAAATACAATGCAAAACATGCCCTAGGACAGAGTTATGAGAAATTTTAAACCTTCGTTAATTTCAGACATGTATCATGAGATAACTTGTTGAATAAATTAGGCAAAGTCCTAATGTACTGCATAATGGACACTTAGCTATTTAAAATAACCCATTAATATCTCAGTGTCAAAGCAGGAAACAACTTATGCAATTAGAAAGTTCATCAAACAAGCTTCGAAATGAAACTGAAATCAACTGAAACAGAGTTACGATGCTCAAGATATGCATAAAAGAATACAAGGGCATAACTGAAAGAAAACATGAAAGATAACTACAAACAGGTCCCTGGTAGGGACTAAAATGTAATAAAAAGTAAGTCCGAGGCCTTCCCTGTAAATAACCCATACGCGCGGGGGTATATTTGCAATTATTAAAACCCGCGAGGGTAAAAATGCAAATAACCCCAGACACACGTCCGTAACACGTGGATCATGATCTGTCTGCAATATGGAGGGGTCAACGCCGGAGGACATGGCGGTCTTCACACTCCATGCCGCCCTCTCGCTGTCACCGAGGGGCGGAGGTATGCTGGGTCATCCCTCACGTAAAGGCGGAGAAGTGTGGCTGGCGGAGGAGATGACGGTTTTAAGGCTTCGAAGGTGGCTGTTCCGATGAGTGGGGTCGTGGGTTTCTCGGTGGAACCTAAGCACCAACGAAGCAAGGAGCTGCTGCCACGTATTTCCTAACCTGCGGCTGCTCGAACCTATACTCAACCTCGCCGTGCACGTGCGTAGCGCGCACGGGGTTGAGGATTTTGCATCCAGCTCCAGTCGCCTTTCCTATATTGCCAAAATACACTCGCACATGGGGTATTTAATATATTCATCTGGCAGTTTTTACTAATTGCATTCCAATCCCTGTAGGGACCTATTTGTGATGTCTGTGTTATGTTTTTGCTACTACATTTATGCCGCTGGACTCAATTGCTAATAACTTGAGCATATTTTATCAAAATTAAGTTATTTCAGTTTTGTTGTGATCATTGCCTCATTATCTTTAATATTGCTTTAGTCAATCTCTGATTTGATGCTCATTGTTTGATTCATTAATTAGAGATATTATTGATGTTATTAATCACATGAAATGAAACTGGACTTCTGAAGTATTTATGGGTCGGGACTTGCATTCCCTGTGCAAAGTGATATAGGGGTGGCACCCTCATTCTTGTGGAGGGGCATCTGTAGCGTGGAACGGGAGATACACCCGTTTCTTAGGCCAAAACTTGAGGATGACACGTGCTTCCATTTCTGGACTGATGATTGAAGTGATGGCGGAATCTTAGTTGCAAGGTTCCCGAGACTAATGGCGATGGCAGAGCATCCAGATTCCTCAGTGGTCGAAATATGGGATGAACACTCTTTTTTCTCTAGTTTAGGTCCGATCTGTCAAACCAACGTATGGAGGACCTTATGGCTTTGCTTATGGAGCTCGATGGGGTGGTTGGTCCCACATACAGATGAGAATGTTGGATCTGGCAAGATGACTCGTCTTTGATTGGGAAGGTGTACATGGCTAATGAGGGCTTCATAGGTTTTTGACTCTGGAGGGTGTGCGGCGGAATGTAGTCGATTATGGAAGTGCAAGATCCCTGTTCGCGTGAAGGTCTTCATGTGAATCTTCAATAGGGGAAGGTTGCTCACGAAGCTAGATTGGCTCATTTCATTCAGGGAGCAGACTCGTTTTGTCCCATGTGCTTGGAGGTCGTGGATGATGCCGACCACTTTGCTTAACTTGTGATAGCTCGGCTGAGGTCTGGAACCGAGTCCGGCATTAAGCAGTGGGTATTAGCTTTTTGTCTAGTTTCTGAGACTCAATTGGGGTGGACTGGAGTGGCATGGAGGAGAGGTCGAGGCGTGTGGTAGTCATTTGGGCATTATGGCTTGCTCGAAATGGGTTGGTTTTTTGCCATAAACAGCTTTACGTTGAGAATATTGTGGCGGATGCTAATGCGATGGCAGGAAGTTGAATCATGTAAACTGTATCTTCTTCCCCCAATAGGCGTGAATAATTTCTTGGTGATAAATGGTGAAGTTTTTGGGCATATACCTATACGGCGCATGCCCTTTTTTCTTCCAAAAAAAAACTCAGCCACGTGGATTTTGGGACCAACAGCCCGCACATGGCTTCCCTGTCTTGGCTCATGTTCATGTGACTCATGGTTTAGGCCATGTAGGAGCTGCATGCTTTTGCAGGGACCGCATTGTGGCGGTGCTGGGTGCTGAGCTCCCTGTGTCGTGTTATGTGGGTTGAAGGAAGGGTGTTTGGGGAGAAGAAGAGCAAAATAGGGTATAGTTGCAACAGAACTAATATTTAATTTAGATTATATTATATTTGATGGCTTTGCTAACGATTCATTAATAGATAGCAATCTATGTGAAATGAAGAATCATATAAGGGTATTTTTGTAACTGTCTGTGCACAAAACCTCAAGTTTATAAGGGTTATTTCTAAAAACCCCTGTATGAAACCTAGTTAAGGAGGTGCAAGGTTAACTAACACCAACGATCACTATGGTTTATATGATTTCCCTTCCAATAGAAAAGTGAAGATGAACTTCTGCATACCATGGTGTCAATAACTTTTATGGATTGTGGCATTTTTCTAGCTCAGCATGCAAGTGAAGGCCATTGGGGCATTTCTTTTTGTTGCAAGTTAAAGTTCACTAGAAACCAATACAATGTTGATGGTTGATAAAAAATGTTAGGCATGACAAGACCAATATTCATTAGCGGAGTTTGTTTATCATGTGGAAACAAAGTTCTCATCAATGTTATTGTTATAATTTTCTTGCCAACTTTTAACTTATTGTTATTTCATAATCATTTTTTTGTTGAACTTTCAAGTGACTATTTTCAAATTGCAGAATTCTGGCCAAGTTGCTCCACTGGATTTCATCATTAAAATGAAAGAAAAATACCGATTCAGAGTTATCTTGGATGAGAGCAATTCTTTTGCAGTCCTGGGAAATTCTGGAAGAGGCCTTTCAGAGCATTATGGAGTTCCGGTAGACCTTGCCTTTTTTTAATGTACTTGTTCACTTATTTTTTTTACATTTATAAACATTTCATATTATTGCAGATTGGGAAGATCGATATAATCACCTCTGCAATGGGAAATGCTTTAGCAACTGATGGGGGATTTTGCACTGGAAACGTGAGAGTGGTTGACCATCAGGTTTGTAATTATACTGCAAAATTCACGACTTTCCATATACGAAGAAACAAATGTGAAAAATATTTTATGTTCTACCATGTTTTTAACCATCAAACCTTCAGTAGTTCGTAACCAGTAACCTTTTGGATTTGGCAGCGACTTAGTAGCTCAGGATATGTCTTCTCAGCATCCCTTCCTCCTTACCTTGCAAGTGCTGCCATTTCTGCAGTAAATTACTTGGAGGAAAATCCCGCACTGATTACAAAGTTAAGAGACAACATTTCCCTTTTACGGAAAGGTAACTCACGTTCACTATAAAATCAGTTAACAATTGATTCGCTATTCTCAATTTGTTTGAAAATGAAATGAGCAGAATTTGTGACGCCAGCTATGTATGACATAATTGACGTTGGTCTTTGTGATCATCAATGAAACTCCTTCTAGTACAAATATATTCCGAGGCTTTCCATTGATCACACTTTTAACATTCTTGAGATTCTTTTTCTTTAGATGTATTTTTATATGTGTATAATTCAAATAACACTAACTCCAACAGGATGACATCAGATTAGGGTCACTTCACATTCCATGGGATAGCAAGTGTGGGTCTTATATTATATGAAAAGGCATAAAGGGTCGTCAAAAAGTTCATAAAATTGCTTAATAGGTTTTAGCAAGATGGTGATTGGAATATGGTACCTTTACTCTCAGGCCCTAGGGGAACGTCATGAAATTGGCAGTCTTCTTCTTCTGACTTCAATGACACCTACTCCTTTGATGGCCGATCTCTCTCGGGGGAGCTAAAGACTCGGGACCTACTTTCCTGAATGCAGCCCAGTGGCGTGAGCCCTTACTATAATAGACTTTCTCCTAAGGGCATGGGAA
Organism: Ottelia alismoides; assembly: GCA_037367405.1. NCBI lineage: Eukaryota > Viridiplantae > Streptophyta > Magnoliopsida > Alismatales > Hydrocharitaceae > Ottelia > Ottelia alismoides. The sequence continues at coordinate 103,916 of JAZKJV010005327.1, read as the reverse complement.
TAGATCCCACCTTGGTCAGCATCGGTGGATTATCTTCCTCTCCTGATTAATATAGTTGACAATAAGAGAATGGCATTAACATATGATATAGAACATATTAAGATCTCAACCTTTAGAAGGTAAACAAAAGATATGTAAATGGGGTTTGAGCAAGGGAATGGTCCTTACCCAAACTGGAAGAAAACAAGGCCTTGTTTTTAAATTCTAGATTGAATAATTACCCAAATACCCTGGAAGAAATAATGAGATATCCATCACATTGAAGGAGTAATACAAAACATCCTAAGAGGCACAATTATCAAGGTGATTGGCGCAACAAGGCGATGAGCTCCTAAATTGTACAAGGCGAGATGCATCAAAAAGAAAACCTGATTAAATTGAAGGGACACCATATGTTTCTTAGAATTGTTAAATATGCATAATCTACTCATACTGTAATGCCGTTTTCTTAGAAATTTACAATGTTGGGTTCGTTAAACCCATAAGTCGTCCAATACATAGCAGAGAAATTCCTCAAGAAAGTGGACTAAAAGTAGAAAATTGTACTTAATCAGCTGGTTGCCCTTTATCAAGCTGGCTGGTGAGCTCGTTTAATTGACTATACTACAATGATGTTGGGTTTCCATGAGTTGCCACCTTTTCATAAATGAACAAAAATAGCATGTATGTGACCCAAGAAACTGACCTAAAATAATGAATGACCAGTGTTCGGCTGGGGTTCTTATCCAGCTGACTGATCTCCAATGTATGGAAATATGGACAGTCAGCTTGAACCATTTGCTTCATGTATACCATTTAAAAAGAAGTCACCCATGTATTGAGAGTATCCATTTGGTTTTTCCCATACCACATGGCCCACATGTGATTACGCCAAGAAATGAAATTGCCCCAAGGTTCTCGACTAGTTATAGATGATCCGACAACTCCGATAGAAATGGGTTTTATTATAAGCATGTTACTTGTAGTTGTTTCCACAACCTTTTCAGTGGGCATACTTTGTAATAATACCATAGTTTTCATTATTGATTAAGCCATATGGTTTCTTTTCTACTGATTATCATGCGCTGGGAAGCCCTTGTCATGGATATAGATGGGATATTTTCTCTCTTGAATTGGGTTATGGAAACATGTGCTTATTTATTTTCTTCCCCCACAAGGCTGAAGATAGAATGATAAAATTGAAATCAGAACCGATCATTCTTAATAAAGGACAATTGAAAGTTGGATAGACAACAAAATCCAGATTTTTTTAATAATTTCCGAGGTCCTTTATACTGGGTTTCCTTTCAAGAGCTAGCGTGATGTGACTAATCATAGTAGGTGAAATTCCTTTAGGGACCATATTATCGCATAAAGTCATAAAACAACATTTGTTTCCCCCACGTCTGTAGATAAATAACGATGATCTACATTGCACTGACAAAAACAACGGGCATTAGTTTTTACTCAGTGGATCCCCTCTGCTTCCACTTCTTACGTTGCAACTGTTTCCACTTCTATTGTCGCCAGAGAGACATTTCTCAAGCTACATCCCATTATCTCTTATCAGCACCGTTGATTGCTCCACTATCGAAGGGCTCCTCATGTATCAGATGCTCCTACTCCTGCTACCTTGCCACATCCTCTGCAGTTGTTCCTGTGCCTGGCATTTGCTCCAGTCCTATCATCAAATAGGACTTTAATACTCGGAAAACCACTTCCAATGTTCCCACGCGTTCTTATGCTCTTCAACTTTGCATCTAACATTCTACTCTATGCCGTCTTGCTGATTATGTTCATTAAGGGGATTTTAGTGCTGATAGTGGACCATATCTTCACCAAATTACTCCTTATTGGACAAACACATTACTCTCAGCAGGCAATTGGAGATGACAAATGATTACTTTTCATGCAAGAAGAAATTGATGTTATGCATGCGAACAGAACTTGGTGTATTGTCCTTTAATTGACACCAGAATTCTTGTGGCTTCCAAATGGTTAATAAAATCAAATATTCATCTGATAGTACCGTAGAAAAATTTTAGAATAGCCACGTTGCTAAGAGTTTTATGTAACAATTGGGCCACAATTTCCATGAGATGTTCGCTAATCAATCCCATCACCAAGACTGTCACTATCCACCTTATTCTTTGTTTGACCTTCAGATGTAATTGGAGTTTGTACCACCTTGACATTAAAACCACGTTACATTACAGAGAACTACTGGAAGAGGTCTACATGGAGCAATCTCTTGGGAAAAATATCAATCACATCATGTTTGCAAATTGCAATGTTCTGTCTATGATTTGACACAAGCCTCTAGGTCATGGTTTCATTGTTTTCTTGAAGCTACAATTTCTCTGCATTTTTGTTAATGCCTTGTAGACTACCTTTTGTTAATATACAAGTGACGAGAGAATATGGTTATTCTTTTATTTTCTCTTGATGAGGATGGGTCGTGCTTCTTTCAAGCATTTAGTGTCAAGGCTAGTGGAGGATGGTGCTTTGCAATGTTTCATGACTGCTGGCGACTCCTTGACAGTGGGTTCGGAATTGGTGGCAGATTTTTCCTCGTCCGACAAGGAATTTGAAATGATGAGATTTGTGGCTTATGATGTGAGGTTGCTCCTGTTATTTGGGGCTCTTCACACCTAGACTTTTCACCTGCAATTCATGTCTATAGACTCGATTTCGGATCTCAAAGCCCATGCTTAGGATTTGGGGGGGCTCGACTCCCTACCACCTCTAAACTTGGGGCTTTTCCGAAACCCTATTTTGGAAGAAGTCTAAATATTAGCGGTCCGTGGATCCAAGAAGTTATTTAATCTTTATAGCATGCGTGGGGTGGTAAGTAGTTGCTTGTCCCATGGTGAGGCTAAGGCAACACCATAATGGATATCTAATATGCTACTCCAGTCTTTTGGTCTATGGGGGAGCTCCCTTAGCTCATATGTGGTTAAACATCTTGTCCATAATCGTCGTTTTCCTGCTGGGATAAGGTTGTGGGTGGAAAATTAAGGAGGATGCTAGCAGGGAGGAACATAGCCAGAGGGAGCTCATGTTTTTGGGCTGGTATGTCTAGGACTTTGAAGCTGGAAATATGGGAAAGGAGATGCCCTTCGTCATTGCTGGCAAAGGGGAGATGGTTGTTTCATTGGAGCTTGGAGAAATTGAAGGGAGTGTGAAGGCTTTTGCATCAAGGCGACTAAGTGTGTTGGTGGGGTGCTACATGGGGGGTATGCAATGGGTTTCCCTATAAAGCTCATCTTATGGAATATTAGGTGCTCGGGGAAGTCGGAGAAGCATGCGATAATTGACACCATGTTTGGTAACTTACAAATGGACGAGGTATCTCCCGAAAGCAAAAATTGAGAGTTGGGGCACCAGCTTGTGAAAATATGTTTATGTGTCGAGGTCAGTGTTGCAGAAGACGGTATTCGGTATTCAGTCGGAGGGGTCACTGAATAGAGAATAATCGGTATTCGGGCGACTATTCGGAATTATTCGGTTTTGTATTTTTTAATATAAAAATTATTTATAATACATATATTCTTATATTTTTATACATATATGGTCATTATTTAACATGAATCCAAGATAAAAGTACCCATCAATATAATAGATATATAGAATTTGACATTTGTGGTGATACCGTGGTAAAACGTAACCCATAAAATTTGAAAATTGAAAATAAAAAAATAAAAATATGAAAAGTCGAACTCCAGTCTGCCTCATAGTCGGTCCAGTCGGTCCAGTCGGCCGAATAGTCGGCCGACTATTCGGTTGGGCCGACTATTGCCCGACTGGAGGTCTATTCAGTCGGGTACCCCCCCGCACCGCATAGTCGGACCGACTATTCGGTATAGTCGGCCGACTATTGCAACACTGGTCGAGGTTGTTTGATTTCAGAGTGATTGGGTTTATTGGCAGCATTGGTGGACGTGTTATTAGGTGGAATGCTGGTCTATTTTAGTTGAAGTAGATATCTGAGTGTATGTCATTTTCGGTTGTCCTCGAGAGAGGATCTAAGGTATGGTAGCGAATATTTACAAACGTTTATGGCTTGATGAAGGTGCATTAGAGGGGATTTTTGGGATGATTTGCATCTGGCACAATCTAGATTCCTTGTTCCATGGTTTGCATGAAGTTACTTTAGTGACACTCTTTTTATGGAAGATTGTGGCAGTCAGGACCTTGGCTCCTGGAATTCATGACATTGTTGATGAGTCGTGATTTGGGATGAAAACGGTCAGACACAAATACAAATATAGGTATAATGATATCCTTATATATTTTAAAATAGGGATTTTTACCCGGCAGATCCTATAATCTTTGCCAATGACCTCTACGACCTTTGAAACATCGATATTCCTCCCTTGACCCTGCAAACTTGCTCCGTTTTACCCCACGAACCTTACCGTTAAATTGACACATGTAGAGTTAACTTCCTTGGTTAAAAATGAGTTAATCTAACAAATCCACGATCGGACGGTTAGAATTAATCAAGAGAAGAAAAAAATCCCTCGACTGCACCACCTCTACGATCTCTTCTCCCTCGACGAGGGGATTGGCTTCCACCGGCGGGGTTGCTGGCTGCGGGGGGGGGGGGGGCTTCCAACGGGAGTAGGCTGCAGGGGGCGTTGGCTTCCAGCGAAGGGGGCTGCGGGCGACGTTGCAGGACCGACTCCCTGTTTTCTGCTCCAACCAGATGTACTGCAACATCTCATCACTCACATACGCGCAGATGTATCACCATCGACAACAAGATGTCAAGAACTAACGTGTGCTATGAACAGGGGGGGCTTCCAACGGGAGTAGGCTGCAGGGGGCGTTGGCTTCCAGCGGCGGGGTTGCGAGGGGCTGCGACCTGGTAGGTGCAGGGGGGGGCGTTGGCTTCCAGCGAAGGGGGCTGCGGGGGACGTTGCAGGAACGACTCCCTGTTTTCTGCTCCAACCAGATGTACTGCAACATCTCATCACTCACATACGCGCAGATGTATCACCATCGACAACAAGATGTCAAGAACTAACGTGTGCTATGAACAGGAAAGGGCGACCATTGAGGACCATGGTTTGGTGCCTCTATCTATGAGTATGGAATGTAAGAAGACGGAGCTTAGCTCCTAAGGTGACAAGTAAGGTTGCGAGAACGGGCTGCGGGGGGGGGGGGGGGTTGCAGGAGCGGGCTGCGGGGGGCGTTGGCTTCCAGCGGCGGGGTTGCGAGAGTGGGTAGAGGTGGGTGCAGGGGCGTCGAGCGGGAGGGGCGAGCAGGGGGTGGGTGCAGGGGGCTCCGAGCAGGGAGGTCGAGCGGCTTCTAGCGATGGGCTGCGCACGCGGGCGAGGGGGGCTGCGAGCAGGGCGGTGTGGGGGGGGGGGGGTCTTCGGGTGCCGGAGGAGGGGGGAGCACCGACGACGATAAAGGTGGACGAGATGGTTGGTGCTGGGTGGTGGGGAAAAGTGAGTGGCAGTTAATTTAAAATCGATAAATAAAAGCTATGTAGCGTCACTTTGCAGTTGGGGTTGTGTTGGGACAAAAGAAAGACAAAGTACCCTATGTCATTCACTACGAAATTACAGAGAAAGAGATGCCCTAATGCCAAGACATTAGATGAAGCACAACAAAATTACACTATTACAGAGAAATAGTTGCTGGTTGTGGTTTTCGTGCTTGAGAAGTTCTGATCGTATTTGCTTGGATCTAAAGTCACAATTTACACTGACCACTCTGCTATTTGATATCTATCACGGAAGAAGAATGTGAAGCCCAGATTGATCATATGGATCAATCCCCTCTAGGAACTCGACTTGGACATTACATACAAGCCTGTAGTTCAAAAATGTGGTGGCAGATAATCTCTCCAGAATTAAGCATCAAGAACCTCCTCTGAGCAATGCACCCATCACAGACACCTTTCCCGACGACTCGATTCTGGCCGTGGATTTTCTCTCTTGGTATGCCGATATCGTGAACTGCCTCGTCTTTGGTGTAGTACCACAAGATTGGACGAAGATTAAGAAGGACAAGTTCTTGTCCACCATTCATTTCTACCAATGAGAAGACCCACTTTTATTCAGGGAAGGAGTAGATTGCATTTAGCATCGATGTATCTATCAAGAGGAGCATTAAAGTGCTGCCCTCGAGCATTGTCACTCATTCGGATCTGGTGGACACCACTCTGGAGACTGAACGACAGCAAAAGTATTGCAGTGTGGCCTCTGGTGGCCTACACTATTCAAGGATGCAACAATATATGTCAAAGGCTGTGTTGACTGTCAAAAGATGGGAGGAACCCTCGCAACATAAGGCTCAATGCCTTCGAAGTTCATTTAGATTTCAGATATATTCGATACTTGGGGCATCGATTTCATGGGACCCTCTCTCAACAGTCACGACTTTGTGCACATACTTCTTGTAGTTGATTATGTGAGTCACTAGGTCGAAGCTATTCCCGACCGAGCCACATATAGCCGTATAGTTTCTCGGTTTCTGAGAGAGAACATCATTTTACGGTTCGGGATACCAAAGATCCTCATATCAGACGGGAGTAGTCACTTCATAAACAAAGATGTCAGAAAAGGGACGAAAGAGTACGACATCGAACACCGAGTCACTTCTCCTTATCATCCTCAGACCAATGGCATGACCGAATTATCGAACAGAGAAATCAAGACAATCTTGTAAAAGCTTGTGAGGCCAGACAGAAAGAATTGGTCCCAACTTCCAGACTCTGTCCTTTGGGCATACAAGACCTCGTACACGTCTCCCTTGGGCATGGCACACTATCGTCTTGTATATGGAAAATCGTGCCATCTTCCCATCGAACTAATTCACAAATCACTACGGGCAATCAACATTTGCAACCTAGACTCACAGAAATGTGATCAATAAAGAAAATGGATCTGAGCAGACTCTTGGAATTTCTAAATTATAATTATGATAACAACTTGATGTACAAGGAGAAGGTTAAACGCTAGCGTGACCGACACATCTGACGAAAGACCTTCAAGACTGGATAGAAAGTGTGGTTATTCGACACAAAACTGAAGATATTCATGTATAATTGAAGAGTAAATGGACAGAGCCATTCGGAGTGAAAGAAGTGCGTGACAATGGAAGCATTGTGATATCAGAGTTGTCATCTGACACACAATCGTTCGTCGTCAATGGTCAGTTACTGAAGCCATATCTTGAACATGACACTTTCTTGGTCGTTGTCGACTCAGTCCAAGTGACCTATAGTGATGCATCCTCCACAACTCCAACAACATCCAAAGATTCAGATAATGTTCCCATAAAACTCCTTTAGTTTTCTTCTTTTCTTCTGTTATTTTCTTCGTTTATTTCCTTTCTTTTCAATCTTTGTTTCATTCCTCTCGGCTATCACCACTATACTTAAGATATGCTTCATCCTAAGTATAGTGGATGAGTGAATTCTACCGTTCATTCCTTGATCCCTCACCTATCTCCTCTTTTGTTAAATATTCATATCTATACTTAGGGATATTTTATCCTAAGTATGGGGGGAGGCATGATGAGTTGTTGATATGTTCATTCCCACCATCAACCCTCCCTGCATGTAGATACAACCTGCTATACTTAGGATTATTTCATCCTAAATATAGGGGACAGTTTACTTCTCATTCCTTGATTATGTATTCTTTAGTCGTTGTAGTATAGGCTTTTTTATAGCTTGTACGTGTTATGTCTTGTCGTTTCTTTCTGATCTATGAGGACATAACTCATGCTAAGTATATGGGGGTCGTCTACACGTTGTATATACTTTAGCCATAACTCGTACTTTTGTATTTTTAATAAGTATGGCTAACATACAATTAATTCAATGTAGAGAACATACTTGTATAAAATATTAATTAATTTTTTTGTATATACCTATTAATAAATCAGGTAAAAAAGTGTTTTGCAAAATAATTGAAAAATAATTTAAAAATATCTTTGAAAAATCTTTTGAAAACTGTTTGGAAAATATTTTGTAAAATGTTTTCAACCTTTGTAAAAATATTTTGTTTGTAAAAATTTCTTTCTTTGTTCGATTAAAATGTTTTGAAAATCTATTTGCAAATGTTTGAAAAATGGTAGCAAAAATAATTTGAAAAATCTATACAATTAATTGTTTGAAAAATCTTTGCAAAATGGTTTTCAAATTTTGTGAAATGTTTGCAAAAATTATTTGTCAAATTAGTTTGCAAAATAAGGTTTTTAACATGTTTGCAAAAATCTTTTCAAATTATTTTGAGAGCCATGTACATAATGCAAGCAAATAAAGAACCTTCACAAACTGTGTATATACAATTCTGCAAATTCTTGAATCCAAATTCTTGTAAATAAAAAGATGCACGCCCGTGTAAATATATGCGCATACTCCCTTCTTGTTCCTTAACTAAAAATTTGTAAATTTAAAAATCCCAAAAATATTTGCAAAACCTTTTCAAAAATTACATTAAAAGTTACAAAACATTTTTCAAAAACCCATAAAAGTTAAAAACAAGAAAAGTGCATCACACAAATATTTTTCTTGCATTGTTCACAACATATGCATTTTTCGGATTGATGACAACAATTGAACTAAGTCTAAGTAAATCCGAAAATTGGAGCTTGGTTGGACCTCAATACACTTAATCACAGGAACCTTATATGAACTGGAGTTGAGGCACTTCAGGTTTGCTGGACTTAATTTTTTGAGACCACGAGGACTGGTTCATTGTCGTCTTGAATGCTTAAGTAGAGTACTTCGGAACACACGCATGACTCTTGCTGATAATGACCTAACTTGTACACCTACGCCGTACACTTTGCTCACCTCAGCTGAAGTGGTAGAGGGCTGGATTTGCTGGCTTGAGACACAAGTCAGTGGAAACATCAAAAGACACATATTTGTGGTCATTGTACCCCAATCCAATCTAGTGGAGACAAGGTCTAAAGACAGAAGTTGTGGGTTTTAATAAAGCTTCAAAAGAGGGATAGTCTACTGGTTTAAGAGGAAAAGGTCCTTATGTAAATGCTGTTATAATTTGGAGAAGGCTTATGATTCTGTCCCACGAGAGATATTGTGGAGAGTTTTGGAGAAGAGACAAGTACCTGTCCTATACATTAACCTCATAAAGGACATGAATGATATGGCTTTATCTTGTGTGGGGACCTCGTCTGGGAAGACTGGCTATTTTGACATCAACATTGGTTTACATCAAGGTTCAGCTTTGAGTCCATTTCTTTTTTACTTTGATTATGGATGAGTTGACAAGTCACATTCAGGATAAGTTACCTTGATGTATGCTATTTGTTGATGATATTGTGTCTATTGACGAGACTAGAGATGGAGTAAATGAGAAGCTTGAGGTATGGATACATGAGTTGGAGAGTAAAGGATTTCGTATAACTAGGGCTAAGCCGAAATATATTGAGTGCACCTTTGATGGAAGCAACGGTGAAGAAATCGAGGTGAAGATTGGTGATAACATTCAGAAGAGATTCTTTTAGATATCTGGGATCTATTTTGCAACATGATGGAGAAATTGATGGAGATGTTACTAATAGAATAAATGCAAGCTGGTTAAAGTGGAGAGGAGCCTCCGTTGTTCTCTGTGATAAGAAAATTCCTTTAAAAATCAAAGGAAAGTTTTACAAAGCATCCGTGAGACCTGCTATGTTCTATGGATTTGAATGTTGGCCTGTGAACCATAGATATGTGCAGAGAATGGCTGTAGCAGAAATGAAAATGCTAAGGTGGATGTGTGAACACGCACACACACACACATAAAGATCAGATTCAGAATGATGCAATCAGAAAGAAAGCTGGTGTAGATCTGGTCGAGGATAAGATGCGAGAAAACTGCTTAAGATGATTTGGTCATTTGCAAAGAATATCAACTGATGCACCAGTTAAGAGATGCGAGTGTTGGGATGTTGAGCCGGCTAAGAGAGGGCGAGGACGACCCAAGAAGTGTTGGAAAGAGACCATACGAAGGGATCTTAGTTTTGTGGATATAAGCTCAGGATTGACACAAGATAGATCTGAATGGAGTCGAAGAATTCATGTAACCGACCCTACTTAATTGTGGGAAAAGGCTTTGTTGTTGTTGTTGTTTCTATTCTTCATTATTTTATATTTTTATAACTTTGTAGATATTATTTATAATATATGTACACATTTAGAATATAGTAAACCATTAAAATAAACTAAAATAAATAAATGTATAAAGTATATAGATGAATTACCTATACTTATACCTATATAATAAATACATTTATTTATTTATGTGTACAAATGAAATCAAAAGAATACAATAAAAATATATTTGTGTACATCTAAATAAGTTATAATATGTAAAATTTGTATATAAAAGAATAAAATCTAAAAATAAAAATAAAAGATACAATATATAGGTAAATATACCTCTAAATGTACATATAAATACATCACAATTGGGGGTGCTAATTAAATTGAATCATTCGAATTCGATTGTGATTTGTTCGATACAAATTCGAAAAAAGTTCGATTTGAAGTAAAATGAATCGAATATGAATTTGACTTGTGGATTCGATTCTCAAATGAATCGAATCTGAATTAACATGAATTCGTTCGATAATAATTCGATTCGATTCGATACTTATATACATATATACATGCATACATACATACATACATATGTATACACATACATATGTATTTACATATTATATACATACATACATACAAAAATATGTATGCATACAAACATACGTGTATGCATGCATGTGTGCATGTGCATATAACTATATCAATTAATGATGAAATATCAATATTACAAAATAGAGTAGAATATTAGTCATAATGTCTAGTAAGAAAGAAAATATATTTAAGAGTTTTATCGCAATTCATCACCTTACATTTGTTTCCATATTCTCACATTCTCCACAACATCTTTTCCCTTCTCTTTTTCATTCTTTTTTCAAAAATCTATCACTCATAAGGAAGATAGCGGTGATCCCTTGACTCATTCCTCGGATGAGAAAGAAAGAGTACCTAGATCTGCACTTACTCATTTTCTTTCTAATGTAAACTAACTCCCCCTCCCCCCCCTGCCCACCCCTTTTTTTGAGCAATCAGCACTCTCCTTCACGTCTGTCATGGTTTGTGATATATCAAAATATTCTTCCTCCGCCTTTTTTTTGTTAGGTATCCTTGCAAGACAATCCATAAGTGAGGACTATCATTGTAAAGACATTGATCATCACCTGAACAATTTACAATCTACAAGTTCTTCTTGCCGTCATATTAGTTGTTCCTATGTATATTGAAAACCATGTGCGATTCATGACATTTGTTCTAAGATAATGATGATCACCACGGTAATTTTATCGTGATAAGTTATTTGTTGCTATCCCCGTTGTTTTAAATAATAGGACCAGATTGTCTTAGTTTTCTGTAGGAGCGTGGTCTTATGTTGCTTTAAACAATAGTAAATAACCATAAAGACTAGTAGGAAAGAATATATATTTAAGAGTTTTATCCATTTCCCTACCTTACATTTATTTCCATCTTCTCACATTCCCTATCATATCTTTTTCATCCTCCTTTTCATTCTTTATCAAAGATCATCAACTATAAGGTAGATGGTAATGCTCCCTTTTCTTACACATGAACACGATAGCCATGTTACGTCGAGTTCCTCCTTTACGTTTGATGTGATTTTTGATATATGAAAGTATCCATCCTCTGCCTCCTTGTTCTATTGATTATCATTGCAAGACAATAAATGGTGATGACTATCATTGTCAAGATGGTATTGGTAATAACCTGAATCATTTACAAGTTCTTCTCACCATCATGTTAGTTGTTATTGTGATAAAAAATTTCGATCATCCCATTTTAAGGACATAGAAATACCTCAGATAGTATCACAATCCGTTCTACATACAATAATGTGTTGAACTACTTCAACAAGTCTATGCATGAGGTATCTAGCATTTGATGTTCGTATAATAATATCTACAACCCAGCCCTTTTAGATGCTACATACCGGGAAACTAGATATTCAGTTAACGAAAGCCACATGCATAAGTTACTTTGAATTGGTAAATCAATCATTTGTCCTTGCAGGTCTGACATTCATCCGCTCATTCCTACTAATTAGTGTATATGAATGCATTTCCTCTAGAACCATAAAAAGGACATTCAATAGACTAGAATGGTGGGGTTGGTCATTTGAAAATTAAGATTCATTTCTTGTCTAAAATATTTGCTCATAGCTATATTTAAAATCATGTATGATTCATGACTTTTGTTTTAAGATAGTATTGATCACCATGATGCATGATTGATTTTATCATACTAAGTTATTTGTTGTTATTCTCGTTGTTTCAAATAACAAGACTGGTATGTATTCATTTTCTATAAGAGCGTGGTCTTATTTTGCTTCAACGTACAATGGTAGATATAATGTATTTAGTTTTTTTATTAATAATATTTTATTAAGATTTATATAAATATATTTTATTTATATATTTCTTTCATTATAGAAAAATAGTAAATTTAGATAGCAAAAGATATACAATATCTGTAAAATTAAGGTATTTTATTCATTATATATTATATGTTGGGTATCTTCTTTTATTATGTAGCTTTTCAAATGATTTTGGAAATCTCTAGTAAAAAACAGAAATATAAAATACAACTTTTAAAATTATGTATTATGTAAATAATTATATTTGAGTTGACATTTCAAATTCGAAACAAAATGAATCGAATTTGAATATTCGAAACTCATAATGAATCGAATCTGAATTCAAGTTAGCAAATTCGTTTAAAATCCGATTCGAGTTCGGATTCGAAAAATTAAAATGAATCGAATATGAATCCGGGTGGATTCGAAGGTATTCGATTCGATTAACACCCCTAATCACAATAAATACTGTCACAAAATAAATAAAAATAGTAATTAAATACTACATAAAATAACAAACATTTTTTATAACCTACGATTAATAAATTCATTTACTATTTTAATTTTAATTATTTCCTATTTTCAGCTAGTTTTCTCCTTTAGTGGTCTACGTGGACCAATGGGTGACTAACGTTGGTTGACCTCCGGTCAACTGGGCCTTTTGTGCCTCTGCTCTGCCAGATCTGTCTTTTCCTGGAATTTGTTCCATTTTTCATGGGTGATCAACCACTCCCATCTATCTGATTTTTCACGCAAATCAATCTTTGATTGACCTTAATACACACCACTACTCTAAATCCCTTGTACATAACTCGGTTGATCCTAAATCATTGGTTAATAACAGTCCAGGACTCTTTCTATAAATAAAAACCTCAGCCTCCTTTCTCCGATTTGGTCCTTTTTCAATCCCTAAAACCCTCTACCCTCGTCCAAGAGCGACACCTGGTGACGACAGGCTACGGTGTTGGAGCGGTGGTAGGAGGAGAGGAGGCGTCCCACGATGGTGCTCCGATGTCGTCCTGCTCCTTGGTGTTCAAGCCAAGTTCGAGTTGCGCCTTTTACGTTCCTAGGTAGATTTAGCTGCTATCTTTTAATCCCATATTTTAGTTTCAATTGTAGTTGTTGGTTTATCTTAAATCAGGTAGGTTAACTTCGTTGGCCACCTCTATCCCGCAGTCTACACTCTATTCTGACTCATCAATCGCCTCACTTCTTAGCCTCGTCGCTTCTCCACTCACTCGATCCACCTGAACTCCCAGATCAACCATCAATATGGAAATCAAGGTCCCTCCTTTGCCACGCCATCAGACCTCCTCGCTCCCATCCCATTTCACCTCGATTCCGCTCAAATGAAGACCAGGACCCTTCGTTCTTTCCAGTGTTTATGAAACCGGCCGCATGGACCGCATATGCACATGTTGCATGCAAACCACACCGATTTCATGAATCAATTTATTATGCGCCCACCATGCATATGTGGTCCGTATATGCCCCACATATCTCGTATATGCCCGCATACAGTTCCATCAGCTTCAACTTTTCAATCTTCTCATTCATGTTCTTAATTCCGTAGTTCTGTCGCTTCCTTCATTTAATTGTAAGAATATGGCATGCATTTGTACACAATTGCAATGCATTATACCATTTTATATCTGCAATGTTTTATGTTTTCTCATGTATTGTTTTCACGAGTATATACAATGTTTGTTTTCACGAGTATATGCAATATAGTACCGAATATTTTATTTTTATATATGCCTATTGAGGTTTGCTCATGTAGTATATATATGTGTATTGAAGTTTTGTTATTACGAATCATCTAATATGTGAAGTTTTATGGTAAATGTTTTTTGTGATTAAATATGAGGCAATTAAAAAGCATATACACACCCATCTGACATGAATCATTTTTCCTAGATCTTTTTTAACTCCATTTAGATACATAAATTCAATGATAATGTTATTCATAGATATTTTTTTATTTATTTTTAAATTAAAAATTAGAAAACCGCATAGAACCGCATATACCCCGCATATGCCCTCGCATACTGCTTATTCAGTATTCAGTGACCCGTCCGAACGCGTTTCCCATACCGCTTTCTTGAACCTTGGTTCTTTCCTTGTGGTGCTTTCGCGTACGATTACAGGGCCTGAAGACCCCATCTGAGGGACATCTGTATAGAGAACAAACCTCCAGGAGCCTCGACGGTCCAGGGCTCCATTGATGAGCCCTATACCTTTTTGAAGCCTTCATCTCCCGTGGAGTCATGCCAGGAGCGAGTAGAGCATTTCAGCAGCAGGAGGAGGTCGGAGTTGCGCGATCTTGAGGATCAAAGGAGCTCTCGTGACGTGTTCTTCAGCGTTCTTGCAACCACCTTCAGAATCGTTAGATGCATGCCGCACTCCAGTTTTGACGAGAGCCGTTTGATCTTGAACAACAGCGACCGCCAGATGCATTCGAGGATCTGATCAGAACCGGTGATCGGCGAAGCAATATCCACCGCAAGGGGCACGACACATGTATTAGTGAAGGCATCCAGGCCATCCGCCCACGCGCTTTTGGGGGTAAACTTCATCAACAACCCCGCCTTTTTGTTTTTTATTTATTTAGTCCTGTAAATGAACAAAATAGTTATATATTTTGTGTATAAATTGCAAGTAAACCCTTAAGTTTTAGAATATTACATCTAAGTCCTTGTCAGGTCACCTCACGTGGACCCCCACGTGAGGGGATATTTTGTATAAATGCCCTTGCGGGTTTTATAAATTGTAAATTCATTTATAAAATATCAGTTTCGGTTGTAGAATTTTAAGGTATTTACACTTTTGCCCCTGCTTTATATTTTAATTGCAAATACACACATGCCAGTTCATATATTTTTGTGCTTGTTTTCTAATTTTTATAAATATCATCTGTGCTCCTAAAATCATGTAAAAATAGGATAATGTACCTTGGTGCTTTCTCTTTCACTACATATTTTTATCTTTGCCTTTTATGCATATTGCCTATTTATTAAAAATCAAATGGAGCCCTTTTTGTCCCTCTTTAGCTTTTAAAATAACAAAAAATACAAAAACTTTTTGAGAAATCCTCCCAAAATTATGTTGTTTATTATAGTATTTTACAACTCTAGATCAAAAACCCCTAAAATAGATAAAGAAAATGATAATAATTTAAAAAATCCAAAATCCTATATAAATATAAAATTCCTCAAAAACTCTAAAAATATTTGTTCAGTTTGATAATCTTATTTATATATTTTTTTACATGTGAAAATTAGTTTTGAGAATTTTCGCCTATTTAATTAATCCCTGATTTGGGATATTTTTAACTTTATAAATATCTAAAAATTAGCAGAAATATCTTAACAATCACAAAAATAGTAAAAAATATTAAAAATCCAAAAATATTTATTTTACAAAATTTGAGTATTTTTAACTATACATATAATTATATTACTATACATTGTATGATATGTCTATACATAGTATTATTATTATTTATATATACCTTATAAAGATTTAAAAAATATATACACATATTATATATTTAGGGCTATATTTATTAATACTTTTTGATCTCTCTCTATATATTGTATTTATTATGATGTATATGGCTTATATTATTATATATACATATCTATAAAACCCCATTAAAAATAAAAAACAACTACAAAAAAATTAAATAAAAATTTAAAAATCAAACCCCCCAAAAGAGATATTTATGTACATAATTCATTTTGATTAGCAATAATCATTAGGCTACCATTGTTTTCTCTTTGTGGTTCGACCTCTACGTACTTGCATGCTATACATTTTTGTCTGTAGAGTATAATAAATTATGCTCCACATTTTTGTTACTCATTGATTTATTATATGTTGTGGATACTTGTTGATTGACTTGGGATTTCTCGCAGGTCGCCTCAGCGACATTTTGTCTTCGCTCTCCGTGAGGATAACTTTTAGACCCGCACGATGAATGTCTGTCATCACCTAATCAGTGACCCCATCGACCGAGTACCAAGTACTGATTTTTGCAACCTTGTGTATGATAGATCCAACCTCAGACCTTTTTTTTTTCAAAAGAGAACCCATGTCAGTCTATAAAAATCATCCACAACAATAAGATAAAACATGTGTCCCTGATGGTCAGGAATACGACTGGGACCCCAAATGTTCAAATAAACTAACTTAAATAAGCTACTGCTACTACGACTCTAACAATCAAGAAAAAGAAGTTCGATGATGCTTCCCAAGTGGGCAAGTCTCACATTGAAATGTGGACCGAGAAGATGTAGGAGGACAAGACAACTTTTGTAGAGGAAGGTGGCCAAAATGTTGATGCCATATGTAGGAGAGAACGATCTAGTAGGAAGGGAAGAAGCACTGACATATGGAGGATGAACCGGTCTGTAGAGACCTCTTTGCTTGCGGCCACATCTAATTACCCTTCCCGTGAATATGTCCTGAAACACAAGAGAAGATGTGTCAAAAATGACACGACAATGAAGGCCTAGTGATTTGAATAATAGATAATAAATTCTTTGAAGAATCTTGTGCAGGAAGCACATTCTGTAGGCGCATAGACGGTGCCAAACATACCTCTCCTTGTCCTGTAATAGGGGAATGAGTTTTGTCTCCAATGACAACTGATATGCCTAGAGAAGCATATTTGTATGAAGCAAATTGAGTTTTGTTTCCACGCAAATGGTGAGATGCACCCATATACGTGATCCACTCAGTCATATCTGGCTTGTGACAGCTAATAAGAGCATATGCTATATCAGATGAGCTAGAATAGACTCTGGCAGTGGCTGCAACATCTGAAGAACTTGTAGGTGCACTAGTCGTTGCAGCAGTTGCATCAAAAAACAACAAGAGTCATCATCTCCCTCAGGTGAGAGATGATATCATCCAACTTATTATTTGGAGTAGTAGCAGAAGTTGTAGTAGACTCAACCTGCTCAGTCACAAGAGCAGATGTTGTATATCCATGCTTCAAATAGCATGTCTCCTTAGAATAAGTAGGCCGATGACAATAAGTGCATGGATCATGGTGACGTCCATCTTTTCTGCCACGTGTACCACGCCCCCTGAACTGAGAAGAACCTCTCATGCCGTGAGATACGACCATCGTTGAGGAGGTTTGTGTAGTGGCAGTGACTGGGACCGTGATCCTACTAAGACGGTTGCAAGCCTCCATAAGAAGTATAGCTGTGCTTATGAGAAGATGTGTGCGTGCTGCTTCATACTCAAAGTCTAGGGTAACTATAAAAACTCCAACGATCATGGCTTCCATGTACAATAGCCAATGCTCAATTGATGTGATCACAAGCATGAAGCTGTGAAGCTTCTTGAACATGCCACGAAATGAGGAATAGAAGTTGTATAGAGGATGGCCATTATGTTTGGACGTTAAATTATCAAACTATAATTTGATGATCCTGACATCACTCTTTGCATGACCATATGTGTCTACGAGGATATCCCTATTGTCTTGACAATTGGTTGGTGTAAAATATCATTGACTATCTTCGTGGTGAGAGTCCCATAGAGCTAGACACGTATGTGCATGTCATCATGCTTTCTTGAAGCATTCGTCTTGGTCTTTTCGACTGGCTCAGGCTGCATCAGAATGTCCTTGTTATTGCATTGCTCGGGGTCATAAATTGCATGAAGTACAACTCATAGTTGGTCCCATCCATCTTCACGATGAGCATCAGGTCCTTGAAAGCACCAAACAAGGAGAATATATCACTCTTGATCTCTAACATGACGATAACGAGCCCGAAAATGGTTGCAAATGGGGTTGTAGATTAATATGAAAGTGTCTACATTATATCATATGAGAGAGCGGTTTTGTGTGTAGACTCATTGAACAACCGTTCCCATCAATCAAGCAGTTGCTCTAGGGCACACAGAAGGATCCCAAGGTTTGATTTTACCTAGAAGGCCAAAAATAAGATTGGCGAATTTTGGGTGATGTTAGTAAGCCCCAAGAAGGCTTAACGACATCACTAGGAAGCGACCAAATGTTTGATGTCGACCTAGGTTTCAAACTGATGGTTGGCAGTGCCTTCAGGGGTACCTAGGGCACCGATGATGCATGGGAGGGTTTCGAGGGGACCCCAACTGCTTGTTGCGGGGGGCAAAGGAGCCGTAAGGTGATGTGGCGACAACAACCACCGGGACCCCCTAGGTGCTAGTGCAACAACTGCAACTGCCAACAGCCATTGGGAGGCTCATGACGATGAAGAGAGGGTCATTGGGCCCTGTATAATGGCATGTAGAGGTCACCGATGAGCGGCAGCGACGAAGTGAACCCAACGTGTAAGGGAAAGGTCTCGAGTACTAGGGCTCCTGCCTAGGACCGTCGCACTATGATACCATGTGGAAGAATAATGATCAATTTTATTCATATGGCCCTAGGATTCTCTTATATACAGAGGAGAAGTATTATTGTGTAAATTACATAATATAGATGAAAAGAAATTACATAAAATAGAACAAGATAAAATATCTCCTCAACATGAATAATTACTGATATATTTGATAGATTAACTAAAATATACTTGTTTAGGTAGTTTACACATAAAATATATATACCGAATATATTCATTTCATAGTAGTTTAATCAACAATGATGAATGCAATCATAAAATATTATTAAAATAATTATAAATAAGGAGGAAAGGGAAGCTACTTCATGAAGTAGCCATCCTTAGCTACTTCATGAACATTTTTCACTGTTTTTTTTGGAAAATACCACCATGAATTTTCATAACTATATCCCTCTAATATGACATTTAAATTTCGTCAGAAATAGAGACCCTTATGCCCTCCATCCAGATCGGTAATTTAAACGGTCTTAGATTTCTTGTAATCGACCTATTCTGAATGGAGGGCATAGGAGTCTCTGTTTCTAACGAAATTTGAGTGACATATTAAAGGGATATAATTATGAAAACACATGTGGTATTTTAAAAAATAAAAAAGCGATGAAAATTGCCCATGGAGTAGCTAAGGTTAGCTACTTCATGAAGTAGCTTCCCTTTCCTCATAAATAAAACTATTACTATATTATGTACTAAATGGATATACAAATACTAATGCGAATATTAACGAATGTCAAAGATATCTACATCCACTTCAAAACAAATATGAATGTCAAAATATGTATAAAACGAATATGATAGAGGATCGGTTAGGAATATATTTGTATTCGTTTCCATCCCTAGCTGTGATGGATGGTTATAGATGCGTAGATTGTGTATACACGTGGAGTAGTTCCTCCTTGAGATTGCGTCATGATCGGTTCTTTCTTTTTGTGGAGTTCTCGGAGACATTTTCATTGGCTTCGATAAATTCCTTGGATCACCAGCCACTTGTATGGGATTCGCGCTAAAACTATCCTTAGCAAACATTTTTCAGGTTTGAACACTCTTGGTTGTTGGAGGTTTTCTAGAGACAAGATTGTGGAGTTTTAGGTAGGCCTTCAAGTGAAGGGGGTCACGATCAGGAGGGTTGTGTTGAAGCTGGTATCTCTGGAAGATAATGATTAACTTCAAGAGGAAGGTCCACCGATGGTGGGAGGAGAGGAGACATGGATATTTTTCACCAGCACATGGTTCAGGATGATCGTGAATAAAATAGTGTTGAGTTGGAGGAGCAATGGAGTTAACATAAGGTTATTCTTGAAGAGGACAAGAATCTAGAATAGAGACAGAGATCAAAGCAGACTTGGTTGTAGGAGGGAGACGCATACACTTAATTATTTCATGCTATAGCTAGTAGGGGACGTATGAGAAATTCCATATATTCACTTTCAATGGCCGATGAGTGGCTCCATGCGGAGCGAAAGGTTGGAGCTGCAATGGTAGGCAATTTTCATGAGTTGAGTAGATGTATGCAAGGGCAGTAGTGGGCATTGGCCATGGCACGGCAGTAAGTTAACTATAGTCTCTGTTGCCCTACCACATGAGTCAACTAGTCTATGAGATTTCATGCATCTTAAAGTTCATAGGACAGGTTTTTCATGCTCGTTCCAAGTATGAGGCACCATTTCCACAAATAAGAATTCCTTTTTAGAGAGGTGAGTGGAGGGCGTTCAGTCTGCTTTCTCTTCTCGGGTGAGCATTCAAGAGAGCAAACTTCTCCACATAAAAAGAATCTAAAATGTTAGTCAATTCTACGGGTTATTTATCACTTAACACAAGTAAAATCTTATTTGAAGTTTATTATGTGTGGGGGCTGGACCTCTATACGTCTTTGTAGTTGGATTAAAAATCGATAGTGTTTTTTGTTAGGAAAAGTTTTATGGGCATAATGTGACTTAACATGCTAGAGTTCTTATCGAGTGACAGTCTTTGTTATTTTTAGTCTGAGTTGTGAATATACAATTTTAGATGTGCATTGTTTGATACTCACCCTTTGTTTTTAGTAAAAAAGATATATCTTGGCTCGTTTGGAGGAGGGACAAGAGACAAGGGAAGATACCTAAACGGTGTTTATCCCTCATTTTTGTTCTGTTGGAAGGATATAATTTGAAGGATGTACCTTCTATCCAAAGGATTAGGGTTCAAACCCCTTAAATTATTTATCTATAAAAAATCATCTTTTGGATTTAATTTATGTTTAATTTATAATATCATAAGTTTTGAAAATCATTTTGATAAAATAATATTATTTTATTTTGTTAAGTCAACACGAACTTATATAAATTAATATTTATATTATAAGAATTCAATTTGAAGATTATATGTAGAAAGAAGTTTAGTAATATTTGAACATTTACTGTTGATAAGAAATAAGGATAGAAAAAAATATGGCTACAATATCTTTGTTCCACATACATGCGTAAAATACTTGTATTTTTTCTATACACAGTACTCATTGATAAATATTTTATTAGGGAAAAATTAGGCTGTCTCCTAGGGGAAACTAACAGGCTGCCTCCGCCTCATTTTCCAGCGAATTTTTCTTATTTTGTTTAAAATACCATCATTTATTTTCATCACTATATCCCTCTAATATGTCATTCCAATTTCGTTAGAAACATAGACTCCTATGCCTTCCATCTAGAATATGTAATTTTAACGGTCTTAGAATTGTTGTAATTGACATGTTCTTGATGGAGGGCATAGGATTCTGTCTCTAACAAAATTAGAATAACATATTTGAGTTATATAATGATGAAAATACATGATTGTATTTTCCAAAAAAAACAAAAAATTTCGCCGAAATATGGCACGGGGGCAGCCACATTAATCCTTATTTTATATCATGATATTATGAAATGTATTATAGAATATATCTCTATTATGTATATATTTTAAATAAAAACTCTGATTTTTTAAATGGAAAAACATAGATTTTTATCAATAAAATTTATTGTGGAAAAGGATCGATATATGTATTTCTACATCACTTATCATCTGTTAAAATGCTATTTCATTTTCTGTAAATACTTTAAAAATTAACCTTACAGATAGGGATTTTAGTATTATGGTTAATAAATAATATGAAAATAAATTTGATTAAATACATGTTTGTGTAGTTTTTTATAATTTTCCATTAGATACAAAGTTTTTGAACCTTTATTTGCATCACGATGATTCACTTCATATGATTGAATTCCAAAATCTATTTTTTTACTATAAAAATACATATAACTACAAAAATGGAGATGATAAATTGCATATTATATTTTTTTATCATTTATTTTATAATTAAATGCTATGCCCAATATTTAAATAGACAAAATTCAACGCTTTATCTTCTAATAATATTAAACTGCAAGCCATCATTTATTTTGCGAGAAAATATATCCTTCCTCTAATTTATGATGGGGTTTTGGTCTTCAATAAATATGAGGATGGATGAAAAGGGAATCTATCTTGGTAGGAAATCAACGAGCAGGAAATCCTTGCAATAACGAGAGGGGAGCAACTGGAGGAAGGATATGTGGCCAACCATATCCCTCTTCTCATGCAAAAATCATGTGGGTCCCAACTTCTATCGCATGATATCACTTTTGAGGGATAATGGTCTTATCCGATCCCTCTCCCATAACCAAAAGGGCGCTTATAATTTGAGCACTAAATAGTCTAAATTATAAAAACTTTTACCACATTTTAGTCCTTTGACCATTATCTACAACAGTTTGACCTATACTAAAAATGTTTTGTAGAGATCGTATGTAATATTATGAAATAGGTAGGGGAACAAGTGGTATCGATAAAGTTCAAAAGGGAACAAGTGAAAATTCCTACTATCGTATCTTTATATATATATATATCATTGATGAATATCATATGTTGGCTATTAGCATATACATCTCCATTGATTGGATAGCAAGAGTGGTGCCTTTGGTAGGATGGAGTAGAATTTAGCAGAATGAGAGGGGTAAGGTGTTTGTCAGGAGGGAGGTTGGCTCTGTTGCAGTCCGTGCTCTCTCTACACTAGTGTTTTCCTTTTTTGTGCATGGACTTCTTGTTATAGTTAGTCAGAGACTAGAAGAGTTGATGTCAAGATTTTTCTGGTCCAACTTTTGGGCATGATATGATAGATTGCTTTTGTGTATAGGGGTAGACTCATCAGGCGGTGGGTCTATGCCCTCCATCATGTCGAGAGCTCAAAAGGGTAAGCGAGATGGTTGGCTTGAGGAAGAGCTAACCGGGGAGGGGGGATATTCGACAGGAGTTAGTCGGGGGTGGGGGAGGATGGGAAACATGGGTGGATGAGGAGGAGGGTAGAATGGGAATTAATGTGAGAAGAAAGGCAAACACGTCTTTTCTTGTTTGAGGACCATTTTATAAAAACTTTATTATATTTTACTCTTCCCTGAATTCAATGATGAATTCTCCATTTTCAATATTTGCTCATGAATAGGTAAAACCTCACCAAATACTGGCGAGACATGGGAATTATGAGTATTCTTAGTCTTCACTTTGTCTGTCTTCTTTTCAATAGATTTAAACTTATCCCTCTATCCTACAGCCACTTTCTTGAGTTCACCTTTCTTTCCATACTTCATAGGAGATGAGGGGGAAAACCTCAGTTTGATTTACGAAGCATTGGTCTCCAATGCCACTGGGAAAGCAATTCGATCGCAATCACATCATTTAATTTCGCAAACTCCATAAGAAGCCTCCTTTATACCATCAGCAATCTTGTCAAGCAATCCATCGAGCACCTGGCTTGCATTGCTTCCAGGAGCTTGCCATTTTATTTCCTGGTTCTGCTGTGGAGACTTTTGTCGTGCGATTGGTTCCAGAAGAAAATCCTCCTTGCTGGTTGCGTCACTTGAGACTACTGCTGTGACTCTTTATGCTGCTTTATACTTGATTGCTGTTTTTTATGCTCTATTAGCAGGTCCTACTGCTGCTGTTGTTTTGACCTCTCGCCACTGACAAATTTTCCCATCAACACCTTTCTACCTTTTTTTTTGAAAAACTTATATGATTACTAACAGATTAGTAGTCATCCACTTCAATTATAGAAACTCAAAGTAGTGTCTCAACAAATATGTGATAATGTGAGTTATGGTGTGAACATCAATCGGGAAAGTGGCCGAGTATACCACATACTCGTACTCGGTAGCCTTGCCGCTCCGAATATGATGAAATGACCATGTATGCAGGTTGGCCTACATACTAGGCCGAGTATACTCCCTATGCTTCCGCTTACTCGGTCGCTTTTCTAAAAAAAATTGACCCTAAACCCAAATAACCCCACCCTCCTTAAACTAAAAGCCATTCCCATTCATCCCAAGCATTTGGATGATTTTGGAATTTGAAGATGAACAGAATGAAGCTTTTGGATGCTTTATGTTTTTGACTATATTTGAATACATCATTTTGAATGTCCATGTTTTGAGAGCATATCTTATATTAATTCACAACATTTGGAGGAAGGCATGTTGCCATATGCTCTTTCAATTGATGCTTTTGCTCATTTAACTTTATATTGCTTTTTATCCCAATAGTTTTGTTCATTGTACCTTCAATTCTTTATTATTATAATCAAGATATATAATATTTAGAAGATATTAACATAATATTAAATATTTATTTATATTTTTAAATAATAAAAAAATACCAAACGGCATACTCCCCGCGTACTCTCCTGCATACCGCATACTCGCTATGCAGTGACCCCTCCGACTGAATATCGCATACCACCTTCATGAACATTGCACGACATTCGACAACAGGATCACCGCCTATCATGACCCACATAGCCCAGAATGACCTACATGAGGCTAAACCATTGATGTTATTCCATTATAGATTGTATCGTTATGTTGTAGGCAGATTGCCCGGAAAATCACAAATGACCTCTTTTTACACATCTTGTTGGTGCACAAATGGGGTTATTTTAAACTCCTGCCTACCCTTGAGGAAGACGATCAAGCTTATTAGGAGTGGTCCAACCACGACAGTCGCGCATGCTCCATGTCTAATGAAAGAAAGATAAAAAAGGGGCGATCAATGTCCTTATGCTCCAAATCACATAGTAGGAAGCTCACATTTGAATCAGGAATCCACATACTTCTATATACTCTAGGTACCAACATGTGACACATGGATAACCAGATTAAAATTTTCACCTTTTAACAGAATCTTGAGCTCACTTCAATGGTCTGGTGGTAGTGCAGTGTGACATTGTACCTCTTTTAATGGTCTGGTGGTAGTGTAGTGTATCTGCCACTCAAAAGACTAGGATTCAAATCCCTCCTTCTGGGAGTTGCGTTAGGTACAAGGTTTTAAAAAACGTAAGGTGTATCAAGGCGTTTTCCTAGTATTGCCTCGAGGCGTAAGCCTCGAGGTGTAAGCCTCACTCGTGAAAGATTTTTTTCATAAAATATAATTAATCATACTTACATTTTTCAAGTTCTAGAAATTAAATAGTTATGATTAAATACATAACTTTGTGATATTTCAAGGCTAACATCATGGTTTAAACATCCAAGTTGTTATATAACTCTCTTTTTTTTAAACTCTAAATCTGTAAGGAGTCAATTAAATATGGATATGTAAGCACAATAATGGGTAACTCTCCGCAAAATTTAAAGTTTTGAATAAAATTTAACTAAAGGGACTAGATATAACATATCATTTTCAAAATTAGGTGAGCTATGTATCATTCAATTGAGAAGGATAAGAGAGTAAGCACTGAATCTGTGATCATTTTTACTTTACCATAATGATTGGGGGATAAAATACTTGAATATTGCATGTTATGATCATCTTTGTTCATGCATGCTTTGATGTGTATTAATTTAGTCCCGATTGAATAGAAGAAAATATGAGACATGTTTACAAAATATACTTTTACAAAATTTAGGTCAAAGTAGGGGGACTTGAATCCAAACATTTTGATAAAGAAAGCATTTATGCTTGATTCATACTAAAGAGTAGAGGCATTAGATTTAAGGACTCAAGACTCATTTTTTTTGTTCATGTTGATTTATAAAAAACATGCATAATAAAGTAAAAATAATCTAAATATGTTAATAAATTTAAAAAAATGCATTTCAGTGAATCACGAGCTTAACGAATTGAAAATACTTGTCTACGAAATATGAAAGCTCATAATCAAAAAGAAAAAGAAACAATATTGCATAAAAAATGAAAAAAAACAGCCTATACATGAGGCAGCGCCTCGACGCACGCCTCGAGGCGTGCCTCATAAGCCTCGAGGCACACGCCTTAGTGGGGCTGAGTGAGGCTATAGCCTCGAGGCGTACGCCTCAGCACCTCGAGGCACGTTTTTAAAAACAATGGTTAGGTAGCTGACAACCAACGTAAAAAAAGTCGGATCTTTCAACATGAATTTGAGCAAGAATCCATATAGCCAATCCTACTTAAAGTGGAAGAAGGCTTCACCATTTTTTATTACATTTTACTCCTTTGACCATTATGCCTAACAACTTGACCCGTAATGGTTAACGGTAGGGGCACACATGTTAAAAGATGTTTTGTGATGGTCGCCATGTGTTATTGTTAGAGAAAATAAGAGTGCTTGCATATTTCTGCGAAGCCTAGGCTCTCTTATATAGTAGAGAGTCCTATGGGTAAATTACATAAAGTAGACAACAGGAAAAGAAAATAAAAAAGAAGTACATAGTAAATATGAAAATATAAATATCTTCACACTCGCCCTCAAGCTGAAGCATAGATATCGATCATGTTCAGCTTGGATGAACACTTCTGGAATGATCCGCTGGACAATGGCTTAGTGAAGATGCCTGCGGTTTGCTCTCCAGAGCTAACATGGGAAATAGAGATCAATCCCTTCTGAATCATGTCTCTAGTGTAATGACAATCCACCTAGATATGTTTTGTTCTCTCATGGAATGCTGGATTGTTTGCAATAAATAGGGCAACCTGGTTATTACAGTGTAACTCCATGGGTAGAGGGATCTCTACATGTAGATCACATAGCACTGCTCGAACCCACATCATTTCTGTACTGGCTTGAGCCATAGCCCTGTACTCAGACTCGGCACTAGATCTTGCTACAATGGTTTGTTTCTTGCTTTTCCAAGAAACAAGAGAATTGCCAACAAATATTGCAAACTCTGAAGTGGATTTCCTGTCCTTGGGACAACCTGCATAATCTGCGTCAGCATATGAAGATATAGAGAGTGTGTCTCCTTTCTTGAATAGTAAACCTGAGCCTGCTGTTGATTTCAGATATCTCAATATCATATGTAGTGCGTCCATATGTATCTGTCAAGGTTGTTCCATGAATTGACTCACTCGACTCACTGCAAATGTAATATCAGGTCTGGTGATTGTAACATAAATGAGCTTTCCAACCATCTCTCTGTATCTTCTCTTATCAACGTCATCGGTATCATCATCATATAGCTTCATACTTGGATCCATAGGAGTCGTGGATGGTCGACATCGTGTCATTCCTGTTTCTGCAAGCATATCTGTAACATACTTCCTTTGG
Organism: Ottelia alismoides; assembly: GCA_037367405.1. Lineage (NCBI taxonomy): Eukaryota > Viridiplantae > Streptophyta > Magnoliopsida > Alismatales > Hydrocharitaceae > Ottelia > Ottelia alismoides. The sequence goes on along the minus strand of JAZKJV010005327.1, from coordinate 76,533 downwards.
GTCATCACAAGACCCGGTGCATTTCTAGCAAATTCCAATCCCAAGAAATACCTTAGGGTTCCCAAATTCTTCGTCACAAATTGACTGCCCAGAAAATCTTTAGTCATCTTGATTCCCTGTTCATCATCTCCTGTAACAATAATATCATCAACATACATCATAATAGCCACAATACCTCTAGGTGTCTTCTGCACAAATAAGGAATGGTCTGCATTTGACCTCTTGAAGCCCTGTCGTTCAATCAGTTCTGAAAGCTTTTGAAACCACGCTCTAGGACTCTGTTTAAGGCCATATATCGCCTTATGGAGTCTACAAACCTGTGCACGCTCCCCCTCAGCAGAAATCCCGGAGGCTGTTGCATATAGACCTCCTTGTGTAGATCTCCATATAAGAATGCGTTCTTCACATCAAGCTGAAATAGCGGCCAATCCCGTGCTACCGCAACTGAAAGCAGGACACGTAAGGTAGAATGTCGAGCAACTTGAGAGAACGTGTCCAAGTAATCAACTCCATATGTCTGAGTAAAACCACGTGCCACAAGCCTCGCCTTGTATCGTTCAAGACTTCCATCGGCATGGTATTTAACAGTAAATACCCACTTGCAGCTAACAATAGACACTCCAGGTGGTGGAGAAACAAGTGTCCACGTACCACAGGACTGCAATGCGGCCATTTCCTCTTCCATAGCAAAACGCCATTTGCTATCTTGGAGTGCCTCCTGGTAATTGCGTGGAATCTCGACGGCAGATAGGGCTAACACAAATATCTGGAAGTCTCCCGTAAGACGATGAAATGAGATATGAGAAGCAAGTGGATTGGAAGCACACGTACGTTTCTGCTTCCTAATAGTGATAGGCACGTCCAAGTCTCCATGATCATCTTCCTGCTGTGGTTCCTGTATCAATGGATCCTCAGACGCATCATTAGTAATCAAGTTATCAGAACCAACCTGAGGGCTGCTGGATGACTGGCTATGACCTTGAGCAGAGGTGGACCGACGAGTATAGTACTTTGGTAACGGTGGCACAATGGTTACTGGAGGTGGTAGGGGCAGAGGTGGTGGTGTAGATGGCACATAAGGTAACTGACTCATAGGAGGAGGTGGCATGTAGGAGACCTCAATATCAGAATGGGGAGTAGTCATTTGGTCACCTGTAGGAGAGAAAAACATGACAGATTCAAAGAATGTGACATCAGCGCTAACGAAATATTTTCGACGCAGCGGATCAAAGCACCGATAGCCCTTCTGAGTCCTGGAGTACCCGACAAACACACATTTGATAGTCCTGGGAGAGAGCTTATCAAGACCTGGCACCAACTGATGGACAAAACAGACACAACCAAAGACACGAGGTGGAAGAGAGAACAACTCCTCAGGAAAGGCGAGAGAGAGAGGAGTTTTCTCATTCAAGACAGATGAGGGCATGCGATTTATTAAGTAGCAAGCTGTGAGAACCGCATCACCCCAGAACGAATTTGGAGCATGACTCTGAATAAGTAAGGTTCTAGTGATATCCAACAGATGACGATGTTTCCGCTCTGCAACACCATTCTGCTGTGAAGTCTAAGCACATGAAGTTTGATGAATTATACCACGAGATGAAAAGAACAAGGACAAAGTTATAGTACAGAACTCCAAGGCATTGTTAGACCACACAATTTTCACAATAGAAGAGAAAACATTCCGAACTTCATTGATAAACATTTGAATCACATTTCCTGCTTCAGATTTATTTTTCAATAGAAACACCCAAGACAAACGGGAAAAATCATCTACTATAACCAGATGGAACCTGGGTCCCTGGTGGTCAGGAACACGACTTGGACCCCAAATATCAATATGGACTAACTCAAACAGGGAGCTACTACTCCAACTCTGACGACTCGAGAAAGTAGACCGATGGTGCTTTCCCAACTGACACGCTTCACATTGGAAAGACGACTTCGGAGAAATCTGGGGCAGGACACGACATAGCTTTTGGAGAGGGAGATGACCAAAATGAAGATGCCAGATATATGGAGAGTCTGGTCCTGTAGGATGGAGAGATGCACCAATATAGGGAGTATTGACCAGACGGTAGAGACCATTCTGCTCACGGCCACAGCCAATCACCTTGCTCGAGGTTATGTCCTGAAAAACAAGAGATGATGAGTCAAAAATAGCCCGACAGTTCAAATCCTTTGTAATCTGGCTAATAGACAGTAAATTCATAGAGAAATCAGGAGCATATAACACATTCTGCAGGCTCATGGAAGGTGTCAACTGAACCTCCCCCTGTCCAGTGATTGGGGAATGTGTCCCATTGGCTATCACCACAGTTCGTCCTGAGGAGACCGGTCTTTATATAGTGAGCTATTCTCTGTCTCCACAAAGATGATGGGTCGCTCCAGAATCCATAATCCAGTTGGAAATCATAGATCCATCACAAGAGGAGAGAGCAAAGGAACTACCTGAGGTACTGGCTGTGGCAAATGGACTGGCAGAGGCAGAGACTGCCACATCTGACTGACCTCCAAGTGTTGTATCAGGAGGCATGATATTCCTCAGTCTGACAACAAGATCGTCAAAACGCTGGTCCAACGAGGAAGGTGCAGGAGACTCAACTTGTTCTGCTACCTGAGCCGATGCAGGAAAGCCATGCTTGGAGTAGCATGTATCCTCGGAGTGACCAGGGCGACGGCAATAGCTGCATGGTTGCCGAATTCGACCCCCACGACCCCGGGGTCCATGGCCACAGAAGGTAGAGGATCCACCTCTTCCTCTAGATGCTGCCATAGCTGAAGGTGTCTGGTTGGCAGTTGAGTTTGGGACAGTAATGCGACTCAACCGGCGAAAAGCTTCCTCCATAGGAGGAATGGTAGCATCAGCAAGAATCTGAGACCGTGCAACATCGTACTCTGGATCAAGTGCAACCAGGAATACTCCTACCATGGTAGCATTCCTGTACGTCTTCTGCTGCTCAGGAGTGGTCGTCAACGGTATGAAGCTATGGAGCTTCTCAAACATCCCTCGTAGGGATGTGTACAAAGAGTGAAGCGTGCGCCCATTCTGCTTGACAGTGAAAATATCATGTTGCAACTGAAGTACCTTGGTCTCGTTCCGCGCCTGCGAATATGTCGCCGCTAGGATATCCCACATAGCCTTAGCTGTGGGCTGATGTAGTACATCGTTGGCAATTTCTATCGTCAACGTCCCAGATAGCCAGACTTTGGCATACGCATCATCTGCCTCCCACGAGGCATTCACCCCAGCCTTCTCGATCAGCTCCTCTTCGGTAAGAATACGTTTCTTACCATTCGACTTCATCAGGCTCATGAATTGCATCGCCCAGAGCTCATAGTTTGTCCTGTCCATCTTCACAATAGGCGCTGGACCTCTGAATGCGCCAGTGGCAGGTACATCAACCTTGTTTTCTGACATATTGCCGACAGAAGACTGCTACAGGTGTGAGAAATCAAAGTTTGTGTATCTACACAGACATCTATGGGTTCGGGTGCACGTGTAGACTCATGCACACCAACCCATCAACCCACTGACGACTCTGAGGCGACGAGCAAGCACGGGACAACACGCAGGTGGAGCGCGCGGTACTCGCGATGCACGCACGCTGTACGCACGAAGGGTGGGCGCGGTCTGTGCGCGCGGCTGTGCGCGATGTGCGCGCGGCTGTGCGCGGTGTGCGCACTGTTTGTGCGCGTTGTGCACGCGTCGAGGAGGCGACGCCGGCGAGTACCGAAGAGGAGGTGGCGGCGCCGAGAGGGGAGAAGGCTGGAGGTAGGCGACGCCGGAGGGGAGGCGAAGAAAAGGTGGCGGCGTCGAGAGGGTAGGAGGCTGGAGGTAGGGTTAGGGTTTCTTGGGAAGCGAGCGCTCCGGTCTGCTCTGATACCATGTTGGAGAAAATAAGAGTGCTTGCATATTTCTGAGAACCCTAGGCTCTTTTATATAGTAGAGAGTCCTATGGGTAAATTACATAAAGTAGACAACAGGAAAAGAAAATAAGAAAGAAGTACATATTAAATATGAAAACATAAATATCTTCACAGTTATAAAATAAATAGGGAAACAAAAGTTCAGAAGAACACAAGTACAAAATCCATATGTTATATACTATATGATATATCGATTAGGAACTTAATAGGAACACACACATATATAGATCATTATATATATATTATTAGCGATGAATATCGTTCATCAGATTATTAGTACATATTTAAGTTTTCCATCGATCGATAAATAATTGGTAAGAATGAGTTCATGCTAGCAGAAGTTGGAGCGAGAATTAGAATGGTGAAAAGGCAAGGTGTCTGTCGGCAAGTGGGGGAGGCTGGTTTTACTGCAGTAGGTCCACTCCGATATATTAGTGTTTTAGTTATTTGTGTATAGATTGCCATTTGGAGTCCATCGAGGATTTGGAAGGATTATACAAAGATTTTTATGGTATAACTTTTAGGCAAGATGATATTAGTATGGCTTCTGTGTATTGGGAGAAGGTTACTACCCTTTGAAAGAGCGAGGGCATGGAGTACTCAAGCTTTAAGAGACGAACAAAACACTTCTCATGAAGTGGGTGGTGTGACTCTGGGTTTTTCTAAAAGGAGCAACTTTGGGATTTTAACGAGGATATGCTATGCATACTGCTTAGGAGTATTTAAGGTTTATCCACTAGGCATGATGTGTTGGCAAGAATGGTGAGCTTCATCCACTATTTGACTAGGTGTTTGCTTGGCCATTTTAAATGCCATGCGGTTGAGAATAATGCTCGATGATGGCATCTCGTTTTAAGTGGAGTGACGATTGGATTAAGGGCGGAGCTTTCGCTTCATTTCACATAGTTGTTTCCGTTCGCTAGAGACCTGGAGCTTTTGTAGTGGAGTATTAGGTAGACTCCGAGGGGCGGGCTTACAATTTTTCTTATATGTAATCTGTACAAGGAATACATGATGTTTTGCGCATGAGGGTGGGTTGAGTTTCGCAGGAAGTTTTTCCTTTCATCTATAGAATTAGCGGAATTGGGATGGAGATTTGTTCCTCATAAATACGTACAAAACACTTTCTTTAAGACATGACCAAACTAATGGGGTGCTTACTAGAGATTGCATGCTGATTTGGCATGGATTTTCCCCTTTGAGAATCAAGGTCATCATGTGGCTTTTGTGTAGCTCCGAGGTAATGACAAAGACGCTGAGAGCTTGTGCTTTTTCTTACTTGCATATATCTTTAGGAAGAGAGGAGGATGCTGAGAGCTTCAAGGGTTGCATCTTGTGGACTAGGAAACCGTTACTAAGGATGAGGGATGGCTTGGCATTCCGATGTTGAAAAAGATGAATCGGGCCTTACTTCTGAAGTAGGTTGCAAGATTATGGGATAATAGTGAAGATAATTGTTGCAGAATAATTTGAAGGATCTATTGTATTACCGCACATGTTTTAGAGGATATCTGTCCATTACCTTATGAGGTTGCCTTTTGGAAAGGTTTCCGTGCAGTTTTGTCTGATTTGCCTCGCCACTTCCGACCAATGTTAGGGTGCAGGTGCATCTTTGCTTTTTGGACTAACTAGATTATTGGTAAGACTTTGGCATCATGCTTCCTACGTCTCTATGCTTTGGCAACTGAGAAGAATGCGCGCATGTCTGACATCTAGTTTGTTGGGGTTTGGCTGCCTACTTTTGTTACGGATTTGTTGGACCAAAGTTACCAAGATTTTAGTGAGTTGATGGAAACGATCTGCCCACTTACCAGGCCGATGTCAGGTAGAGATCACTGGAACTGGAGAGGGGAAGAATTTTCAGTTAAGAAGGCTTAGAAGACGCTGATTAGCAGGTAGGAAACATCTTCGTAGGAGTTGATTAGAGATTGCAGAGCATTTTGGGATATGAAAATTCTCGTCTTGCATTCAAGTGTTCATGTGCCTTTTGAGGCATGGCATATTTTTACTAGAGCTAAACATGCTCGAATTTTTTGCAAAGGCGATAGCTCTTGTACTCTTTGTGGTTTGGAAGTCGAGTCAACTGAACATCTCCTTTTGGACGCGAGAAGGCTAGAGACTTTGGTGGCATTGGGTATTGAGGGGATGGATTGCATCAACCAAACATCTTTTTGGGAGTCGCTCTTCAATTCCTAGTTCCATCCAAACATGGACAAATTCTTGTCGATTGATGTTGTTTGGGTGTTTTTGCTAGCTTGGAATGGTGTTATCTTTCATTCTAATCGTTTTATGTGGAAAATGTTGTTCATCATGTGAAGATTCTTCTCGAGTCTTGTCTTTTGTATTGGTTTTTTACATCTTTAATTTGATGTGATATGCACCAACGAGTGTTTTCCCCCTTTTGCCTTCAACATTTTTTTCCTCCATCATGTTGCACGTGATGTATGGAGGGATGCCGAGGTGAATTGGGTTGACAACTCTAGTGCAAAGGGTTTTTCGATGTCTTTTGCTAGCACATTTGTTCATTCTAGAGGAGGACGAGGCCATTTGCTTTTTGCCGGGAATTGTGGTTAGCTAGGACTATCGTAGTTTTCTGGGTCAACTTCCTTTGTTGAGAATGTTTTTTGCGCACAAAAGATTTTTGTTTGATTTTTGGTTGTTGTATTAACTCTTTATAATTTAATCATTAATTTTGGGCATGGTATTAAATTTTGTGAAATTTCGGCAAATTTGGGTTTCGACAGCGAGGGTCTTTCGAAACACCTATATATATCGATTTCCCAGATTTCGACCGAAATGGGTCGAAATATCGGTGATATTTCGACATTTCGACCCATTTCGGTCGAAATTCATGTTTTTCAGTTAAAAAATTCTCGGATTTCGACCGATATGGGCAAAATTTTGCCGATACCTATGTAAATCAACGATATTAACCATGTGATCTTAATTTTAATCATTTTACTAACTATTTAGTATTTACCAATTCTCTATATCAAAACACATCAGCGAGACCCCCGTTCTGGTAGGGTATGGTGCAACAAGGGGGATGCATACAATGTTTCTTCAACGTAGGGAGCTTCACCTCGCTTGCAAAATGGAGATGAAACAACTCTATAGATTCTAGAGATCCGCTATAGCTTCTTTGCTTCATTACTTTTGTCATTTGTCTTTGTAAAATATATCATCTTTGTTGTAAGTCTATAAATAATTATGTAATTCACTAGAACTACGCCTACGACCGTTATTTCTATGAGCTAAACATTATCTTATCAAGCATTATCTACAATTTAGAATAAAAAATACTCATCTATTTTTCTGAATAAAAAGACATCTTATAAGTATTTTTTACTTAGTTATTTTAACTTCGATTCCAATATCTATCAGTCAGCTCAACGATATGCCCCGATATGTGCGATATAAGGCATATGGATGAGAGATATGTGTGATATAAGTGTGCATTTGTTAGCTATTATTGTTTTAAGAACTTGGATTTAGTGATATTCATTTCCAATATGTATCAATCAATAATCAACCTTAACAACGAAATGACCGATATGACTGATATGTGCAATATAAGGCATATGGATGAGAGATATATGTGATATAAGTACACACTTGTTAGCTATTGTTGTTTTAAGACATTGGATTTAATGATATCCATTTCCAATATGTATCCATCAATAATCAGCCTTAACAACGAAATGATCGATATGACCGATATGACTGATATGTGCGATATAAGGGGCATATATGAGCAATATGTATGATAAAACTGTGTATTTGTGAGCTATTATTGTTGTAAATAACTTGAAAGATCTTAACTTGCAAAAAAATGGTCGAAAAATGACTTTTTGAGCCATTTCCGAAATTTCCACCGAAATCGTCGAAATTTCCCGAAATATTGGTGAAATTTCGGTACTGGAGGTGACCGAAACGAAATCGAAATCGAGATTTCAAACCTTGATTTTGGGTGAACATCTATGGTTTACCCCTCACATTCTCAGTCTAGTAGATATCACGAGGTCCCACCTGCAGTGGCGACTAAAAAGGGTTGCTTTTATTTTTCCAAAGAAGGCAGCCATAACTTCCATTAAATTGCTTGCTTCGCTTTAGAGACGAGATGGTCCATGCAAAAGGTTCGAATCCTTTACTTTCTTTTGAATATATAGAACAACACTCAGGACAAATTGTCTCCCTTTGTTGAAGCACTAAAAAAGGCGATGCTCCTGGAAGCCACTAACTTGGCGGGAAGTATACTCTGAACCCTGCTAGTCTTGCCCACTTTTGATGCTAGCGTGCTATATACTAAACACACCTTCCGTTTATCGATCAATAAGTTGCCTGACCTCGGAAGGAGGGGTTGATCCTTGGTGCCTAGAGTAGTAAGTGTTGGTGGAAATGAAAAATGAGAACTTGTTTATTCCTGGGAACCCTAGGCTCTCTTATATAGAGGAGGCCTATGGGTAAATTACATAAGATGGAATAACAAAAATAAACATAACACACGAGTACATAAATACTAGAAATATTTCTACACTCCCCCTCAAGATGGAGCATAGATGTCAATCATGCTCAACTTGGAAGTACATTTCTGAAATGGCCCTCTGAGCAACGGCTTAGTAAAGATATCTGCAGTCTGCTCTCCGGAACTGACATGAGACATCGAAATCAAACCCTTCTGAATCATATCCCTAGTATAGCGGCAATCTACCTCAATATGCTTCATCCTTTCATGAAATGCATGATTATTAGCAATAAATAATGATGCTTGATTGTCACATTGTAACTGCATAGGTAAAAGGTACATCTATATGCAGATCTTCTAATACGGCTCTAACCCTCATCATCTCCGTACTTGCCTGTGCCATGGCCCTGTACTCATATTCAACACTTGATCTAAACACCACTGTTTATTTCTTGCTTTTCCAAGAAACTAAGGAACTGCCAACATACACTGCAAAACCTGAGGTAGACTTCCGATCTCGTGGACATCCTGCATAATCCGCATCAACACATGCAGAGATAGAGAGATTTGTTTCTTTCATGAACAACAATCCTGCACCTGGAGACGACTTAAGATATCTTAGTATCATATATACAGCATCCATGTGCACCTATCTGGGTTGTTCCATGAACTGACTCACCCGACTAACCGCAAAAGCAATATCAGGTCTAGTGATAGTAATATAGAGGACTTTTCCCACCATTTCTCTATATTATTTTGTCAACTTCCTCTGTATCATCTCCATATAGCTTCATACTAGGATCCATGGGAGTAGTGGAGGGTCTACACCCGATCATACCTGTCTCAACAAGCATATCTGTAATATATTTCCTTTGGGCCATCACAAGACCCTGTGCATTCCTTACAAATTCCAATCCCAGAAAGTATCATAGAGTACCAAGATCCTTAGTCACAAACTGATGGTCTAAAAATGCTTTTGCCATCTTTATCCCTTGCACGTCATCTCCCGTAACAAGTATGTCATCAACACATACCATAATAACAACAGTACCTTTGGAAGTCTTATGGAAAAACAAAGTGGTCTGCATTTGATCTTATGAATCCTTGCTTCTGAATGAGATCTGAAAGCTTCTGAAACCATGCCCGCGAGCTTTGTTTAAGACCATATATGGCCTTGTGAAGTCTACACACCATCTGACACTCCCCCTCAGCAGCAAACCCCGAAGGCTGCTGCATGTAGACTTCTTCCTGCAGATCCCCATATAAAAAGGCATTCTTAACATCAAGCTGGAACAAGGGCCAATCACGTACCACATCGACGGACAGAAGAACACGTAGAGTAGAATGACGTACAACAGGAGAAAAGGTGTCCATATAATCCACGCCATAGGTATGAGTGAATCCACTTGCTACTAGCCTTGCTTTGTAGCGATCAAGGCTGTCTTATATTTGACAGTGAAGACCCATTTACAACTGACCACAGAAGCTCCTGGGGGAGCAACAACCAAGCTCCATGTACCACGAGACCGTAGGGCAGCCATTTCCTCCTCCATGGCTAACCGCCAACTGTTGTCTTTCAAGACATCCTGATAAATCCGTGGAATCTCCACGGTAGATAAGGCAACAACAAATCTCTGAAAATCACCAGTGAGGCGATGGAATGAAACCTGCGAAGCAAGTGGATAAGACGCACACGTCCGCTTAGGCTTCCCCAAGGCAATAGGTACATCCAAATCATCAGTAGTGCCCACCTGTATGTCATCCCATCGTTACTAATATCATGTGGACATACCTGGGGCGTAGTGGATGAATGACGGCCTCCATGAGCAGGATTCGGACGACGGGTATAAAACTTTGGTAAAGGTGGGACTGGTGATTGCGTAGGTGGTGGTGGTGGTGGTGGTGACGGTGGTGACACAACATGAGTTAATATGTTATCGGACTGATGCTGAGGAGGTGGTACATAAATTTCATCATCAGTAGCAGAAGGAGTCATCCTATCACATATAGGCGAAAAATACATAACAGACTCAAAGAAGGTGACATCGGCACTAACATAATATTTTTTTCATAGGATCATAGCACCGGTAACCCTTTTGAGTACAAGAATACCCCAGAAACACACACTTGATAGACCTAGGCGAGAGTTTGTCAATCCCCGGAGTGAGTTGATGGACAAAAGCTACTGAATCAAAAACGCGAGGAGTTAGGGAGAACAACTCCTTGTCAGGAAAGACAATAGAAAAAGGAACTTTCTCAACCAATATAGAGGATGGCATATGATTGATCATATAACATGCCATAAGAACATCATCACCCCAAAAAGACAGAGGAGCACAACTATCAATGAGTAAAGTTCGAGTGATATCAAGAAGATGACGATGTTTCCTTTCTGTAACACCGTTCTGTTGAGACGTGTAGGCACAAGTTGTTTGATGTATAATGCCACGAGACAAGAAGAATTGTGAAAGAGCACAAGTGGAAAATTCTAAGGCATTATTTGTGCGCAAAACGCGGACCCCAAATGTCAACATGCAACAACTCAAAAGGGGAGTGACTGCTCTGAGACTTACGATTAGGGAAAGTAGACCTGTGATGCTTCCCCAACTGACACACTTCACACTGAAAAGAAGACTTTGGTGAAATCTGGGGCAAGATATGTCGCAGCTTCTGAAGAGGGAGATAACCAAAACACGGATGCCAAGTAAAGGGAGAAGCAGTTCCACTGGACTGAGATGAGACACCAACATAGGATGTGCGGACCAACCGATAGAGACCGTCCTGCTCACGGCCACAACCAATCACCCTGCCCGTTAGAATGTCCTGAAAAATTAGAGACGATGGGTCAAAAATAGCCCGGTAGTGCAAATCCTTTGTAAGATGACTAATAGAAAGTAAGTTCAATTAGAAATCTGGAGCATGCAAAACATTCTGTAGTCTGATGGAAGATGTCAAACTAATCTCTCCTTGTCCAATAATGGGGGAATGAGTCCCATCTGCTATTACTACCGACCTCCCTGGTGGAACCTTCCTGTATGATGTAAATTTATCTCGTAAATGCATAAACACTACCTGATGTGCTACTTGTGGCCGACGTGCTTGCAGAGGCAGAAGTTGCTATCTCTGAGTGACCTCCTGGAGAGTTCGTAGTGGTAGGAGGCTTGATATCCCGTAGTCTGGCGAGAAGATCCGCAAACCGCTGATCTGTAGTAGACGTCGGTGTAGGCACAACATGCTCGGCTACACGAGCGGATGCTGAAAAACCATGCTTAGAATAGCATGTATCCTCCGCATGAGCCGAACGATGACAGAAGGTGCATGGCTGACGGAACATGCCACCTCGACCACGAGGTCTACGACCACGAAAAGAGGAAGATGCACCTCTGCCTCTGGACGCTGTCATCGCTGAAGGAGGTGGAGTAGTGGCCATAGTAAGAACTGTGATTCTGCTGAGCCGTCTATAGACTTCCTCCACTGGAGGAATAATAGCATCCGCCAGGATATGCGAGCGAGCCGCATCATACTCCAGGCAGTGTTGCAGAAGACGGTATTCGGTATTCAGTCGGAGGGGTCACTAAATAGAGAATAATCGGTATTCGGGCGACTATTCGGAATTATTCGGTTTTGTATTTTTTAATATAAAAATTATTTATAATACATATATTCTTATATTTTTATACATATATGGTCATTATTTAACATGAATCCAAGATAAAAGTACCAATCAATATAATAGATATATAGAATTTTACATTTGTGGCGATACCGTGGTAAAATGTAACCCATAAAAATTGAAAATTGAAAATAAAAAAATAAACATATCAAAAGTCAAAGTCCAGTCGGTCAGTCGGCCGAATAGTCGACCGACTATTCGGTCGGGCCGACTATTGGCCGACTGGGGGTCTATTCAGTCGGGGACCCCCCGCACCGCATAGTCGGACCGACTATTCGGGATAGTCGGCCGACTATTGCAACACTGACTCCAGGTCAAGTGATGCCGGTAAGACCCCCACCATTGTAGCATTCCGGAACGTCTTCTGCTGCTCAGGGGTCGCCGTCAGGGGAATGATACTGTAAAGCTTCTCGAACATCCCTTGTAGGGATGTATACAATGAATGCAACGGCTGACCATTCTGCATGACCGTAAATATGTCATGCTGAAGTTGGAGGATCTTGGTCTCGTTCCTCATCTGCGAGTACATCGTGGCAAGAATATCCCACATGGCCTTAGTCGTGGGCTGATGGAGGACATCATTAGCAATCTCCATCGTCAGAGTGCTTGAAAGCCAGACCTTGGCATACGCATCATCAGCCTCCCATGTGAGGCATAAATCTCTGTCTTCGTTGCCGGCACATCTTCGGTAAGAATGTGCTTCTTACCGTTGGACTGCATGAGGCTCATGAACTGCATCGCCCAGAGCTCGTAATTCGTCCCATCCATCTTGACTATTGACGCTGGACCTTTGAATGCGCCAATGAAGGGCATATCGATTTTGTTGTCTGACATTGTTGCCGGAGACAAAGAACAATGGTTGTAGACCAAAGGCTAAATGTCTACATAAACATGTAGGGAATTGAGTGCATATGTAGACTTATGCACTCAAACCCATGAACATTAGGAGACGAGGTCGGCGTCGAGTGGAGGGGGGGGGCTATATGACGGCGACACCGAGTGGAGGAGGAGGGGATCGACGGGATGAGGGGGTGGCGGGGGGGGGGGAGACGGGAGGAGGTGTTGTGCATGGGAGGGGGACGACGGAGAGAGGAGGGGCGGCGAGAGAGGTGGGGAGGGCGGCGTCGGCGGGATGAGGAGGAGGGGGGATGGTGGCGCCGAATAGGAGGGGTGGCTAGGGTTTTAGGATGGAGGCTCTGATATCATGTTGGTGGAAATGAAAAATGAGAACTTGTTTATTCCCGGGAACCCTAGGCTTTCTTATATAGAGGAGGCCTATGGGTAAATTACATAAGATGGAATAACCAAAATAAATATAATACACGAGTACATAAATAGTAGAAATATCTCTTTAGTAAGGACACAATGAAATCTTGCCCTCACACTGTGAAGGTATTCTCACACATCAGCTCTTGTCTTTCGTAGGACTTGATTTTAAGACTTCTAGTAATGGGGAAGGCATCTACATATTTATATTTGGATTGGGATCTATAGAATGAAGTATACATTTAGTTTGAGATCCAGGCATGAGGTGATAGTTGGACAGTCAGAGACTCTCGCACTGGATGACCGTAGGTGTTGGTAAACTTGTATATCAGAAGCTTATAACATGACAATAGCTATGCATCACTGGTAAGATCCACACATGTATGCACACACATACGTAGTAGGAGGGTGGGATACATGAACAGTCAAAACATTATCATTATATGTAGTGAAATTTGAGATACTTGGATGGCATTGGGGGACAGCTGCTTGATCTAGGCAACAGAAAAGGAAACACTTGCACAAAGGAAAAAATCGACAATGCAGATCTGCTGTAGCATATTCCGAATCCAATTACGATAGCTAATTCATGATAGGATGCACCTTGTAGGGAGTTCGATCAGCTCATCCGTGGATGGAAAGTGGCTTGTTAGGCTAGGAGCTAGCCTACACATCCTTCATCTGGAGACAATAATTAAGAGAGCAAAGCCTTTGTAAGAAAACAACTTTGCATCTGTTTATCTCTAGCAATCTAGACTTAGAATTTAACCGTTATCGGGCCCTGACCCCAAAAAAGGCATCACCATCTGTGAACAAACGATGAAAGGATTCCCTCTTGCACCTATACATGGTCCCATTTAGCATCTTTCCCTTCCGATTCTTTATGGGCCTTCACATCCTTTGATTTTGCCCTTTGGAGAACCCTTCTGTCATTTCCTAGATAACATCTTACGTTTCTTTGACATTTATAACCATCACCTGCTCATAGAACTAGAAGGTGCGGACAGTTTACAAAGCACACGTTTTTGGTAGATCCCAGTAAAAAGGAGCTCTGCTTTTCTTTTCATTTGATCGCTACTTGTTTGTGAGCATGTGCACTTCTCCCACATGTCCTCTCAGCTTGTGGTGAAACCTGCCATTGCCCTTGCCCAACATTTTTACTATTACATCCTAGAGAGATTTGTGAGTATGTAGGGAGTTACGACCATCACTAATCGTAGTGGACTTGTAGGTGCAGGCTCTCTCCAGCGAAGATAGCATTTGGCTGTAAAACCTAGTAAAATATGTTTTGATAATTCCTCAAAACACGTATTTTAATTAATAAGTTGCATGTTGGTGCACTTTTCTCACATGCCCCCTCAGCCTGTGAAGGGACTTTTATCCTTTAAACTATAAAGTTGTATAGGAAATGTGTAGTTATTTTAGGTTATAATGATTTTTGAAGAGGGCTATGAGAGTTCAAACAAATAATAGCTTCATGTCAATGCCTAAAGGTAGGGTTGTTCTAAGGGATGGGTACGCTCCATTTGTATATTACCCATCCGAACCGTGCTACATGGTCAATGAGTTGATCTGTTCCGAAAAAGTGGTTATCCATTGAATTGGTATTTATTGTATACAACAGAAACCCATGGGTATCTGTTAATAAAGAATGGTAGACTACTTAATTGATACACTTTAGTAACCAATTAAATGAATTTTAATATAGTCGACTTGTCAATGACTGGATTACAAAGTTAGCTGATTCGACCGGAATTTTCCCTCAAAAAGCATAAATATAACAAGTCAAAAGATAATCTAGGTAAAAGTATGAACAAAAAATACGACACTATATCAATTTTTTTGGCCTCACAAATGACATCAAGCATTAGCTCAATATACTCGAAGCCCTCGGTGTAGTAGCCCTTAACTATTAGCGGAATTATTGCTTGTATCATTCCAACCAAAGAAGAATTTGTTACCTTCATCACTGATTGACGTAGTCGTACAAATCACTATAATTCATCACGTAATTATCAGAGTGTTGAAGGTAAGAGGGAGGGGAAGCATCAAAGAGGGATTCGAGGCATTGACACAACCATATGAGATAGTACAATCATCTGATTGTTTGCGGTATCGGATGAAGGGATTGAGTTGTTGACACAACACACCCGACGATTTTTAACATTGGAGGAGGGGGCTCGAGGGGTCAAGTGGAGATAGTGTCATAATGGTGAATCGAGTATGGGGGCATGCATCGTGTGGGCCAGAGGAACTTTGATGAGCCGAGGAAGAGAGGTTGAATTGTCAAGTTGGGATGGAAGAATTGGTAATTAAGTGGATAAGACTAAAATTCTCATAATTGTGGTCAATCCTAGCCTCATCTAGACCTATATGGGTATTAGGGGGATCCATGAAGATCCATTTGGATTACTTATAGATTAATGTTTCAAAAAATGAAAGGCGGAATGAGGCGGGTGTTGTGGAATTGAGGCATGCTTGCCTCGAGGAGATTTCCTCAGGTTTCTTCCAAAAAATACGCAATTTAGTTAAAATAATGTCGACTAATAAGAAAAATATATTATACACAAATCTCCGTACATTCGAAGTAATTAAATGATTTTTAGTGTAATCTTCAATGTTGAAAAGGAATAACTTGTTGGATATGCTATGCTTGGGTGTTTTTTATATGGCTTTTAATTCATGTGAAACTATCTACTGCCATTCTCGACTTCATGAGAATATACTTGTGTGGTCAATGACATGCCGGAGTAGAATTCACAAAATTTAATTTTCAACAATTAACTTTTCCATTATTATCTTTTATATCACATTTGATACTTGCAAAAAGCTAATAACTTGAAACTCAGAATCTATTTTTTATAAATAATCTTAATTGTTTGGTTAAATTAATAATTCTTACAAGGTTTTGTATAAAAAGCCACATCTATTTAGCATAAATAAAGCTTATTGTTTGTTACACTATAATATTCTTTATCCCTTCTAGTTTAATTCAAATGCCATCCAAGATATCTCCTCTCTCATCACCACCTAGGTAACTTGTGCTAAAGATAACACAAGTGATGCAATTCTTATTACGTGCGAAATAATAGTACACTAGTTATGTTAAATACACTTGGTACTTTTCTGTACGCTACACCATACAGTTTGCAGCTAATTTCTCCTCCCAAGTGATGTAAATTTTTTCACCTTGAAGCTCTGCCAATTTATTAAACTTCCACTGTAAGATTTCATACTTTTTTGGGTGACTGGTTCCTAAATCCTGCATGCAAGTTCCCACTGTTAAAGCAAAGAAATCTTTGAATATTTGTTTCATAATGCTCCAAGTTATTATGGTTTGATGAAATCTCTTTTTTCCCAACTGGAATTGCAGAGTTGGCGGATGTACCTGGATTAACATTCACAAGTAGTCCGGAATCACCCATTGTCTTCCTTAAACTGAGGAAATCAACTGGTTCTTTCAAAGATGATCTGAGGCTTCTCGAGGAAATTGCTAACCGGGTAAGGAAAATAACAGATACACCGTATTCCAGTCTAGATGATTTAAATAACTAAGATAATCTCATCTTAACTGTGCATTGATTTGGTTTTCTTCTTTGCAGGCTTTGCGAGAAGATTCGATTTTCCTTGTTACATCTAAACGGTCGATTCTAGACAAATGCCGTCTTCCTGTAGGGATTCGCATGTTTGTTTCTGCCGGGCACTCAGAGAGCGACTTACGTAGAGGTGCTGAATCATTGAAGAGGCATTCATCAGTCATTCTTTCTCATCTCAACTGAATTTTGAGACCTATTATGGAATCTGCAATGGTAGCTTGAATTGAAGACACAGGGTATATACTTCTGATTCAAGAATAACATCTGTTCTTTTGTCGTTGCCAACGTGTAAATAGGATTAAGGTACTTAGCAATAGTTCTTTATTGCCGAGTCTTCTGTTACACATTGAAAGGTGGAAGATAAAAAAATCCGATCACTTTTCATACAATGAAAAAAATGTGTGCGACTTCTATTCTTAAAGCTCAAGCGTCTCTCAACGTGCTCAACCATTTGTCAGATTCAATTAGTTGTTTGTTCTTGCCATGGTGAAAGATAATCCCTTCCATGTGCTAATAAGGGGAAATGCTCCCATGTAGGGGAAATGCTATCTTTAAGAGTGCTACTTGTTTGTTAGAGAGTCAGAGGGAGGGAGGAACAGTGAGAGAGAATTAGATTGTTTGAAGATATGTGAATCTTGGGCATGGTTTTGTTTGACTAGGAAGTCTGGTTTGGGGAGTGAGACTGTGAGACCAACTGCCATGACATACGTGTAAGACAGGGTAAGTTTATGAAGATCAGGACATACATATAATGTATACATGAGACAAGGTTTAATTTCATTGCTTTATAGGGATATATGCATGTGAATATTCTTTCGCCAGTGCTTATTAGATACTTAAATTAATTTGAATTCATTTTTTCCTCGGAATTATTATATTTCATTTCACTATATGAAAAGAAATAGCTAGCTATGTAGTTAAAGTGATAAAAAAGAAACTAGTTACCCCTTTTCCAGGGAATCTCCTTGGGGAGGGATATCGGTGGCTTCGATTTGAGATGGGCTTATTTATTCTCAAACCCGTATCTATTTATAAATCCGCTACTCAAAACCATCCTATTTACTAATTAGATTCGAGATTGGGTGGTTTCTTTTTTTTTGCAAAATCTAATTCTTTGGATCCAGCCATATAGATTGAAATCATGCATTTTGTTCTCTGTGTGTTAATGTATTAAACTGATACCTGTAACCCATTCATCTTAAAAGATCATGATAAATCTATTTTAAAAATGGATTTATTACTCAATACTTGTTAATCTTTAAAGATAGCTACATTAATCCAAACCTGTCTTGTGATGAAGGAAAATATAGTCAATGTGCTCTTGACATTAGCCACAAAAATGTCATGTGGGTTTGCCTAAGTTAGGAATGAACTACGAAGGAATGAAATCAAGTTGGGAATAAAACTGAAAAAGGGTAGAAAGAAGTGACTTTTTCCATTTAATTGTTTGGTTCAGGTTGGGAATGAAATTTTAAACAAGGAATGCTAAAGAATTGGGAAACATCAATATTCAATTCTTTGGGACATCTGCTTATCGTATTCATTTTAAATTGGATAAAGATAATGACACCACTATTTATTTTAAAATGGATACTGAACACCACTTTGATATCCATAAATATCCACATCTGTATATACATTTAGAAGTTCATATAGTTATAGATTTTTTTTCATCCATATTTAAAATTTACATGTAACAAATATGATATAATTGCTATCAAATAAATATATTCAGTATATTTGTCTTGTGTAGATATCTCTTAATCAACAAATATAGCAATCATATATATTTTACTTGTAACCATATTTGATACATCTGGTATGAAATAAAAATATTTAACATAAATATATTGCATTATATTCATCTAATATTGATGCTTTTTTACAAAAAAAAACTATTATCCATGAGGGGATATGTATATTTCTGTGATTGATTCGATAAAAATGCATATAAATGTAGATATCACTTTGATATCCGTAAATATCCATATCAATATCCATACGTCTATTATGAATAAAATATTTATGATATATATTTTTTTACATTCATATCATATATCCATCTTATAAAATAGATATAGATATTACTTTGATGGCCATGATTACAAGTATCAATACGTGTATATCCATTTTAATATGAAATTCCAATTATTCTATAATTGTATATCATTATTAGGTATGTATTTATTGTGTTTGTTAGATTTGGATATTACTTATAAAACTTTAAGATGTAAACAAATAATGATTCAACCTAACCTCATTCACGAGACATTCATGCATGTATTCATTTTAAAATGGATACATATATGGATATGACTTTGAATAAGTATTAATATTAATGTATCATATCTACTATGCAAATATAGCTATAAACTTATTTATGACTATAGAGGCGGAGTGCGACCGCTCATGGAGGCGGAGTGCGTCAGTGCATGGAGGCGGAGCCAGAGGGCAACACATGGAGGTGGAGAGTAGCGTGTGGAGGTAGAGGGAAGTTCGAAGGGAATCTCATGAGTAGAGAGGGGCATCAATAGTTGCGCAGGAGATGAAGAGGGAGGTCTGCGAGCAATGGAGGCACGTGTGGGTAGAGGTTGACCGAGGGGAGAGGTAGGGGTGTTCAAAATGTTAGGGTCAAACGGGTACCCGACCCGGCTCAGCTATCTCGACCCTAAGTTCACGGGTACCCGTGAAAAGATTTTCGGGTCGAGTACCCGTTAATGGCGGAGGGGGGAACTATGGAGAGGAAAGCCACCACCCTATCAACACAACAATACAACATTTAATTGTTTTTTTCGTATATTATATAATTAATCAGTTATTTTATAAATTTCTACTTTTACTTTTACGCATCACATTCTTTAAAATAATTTACAAAAAACTCATTGACTTGGCAAGATGCGAGCAAGCACCAAGTGAGCACCAAGGACGCATGTAGGATTATGCAAAATAACTTCACCTATGCTTATAACACTAGACAAGGAACTATTTCTCGTTCTAAGGATGCCAAAATCTCTTGTAGTATAGGATATGAAGACTTCTATTGAAGATTACACGTAGAGATGATCCATTGTTCTCTAATAAAGAAGTGTCATCTATGGCTACATTCATCATATCCATGTCAAGCACAATGAGAGCATCCAACTTATCGACGACGATAGCAACATTCTCATCATCATCATTCCAATCTTGCTTCTCCTCTCCTTTTCCTCTTGAAAGCCATATTTCTTGATGTGAACTTTCTTCTAAATATGTTGTCACTCTAATCTTTGTATTTAGATATAAACTTGTTTACGATTTTATCTCTTCCTTTATCATTTTTGAATATAATTTTCCCCGTGTTTACCTGACCAAAACCTCTAATTGTGATGAAAGTCTTAAGATTTTCTTCTCATCTCTATGTTTAGAACACTTCCTTTAATGGCCTTCAAGGTAATAACTCTATAATGCGACGAGCATAAAAGGAAATATCACGATATATCGATATCAAGATGAGACCAATATGGATACCGATATGACGATATTTCCTCCTTTCAGGCACTTTCCTTCACAAAAGAATGACGATATGTGCAATATTTCTGCGATATATTGTCAAAATATCGTCGAAATATCGTATCGACACGATATCGAAATCGATATGGCCTTTCATGCCAGCGAGTTAGTGAGAAAATTTTGAAAAGTATCCTAATTGTTTGGAAGATTGACAAATAACATCAACCTAAAACTTCATCTTCAAATTTTATTCTCATGATAATACATTGAAATTCGTTTAGATGGTCTTTAACATAAGTACCATCTTTGAATTTCAATTGCTTCAATATCCTGAGCAGAACCAACTTCTTATTCCTTATCTTTGCAACGTACATGTTCTCTTTGACCAAAGTGTTCTTACATGAATCTTGTTCTGAATGTCAAGCAAACCAACGAAGGAGGGAGGAGAGCGTCGGTAGGGGTTGTGCACTCGAGGGCCTGGGGGCTAAGGTTTTCATAAGAGCAAGGTGGGCTTAAGAGGGTGGGGAGAGGGCCTATGGGTATGGGCCCGTATGGTCGTATGGGATCAATCGAACCCTTTTAGGCTCAAATCAGGCCGGGGCTCTATCGGGCTTAACTCCAAGCTAATGGGCAGGCTAACCCTCAAGGTTCGGGTCCGGGCTTATTGAAGCTCGAACTTGACCCGAATAAAATGGGCCATAAATAGAGCACATGCATGTTCGTTGAAAGGTCGGGCTTTAACAGGTCGGGCATCGGGTTGGGTCGAGTCAGCCCTACCAAATGCTCAACCCTACCTCTAAGGTGAGTACAAAATCATGGTGTTGATCACAACTCAAAATGAAGAACTATAGTCAATTCAGTCTTCTACGAGAGGCTTACCCAAAGCCAATCCTCTATATGGGAGACAAATAATAAAATAACTGATAAAAATAGAGATGTAAAATATCACTAAGCAGATAACTCTGCTTGGGATCTTCATTAGCCTCTACCCTAAATTTCACAACACATTAGTCTGGGAAAGCCATAAAAGACTTACGGTCACACACCTATCATGGTCTCAGAAATGGCACTACATCGTGCATCGCCGAGCAAAAGCCCTTCCATAAATTTGTGGGCAACCTCACCTTCACTTCACTCATATCAAGGGTCGATAACAACATAGTAAATATCATGTGCTAATTGACAAAGCAGGTCATCCTTCTCACTACCCCATTTCGTGCAAGTTGCGCCACACTAGCTAAAGTTTCAATCACAAACTATGGAATGTTCCCTCAGCCTTATCCCAAAAATCCACATCTGTCTAGTAAGCCCCGGAGATGATTATCCATGTATATGTGCAACCCCATGCTTTCAATGTGATTTTACCATCAATCCACTAGAGTGGTCGTTTCATACCGGTGGTCGATGTTCTTTATTTACATAAGAACATTTAGAGAAGATGGTTTCTGATCATCATCTTAGTTCGACAAAGTCATCGAATTTGATGGAAACCTTGAACAAAACTCTGATAAATCTTTGTTAACTCAGACAGTGTCACAGAAAAATGCTAGAAAGGATGCATATCAAAACCAGAATAGAGAGACAATACGAGAATTAGCAGAACTAAGAAAGAAGTTATGAAATCTGAGACCTGCAGCTTGTTTGAATGGAAGTTGACGACTTAATTCTGGAAGCTAGTGATGTTGTAAAATTTAAAGAAGAGGTTAATCAGAGAATGGTTGTTGCAGAAAAAAATGCTAAGGTGGATGTGTGGACACACACGTAAATATCGGATTCGATATGATGCAATCAGAAAGAAAGTTTGTGTAGCTCCGATCGAGGATAAGATGCGAGAAAACCGCTTAAAATGGTTTGGTCATTTGCAAAGAAGATCAGCTGATGCACCAGTTAGGAGATGCGAGTGTTGGGACGTTGAGCCGGCTAAGAGAGGGCAAGAACGGGCCAAGAAGTGTTGGAAAGAAACCATACGAAGGGATCTTAGTTTTATGGATATAAGCACGGGATTGACCCAAGATAGATCTGAATGGAAGCGAAGAATCCATGTAGCCGACCCTACTTAATTGTGGAAAAATGCTTTGTTGTTGTTGTTGTTGTGTAGGTTACTGGGAGAGAAACAACAATCCATTTCAAAATTGTGGCAAACTTCAGTAGTTGCCAATAGAGTCCAAAATGAACACTGACTCATTGATGGTCTTCAACTATCTGTTTTGTTATCAGTAGCGACCGAGAATGAGCATGGAGAAGAGCATAGATGCCAAGCCTGTAAACCTCCAGGATAAAGCATTTAAGAACAATCATGTGCAGAGATAGTCGATCCGCCAGCCCACAACCATTGGACTTTTCTACTCACTGATAACTGGTGCAGAGCACTATCAAGAACCACAGACGGACACACTCGATCACTCAAGGGAATGCATCACAAAGATGCTATCTAAACGAACTACAGAAGCAAGAATGCAGCTTGCAGAACAATCTGTTTTCCTGAACATTGATGCGTAGCTGATCATGCAAATTGTCTAAAAAAGATGCACAATTATGCAAGCCAATTTGGTTAAACCAGACCAGCATTGTTTGATCTTCAGTACCAACTTCTACTATTTTCTAACCTTCAGTTTTGTTATGCAAAACATTAGGATCGTTATAACAGAACAACCCAAGAGCGGATTTAGCTCTTACTTCTGAAACACAAACCAAGCATATAAATGGAGATTAAAACAAAGATAGAAATGGAAATTGAAAAAAAACCTATAGCAACGGGTGTTCATTAATCGCACATAAGCACTCATTACAAAAGAAAAGTAAAAGAAACAGAGTTAATAGGTTGCATCTCCCCCTCCTCAACATTCCAAAATCACACGATGATCAAATACAAAATTAAAGAAAGATGAACTATGTAGAAGACATATAGTGTCTATGAATGAGAGGGGGGAGGAGGAAGAGGTGGAGGTTCCTCACCTCCGAAGACCCACTTCCAGTAATGTTTCTTGACGACGACGACCTTCCCGTCTTGATCATCATGGTCCTCACCAGACTCGCCAGTCTCGAACTCGCCTTCCTCGGGCAGACCATCGACGCGGGCGTCGACGGAGTGGAGGACGTACCTGGCGGGGAGACCCGGGTAGGAAGCGGAGGGGCGGTCCTCGACGTGCGTGGAGTAGGTGCCGGGGAGGATGGTAGCAGTCCTGCCGTCGAGCTCCTCGGAGACGGCGCGGGCGACGGCGAGGTGGATGGGCTCGTTGGGGCGCATTTTCTCGGAGAGGGGGCGGCCACGGGGGCGGAGGGAGCCGTCGGAAAGGAGCTGGTGGGACTCGACGAGGACGGCGCCGGCGGGGTTGCGGACGCGGATGGAGGCGACGTGGACGGTGCGGACGAGGGGCAGGGGATCGAGGGAGGTCTCCCCGAGGGAGAGCTCGAGCCAGAGGTTGTGGACGGACTTGGTGCCCGGTCGGACGCCCCAGGCGGAGAGGGAGTCGGAGGGCAGGCGAGGGCGGAGCCACTCCGACAGCGACTCCGCCGAAGGGAAGGCCAGAGGGGCCGAGGTCTGCGCCGGAGAGGGCTTGGCGGCACCGCCTCCCATGGTGGGCCGGACCAGGTACACCACCAGGCTCTCTTTTCTTTATTTCTTCCTCTTTTTCTTTTAAAATCAACGCCCTCTTTTTCCTCGTAATTGTGGTGGTGTTTGGTTTGGAATTGCCTTCTTATTGCATATTCGTCTTATTATTATTTATTAATTTTTATTCCTCTCATTGGTATCCCTCACCCTTCTCCTGGACAACTCCACCCATTACTGGAGGGCCTTCTCAAGCACTAACGCCTCGTTCAGTTGCAGAGGTAAACTCTTCTTGGGGAGGTTTACCCCCTTAACCCACTTTCCATCTCTCTCATGTGGGTCCCGCATTTCTTTCTAAAAAAATAAATCAATCAATTTTACATCATCAATCATATCAAAAGATAATATATTATACCATCATATCATATAAAAATTATAAATTACTCCACTTTTACTCACTTTTCCAAACTTCAATACAATCACATCACAATAACTGCTCACTTTTTCAAACTTCAATACAATCATATCACAACACAAACCCACTTCTAACACACCCCCACTTTAACCCTCTATCCAAACATCAAAATCCAAAAATGAGTTACCCTCTAACAGTTTAACACGTCTTAACCCACTAACCAAACGCACCCTAAATCATACTCACAACAAAGATGGCATATACCTATATTCTCATACCCAAGATCTAAAACAATTCCAATACCCTTATTTTATTCACATTGACATAGATGCCTTTGGAATGTTTTGTAAAGCTGGAAGTAGGTTTGTCATTTTTAACAAAATTTTTGGCTTTTGTATATAAGTTGTAACATTCCGAGCTTAGCTCTTTGGACAATTATCAAGGAAAATTGATCTTTTGGTTCCCGACTAATTTTTTTCTATCTATTATATTTTCCTGTGCATTTTTTAAAAAAACTTTGGATTTGATTGTTTTACTAGCGG
Source organism: Ottelia alismoides (assembly GCA_037367405.1). Classification (NCBI taxonomy): domain Eukaryota; kingdom Viridiplantae; phylum Streptophyta; class Magnoliopsida; order Alismatales; family Hydrocharitaceae; genus Ottelia; species Ottelia alismoides. The sequence goes on along the minus strand of JAZKJV010005327.1, from coordinate 51,607 downwards.
AAGATGAGAGGATTCCCCATGTCACATGAACGGAAGAGAGACAAGAAAAAGGTATCATATATAATCTTCATTCTAATTGTGGTTGCTCTATTGTTAGTTCTTATCTTCTATGAGTTGTGGTACTAGACATGATATTCCATGAACGACTACATATAAGTCATTCATGTTAATGGTAATGTAATGTCGTGGGTGCAAACTTGGAGCTGTTGTTTGCGGAGAAGTGGTCATGAACCAAAATGCTAAAAACTAAGTTCGTATAATGTAAACCCTTATTGTTATAACTAACTCTTGACTTTTGCATCATCCAAAGACTTAATTGTATATATGAGCTTGTGCTCTCTTTGTCTTTTCTCTTCTTTATTAGAGAAATAGGAAGCTGAAATTCCTTGATCATAAATTTCTCCAGAGATTTTCCAAGAACGCAAACTCTCGATACCCATGATCCATAGTGTCAAAGTCGTCATGAACTCCATAGAGGTTCATGAATTTGTCCAAGCTATCGTAGTCCAGTAGAAATCTATAGCCTACGTGCTATGTATAAGACTCATTTCTAAATTGCTTGAAGGTCTTCTCGCACTCGATAGAGACCTCAGTCCTTTCCAAGTTCGTTAGGTGCCTTTGGATCATTCCCTTTGTCAAACTATGATGTCATAGTTTAGAGAGATAAAAACTTATCAATAAAAAAGACGCGAGAATTTTGAGTGAATGTGTGGTGTTATTTTTTTTACTTGGTAAAGTCCAAGCCAAAAAAAAGATGTGGTGAAGATTTTTAGATGTCCAAATTAATGTGCAAATATATCAATGTTGTGTGTTTGTGAATGTAATGTTGTTTTTACGAAATTTAGTTCTTTATGATTTTTATTTTTATTTTTGCAATTTTTATTTTTAATGGAAAAAATAGAGAAAATAAATCAAACAATTTTTTGAAAAATAATTTGAAGAGATGATAGGCCCGGACTACACAATAGATTTCTATGTCAAATTGTGCTCCACAGATCCAACTTATATTTTTTTCCTTAAACTCTATGCACGAGGAATCCAAAACGCATTTTTTGTAATTATTCAATGATGTATGAATAAAATATGATGCATGCATTATTTTGTTTTTTTCAATTTAAAGATGAAAATGTAATATTTTTTAGAATTAAAAACATCAATTCAATATATAATTAAATAAAACTACTATCCTTTTTTTTGAATTTTTGGAAATAAGATGAATACATTACAAATACAGAAACCCTGACTTGATGTCTTTTAATTTTTAGGCAAATCAAATCATGTCATTTAATTCCATAAAAGTTGCATATAAAAGAGAAATAAAAGATCTATCTAGGAATGTTTTTATTTTTAAGAAATGATGCAATATTTGTCGTAGGAAAATCACACAAGTAATACAAATAATGATCAATTCAAATCATGCTAGCCAATAATATATTCTCAATGGCTAAGGTAACGAGAATAGTTAGAACCTATACTCGACGGCCAGTTGACCGACGATAACGGTAGCTGTTGTGAAAAAATATAGCAGAAGTTGTTGTTCAGCAACATCAACAATAGCGTTAGTTGTTGCTCCTACTCCTCCTATTCCTCCTTATCATTATATTCCTCCTCATCATAACAACAGATAATTAATAAGAAATACTAAGTCATGCATTATAATAAGCAATCATAAAATAATGCAAAATGTTACATATGCAATTCATAAGCAATCATATCACAAATTTGACAAACATATAACTTAAGAAAACCATGTTCATAATGAGTACATGACTATAATGAGCACATGACTGACAGGATACAATATTCATTGTTTTTATGTACACAACACCCAACACTTTCTGCTATTTATAAAATGGGTGGTCCGGATGGGGGTGCATCCTCATCGGATGGGGGAGTGGGGGCATGTGGATCACGAGGTGGAGGAACATTTACTCGTGTCGATAGTTGTTCCACCAACCTAGACATATGTAGCATCTCTTTGTGAGTTTTGATGGCTTGTCTCCCTTAACTGACCCTCTCTCTTGTTCACCCTATCCATATCCTATGTCAACATGGCCAATGTTTCCTTCAGTTGATCGAACTCATGTTCTGACGGACCACCATTATTGGTCTCAAACCAAGTCGACTTGGTGAAACATGCATTACCAAGAAGAACACATCCCGAATGTTGTAAAAGGGTGGAAATATTGATCGAAAAGCATCCTCACTCAATTGGTCCAGAGTTTTTTAATTTGAAGGTGCTTGTCTCTTGATGAAGTCGACCATGCAATCCTACAAGCTAGGTGAATATTCAACAAAGTGCCTCATGTAGTACTATTTCATGTACTAATCAATAACTATGTGCATGTGCTTTGACGTAGATCTCATGAATAATGTCTTGTTCTTATCCTTATCTATTGTTTACCGTGTAATCTCAAATAGTCTCTCTATTGAGTGAAAATACACAATAAAATCGATTAGATGTATAGATAGTCGAAGCATGTGAGTGGGTTCTGGGTTGAATGGAGGGCTATCGGAGTGGAGAATGTGGAGACTGAAGTGGGTTCGCCTCCGTCATGGGCAGAAGAAATACCTGGGGTGGTGGAGGTACTAGTGAAAGAGGAGCGATGATCTAGACCCCTCGTGAAGGTCGGGGTTGTTTGGCGAAGGGGATGGTGAAAGTGGGTGTGTGCATTCAATTAATTCAAAGAAATCAAATAAAAATTTCAAATAGCACTACCTGGAAGGTTTAACGAGGAAGAAGGCGGAGTGGAAGATTGGGCTGAGGTTTTGATGAACCGTGGGTCATCGCTCTACCTGGGCAGCTACTCCAATGGGCTCCAATGGGCAGAATTAGTCATGACATGGCCATGGCAGCCAAGGGTCGACACCTGGGGCTGCCAACTATCATCGCTCTTCGATTCCTCCTCTCTCTGTCACGAGGAGGGGAAGAAGGTTGGGTTGCAGCTCCTTGGAATGGTGGAGGAGGTGGAAGAGGGGAGAATATGGTGGTTTTATGGAGGAGGTGGTCGGTTAAAGAAGGGTGGTCAAGGGTTTTGAAATGATCAAGTAAAGTCTCTAAAGGATTGGGATTGATGAATGAAGGGACATGCGAGAGTGAGGAAAGATAGGGTTGCATGGTGGTGACATTAGGTTGTGGGTAGGAGGTGGATGTTAAAAATAGAAGGGGACGAGGCGCGGTGAGGGGCGACGTGGGAGACAGGTGGTTACAAGTGGCGGAAGAAGACTTGAGGGCTGTTGGATCGTGTGATCCAACAGCCTAGATGGAGACGGGTGCGGACGATCCAGATTGGACCTGGAGATTTGATCTAAGGGCTGAGGAGCGGGTGGAAGTGTACAGTGCTGATGCAATAAATCTAATTGCATTAGACGGTCGAAGGAGGGAGTTGGTGGCAACAACAGAGCGAGCCATGTGGGTGGCCCAAAGGGTGTCACAAGGCCCAATAGCAAAAAATAGAAAATAAAAAAAACAAAAAAACAAATATTTTACATGTTGAATTAGAAAAAGCAAAAAAATGAAAGTTGTAGATCTCGATGAGATCTACAAGTTTTTTGTTGATCAAAAAGTCAAACAAGGTCATTTATATAAGAAATATTTTTGTAAGTATTTTTATGATTAAAAATACTTGATTTTAATTCTTGTTAATGTCAAAAATAAATATAAACAATAATTAAGGATTTTTAATAAATAAATACATAAAATAGGGATAAAATTAGGGTTAGATATACACAATAATTAGGGCAGTTATTTACAAAGGGTAAATTGTTAATTTAAGTCAATTAAAGCTAGATTTTATTGATTTGTTTAAGTTAAGAGAATAATTAATAATAAATAATATGATTAATCTTTAGAAACCATCGTCGCTCTTCGATTCCTCCCTCTGTCACGGAGAAGAGGGCTGAGCTGCAACTCTTTGGAATGGTGAACGAGGTGGACTAGGGGAGAAAATGGTGGTTTTATGGAGGAGGTGGTTGGTTACAGATGGGGGGTTGAGGCTTTTGAAACAGTCGAATAAAGGCTCTAGAGGATCGAGATTGATGAATGGAGGGTCATGTGAGAGTGAGGCAAGATAGGGCTACTTGCTAGTGGTGTTAGGTCGTGGGTAGGAGGTAGGAGGTGGCTGATAAAAATGGAAGGGGTAAGTAACGACGAGGGGTGACGTGGGTGATATGCGGTTATGAGAGGTGGAATAAAACTCGATGGCTGTTGGATCGTGTGATACAAAGACCCGGATGGAAACAGGTGCTGGCGATCCAGATCAAATCCGGAGATCTTATTTAAGGACTAAGGAGAGGGCGAAAGTGTGTGGTGCTGATGCGATAAATCTGATCGCATCATACGGTCGAAGGAGGTAGCGGGTGGCAACAAAGGAGTGGGCCACATTGACAGACCAGAGATTGCCACATGTACCAATAAGAAAATTAGAAATTGCACAAATAAAGAAAAATAAAAGCAAATATTTGCAAGTTGAATTAGAAAGAAAGTAAAAACATGAAAATCATTCATCTCGATAATATCTACAAGTTTCATGTTGACAAAAAGTCAAATTAGATCATTTATATAAAGAAATATTTTTGTAAGTATTTTTAAGAGTTAAAAATACTTGATTTTAATTCGTTTGATGTTTGTTATATTTTTACTTTTTGTTAATGTCAAAAATAAGTATAAACAATGATTACTCTAATTTTTAGGGATATTTTTCATAAATAAAGAAATATATAAATAAGGATAAAATTAGAGTTAGATATATACTATAATTAGGGTTAGTTATTTATAAAGGGTCAGTTATTAATTTAAGTTAATTAGAGTTAGATTTTATTGATTTGTTGAAGGTAAGAGAATAATAAATAATAATATAATTAATCTCGGATTCATCATGACTTTAATAAGTAGACTAGTTATCTAATCTTAGTTTAAATGTTGGACATTCATCTGGATGTGATTCAGTTGCAATAAGAAGGTTGGATATAATGTCTCACTTGATCATACATCTCTGAGAGGTCTTCTAGATCTGGATATAAGATTAGATCTCACTATCCAAGTCACCGTAAATGGAATATACAATTGCCATATCCTTATCTCCAAGTATCTGCGGAGAAGGCACATTGTTCTTGAAAGAGTTCGAGAATGGTTCCATTATTGGTAATATCCGAGCATTGAAAATTTTATGATTAAATTAAATTATTTATCAATAATAATATGGATGTAACTCACATTATTTAGACATGTGATGGGAGTTATCTAAGATGATTAAATTAGATTTAATTATCATAGATAAAATTAATGTGGATAGAACTATCCATAATAATCATGGATATTATGGATTTGCTCCATATTTTCATAGAAAGATTTAGTTGTGAAATAGTTTTGGATGGATGAATATGATTCATAAATGTCGATGGTTTATTTCCAATTGTCACAAATAATTTACAAATTATTTGATGATTTTTTATAAATAACTCTACAACAACAAAGCCTTTTCCCGCATTAAGTAGGTTCATCTGCATGGATTGTTTGCCTCCATTCAGATCTATCTTGGGCCATTCTCAGGCTTAGATCCAAGAAAGTAAGATCCTTTTGTATAGTCTCATTCCAATACTTCTTGAGCTTCCTCTCCCTCTTTTATACATGTCAACATTTCAAAACTCACTTCTCCTCACCAGTATATCAGTCGGCCTCCTTTGCAAATGGTGAAACCACCTTATGCGATTTTCTTGCATATTATCCTCGATCGGATCTACATCAAGTTTCTTTCTGATAGCATCATTCCGAATCCAATCTTTATGTGTGTGTCCACACATCTACCTTAGCATTTTCATTTTTCGACTGCCATTCTCTACACATGTATATGGTTCACAAGCTAATATTTAGATCCATAAAACATAGCATGTGTTTAACCTGAAAATCGATGATCTTAAGTTCCACATAAGGCCGGAACTCAGTCGCTGAATCGACCACGTGAAATTCGGATTAAAACAACAATTAACCTACAACAAGTAAATCAAGCAATGAAAGTAAATGTGCAGAGTTAAAATTTATTATAACTCTACAACAAGATGTGTATAGGTGCAAGTATGTGTAGAGGTCGAACATAGGGAGCAGACAGGTAGAACGGGGCAAAATTGCTCAAAATATGAATGTGATCAAGTGTCTATCTATGCTATTTTTTGTGGGTTTTTTAAATTTTATATTTTTTTATTTTAATTTTTGATTTTATATTTTTATATTTTCTTTTTTAATTTACTGATTTTATATATTATTTTGTATTTTATATTTTTGTATTTTCTTTTTCAATAATAGAATATATATACAATATAAGAGAGAGAGGAATAGAGTATTTAAAAATGGATAAAAATAAGGAAAAATCAGAAAATAAAGTATTTTTGGTCTTTTTGTATTTTTTAAATGTTTTTATGATTTTTCTAGATTTTTCCTAATTTTTTTGGTATTTTTAAAGTCAAAAATACTAGTAATAAGTGAAATAAGTTGTTGGACGAAATTAAAATGAGGATAAAAACAGTAAAAAGTGACAAAAATTCCTCAAATTAATTTTAAATCAAAGATAATAAAATAGGAAAACTACAGAAACTGAAATCATATTTTTAGGATTTTTCTTGAATTTTTAATATTTCTAGGAAGGTTTTTAGGCTTTTCTAATTTTTAGGAGTTTTGTTTGTATTTTTTAGAGATTTTTGGTCTGGAGCTAGAAGATATGCAAACACACAAAATATAATTGTTTTGGATTTTTTCAAAAATTTTTATAATTTTTATGTATTTTCTAATGCAAACAGTGTTGAAAATGCATGTTTTTGAATTTTTATAAATAATAAAATACAATGAAAATGCAAAATAAAAATATGAGGTGAATCTACAATGCAACATGAATGTATGGTGATTTTTTTGGTGATTTTTTGAGTTTTATAGATGCATGAATTAAATAGAAACAATAAATGGAAAAAGCATACTAGCAGGGGTGTTTTTGTAATATGCGAAAATTTCAGGGGACAGAATGTAAAATTTCCACAAAATATATAACTAAATAAAATGTTTCTGGACTGATTATAAATTACAAAGTGCCAAGGTGGATTCTGCAAAAATGCCAAAGTGTGCGTGACAAACACGTGCGCCTGGCTAGGACCTAAAGGCAATATAAGAAAGTTACAGGGCTAAAAAGCAAAATGTCCAAACTTTTATAACTTCTAATAAATGTTTTGGTACTAAACTTAAATACGCAAAATTGCCCGAGGTCTTCCGTAAAATAGCCAAGTCACGTACGCAGAGCACGTGACTTGGCGGGGGCCAAAATGGAATTATAAAAATCCGGAGGGCTATAAGAAAATTATATACAAACTATAAAAGAGCATATGAAAGTTTTAACATTAAACAATAAATACAAAAGTTGCGGGGTTTTGGGCAAAATACCCATGCAATGGGCGCTGGCGGACGGTTTGATGTGCCTCACTTATGCCACGCGTCAGCGCCAGGGGCGACGATACCCCTTCGATTATGACGGTCGCGATTAGAAGATAGGCGGATGATCGAACGACCGGGGGCGTACTCAATCTGACGGCAGCTGGACGCGCAGGAAGAACACCTCAGATCCAATGGCCGATGACGAGATTGGAAGAACACTAAAGAACTCACCCAATGCGAGTTTGAATCCGGTGCAGTTCGTCCCTCCAACCACCTGGAAACTTGCCGAAGGTTGATCCACGCTCCAGATGTTCTCCCGCAACTAGGAAGCCCACCAAAATGGCCAAACACCACCGGAGGACGTCCGGTGACGCGCGACGCCTGGGCCACCTTCACGACCTTCAAAAACTCCTGCAAAGGTGCATCTTCTGTGTGTTTCCTGCAGGGGATCCGTTAGGCAAAAATCACGGAGCTCCAGAGAGCTCCTGGGAGTAGACTTCGGCCCGATGGAACAAGATCGAGCTTGCGGGAGCGAACTCCGGCGAGCAGCGGGCGAGGGAGGTCTATGGCCAATGGATGCGATTGGAAGCTCAAAACAACTTGGGAAACGAATCTACGACTAGATAAAGTGACTAAAGCAAATAAAAATGCACCTCACTGACCGAAGTTAGGAGATGGGGGACCTCTATTGCGGGTATGCCGGAGGTGGGTGGAAGTCCGTCCGAGACCTCGCCTAACGCCACGCCACTTGGCCGGAGGCGAGCCTGTCACTCTCGCCGGTCCAGGGCACAAGTCGGAGGGGAAGGGCTTGGTCAAAAGATGGTTCAAAGGGCAATGGAAGTGACAGGTGGTCTTTTGAAAGGGTTGACGAGTGGGCGTGAAGATCGAGGTGCATCAGGCGAATCGATGATCCAATCCTCGAGCAAATCACTGGGCGTGTAAGACAGGTTCTCGAGGAGAAAAAGTGATTCAGGACACATCATGAATGGATGCAAGGTGCGGCCTCCAAAAAGGGAAGAAAAACAAGGAAACCCATTCTGACAAGGCCACATGCGTTGGGTCAGAGAGTTGACCCGTGGTCAACTCTCCAGCCCTCCTAGTTGGTCCACGTGGACCAACCAGGAAAAAGCCTGAAAAATGTTTTATAAAATCATTTTAAAATAGTAAACTATTTTATTATTTCTAGGTTATTAAATAAAAAATATTTGTAATTTTATAATTTATTTTATGGTAATTTTTATTTATTTTTAGAGGTATTAATTTACACGTTACCATTTATAGCCTTTATAGGTATATATATCTATACATTTTAATTTTATTTTGTAAATTTAATTTATTTATTTATGTTTATTATTTTATAAATTTATAAAGTATTTTTATACACTTAAATATATTTTTATTTTGTTTTTCTGATGTATTTTATACACTTAATAAAATAGAAATAGTAATTATATAGGTATGTATATAGATATTATACCTAGTTATTGTAATACAAGTATTTTATTTTGGTTTTTATTTAGATTTTTAATCTGATTTTAATGTACAAATATATTATAAGTAATATTTAAAAAAATATAAAAATATAAAATTATGAAAATAACGAATAAATAAAATGAATATTTTAATTTGTACAAGTATACAATAGAGGTCCAAAACTCAACTTTCAAACCGTAGCTTTGCAAAATACGAAACCACCGCCATTAATTATCTTATTTTAAATTATATACAATTAAAGTAAGTTTGGTGTGTTTTGAGTTTTTATTTGGGAGATACAGGCCTGGGAAGTTGGGATTCTGGAATCTTATTTAGATCATATCTTTTTATCTGTACATTATTTTTGTATGAAATCAATTTTGTATTTTTATATATTTAATTATCTACAACTTTAATGTACAAAGTTCCTTTATTTGAAGTATAAAAAATGGAACCAAAAATAGGTCCCAAAATGAATAAAGAATGAATTGAATAAAATATATTTTATTGTATTTTGGCCCTTATCTCCCCCTACTTTATTCCTTGTCGACCTAGTCATTGAGATGCCTAGGTATCGGAGTTTCGGGTGTTAAAATATTTACAATATTTTATTCTTTTTCTTTTCTTTTCTTTATTCTATAATTTTGGCTTTGAAACCGCATTTTATAAAATATTTACACAATGATGCATGAATGCTAAAATGCCTAAATTAAGCCTATTTGCATGCATTTACTAGGGTTTTTAAGGCCAAAATGATAAAATACAGATGGTGAAACGTCGATTCATCATCCCCCTATACTTGCCTTTGCTAGTCCCTAGCAAACGCTTATGCAATAAATGCAGAAAAGAAAAACAAAGAAAAGAAAAAGAAGAAAATTGGATTAAGTTTAACAATCAAACTTGTCTTCACAAAATCAAAATTTGGAGCTTATGTCGGACCTTTGGAATTTAAGTGTGGGAGGAACCTTAATGAGAACCGAATTTGAAATCCAACAATCCCTGAGAATCCCAAAACTCTGCCCAAGTCTCCTCAATAGCCAGATCAGAAATATTTCAACTCATACGCAAACCCTTATAACTATGAATCTGACTCGTACAATGCAAGTGACAGTGGCTCTCCCCAACTGAAATGGCAAAGAGACCGAATTCTCCAATATGACAACCCAATGATTCCCCAATCCAACAACTACTTCCTCAAGGAGCAGGGTATTCCCTTCTAAGTTCAAGTGGCAACCAGCTCAAGAGGAGGGGGTGAAGAGAAGAATGGACGGTAGCCAGTGTAGCTACCTATCCTAGGATGCAAGACCAGTGTAGTCAAGTCATCCAGCTGCAGGTTCACATGATCTGACTTTGAAGCACAAGCTTGCTTATTTGACTTTACACATATGTACATTCCGGCAGGCATTTTTATTTTTGTACAGGCCTGTCCACTTTTTTGGAGTTTTTGATTTTTTTTTGAACTACTATATACAACACCATTTACATAGGGAGTTTTTCCTCTTGAGCCAGTAGACTATCCCTCTTTTGAAGCTTTATAGCAACCCACGATCTCCTATCCTTGAAACTCATCATCACCGGACGAGGGTTGGGGTGCACTTCCCTCCCTAGAGGAGGACAAGTGTTTCCACCCGTGTGCGTCTCATACCGATAAATCCAACCCCCTCACCACTCCAACTGAGTTGAGCCATGTGAAAGGTGCAGGTGTCCAAGTTAGGTCATTATCAACAAGAGTCGTGCGTGTGCTCCGAAATACTCAACTTTGGTAGTCAAGAATCCATTGAACCAAGTCTCGTGATCCTCAAAGAATTAAGTCAACTAGACCGGAAGTACCTCAATTCCAGCTCCTATAAGGTTCCTATTAATTAGGTAGATTTAAGGTCCAACCAAGCTCCAATCTTCGGATTTTCTTAGACTTGTTCAACTATCAAACTCAATCCGAAAAATGCTCATGCTATGCAGAAAATATTTTTGTGATGCAATTTTCAAAGATTTTGAACTTGTTATGGGTTTTTGAAAAGATGATTCATATGTTTTTTTATATTTTTCAAAAAGATTTTTCAAGTGTTTTTGGATATTAATTTTGCAAATATTTTTTGTAATTTTTGAAAACAAAAGATTTTGGTTAAAAGCTAGGTATAAATATTTACACGGGGATGTATTTTATATTTACAAGAAGTGGATTTTAAGAATTTACAAGGGTAAGTGGTCGATTTTATAAATATATATAGTGGATTTTGATGAGATGTATGTATTCCTCAAACTTATTTGACACAGGTTTTTCAAACACTTTTGAAAACTATAGTCCAAAATAATTTTTATAAACAGTTTTTACAAACATGTACACACATTTGAAAATCATTTTGCAAAGGTTTTCCAAACAATATATATAGATTTTTCACATATTTTTGCAACCATTTTTCAAACCATTTGCAAATCGGTTTTCAAACATCTTATTTCACACAAAGAAGATACTTTTATAATCAAAACGTTTTTACAACGGTTGAAAATATGTAACAAAATGTTTTTTCCAAATAGTTTTCAATAGATTTTTCACGATGATTTTCAAACTATTTTTCAAACATTTTGCAAAAAACATTTTCACCTAATTTATTAATCAGTAAATACAAAAAGTATTTGAGGAATAATCACATCTTTTTATTAAGGTTTTTAATGAATTTTATAAGAATAATTAGCCATACTTATTAGTAAAAATATGAAAGTACGAGTTATGGCTAAAGTATATACGCAGTATATACCACCCCCTATACTTAGCTTGAGCTCTGTCCTCATAGATCGGAGAGAAAAGAGAAGACATAACTCGTTCTGAGTATAGAGAATTCTAAAGAATAAATGAATAAGAGATGAATGAATGAATGAGAAGTTGACCGTCCCCCCTATACTTAGGATGAAATAATCCTAAGTATAGCAGACTGTACACAAAGCAGGGAGGGTCAAGGGTGGGAATGAACAGATCGTACTCAAACTGTCTCCCCCTATACTTAGGGTAAGATATCCCTAAGTATAGACAAGAAGAGGAGACAATTGAGAGGATTAAAGAATAGAAGCACTCAGGGTGACCACCCCCCTATACTTAGGACAAAGTACGTCCTAAGTATAGAAGACTGACAAAACGGGGAGACACCTTTTCGATAGATAGAGAAGATAGCAGAGGAAAAGAAGAAAAGAAGAAAAGATATCAACAGATGGAAGAAGATAGAGAAGAATGTTTGCATCACTCCCCCTATACTTAGGGTAAAAGAAGCCCTAAGTATAGGCAACAACAGGAGTGATAAGACGGAACAATGAATGAACACTCGGCTCGTCCACCCCCCCTATATTTAGGACAAAGTACATCCTAAGCAAGGCAAACATGAGAATAGGTAGACGAGCAATACGAGAGAGAGACAGAGGTGAACAACACGAATGTACAACAAGATGGATGTACAAATGATCAAGAAGGTAGAAAGCAAACCTTCTTGCGAGACCGTTGAGGGATAGATCTAGTATGGTGCAAGTCGACATCGGGGTCCACAGTGGATGGAAGCCGATCAAGGTCGACATGGTGATGATCCTCAGTGGCCCTAGGATGTGAAGACACAGACGAATCAGTGAAAGAAGTACGACTAGGTCCGGCCTTGGGAGTCTCGCTGATATTACAGTGAAAAGGGACGATCTCATCATCATCGGAAGAAGTATACTCAGTATCATCCTGCGAGGTCTCTTCCAGGTCAAAACCATAAGGAACGAACTCATCAGTGGAAGTAGTAGAACTCTGTTCGTCCTCAATAATCTCAACCAGATCATCTTTCTCATCAAAAGGCCCGAATTCTCGAATAAAAGCAACTAAATCAAATTCGGTCTTTGTCTCATCTGAATCCAAGTGAACAGGAGCGGACTCATTGGTGAAAGTAGTCAAATCATGTCCGTCCTATCTCATCTCTAAATCTGCCCTCCGCTCAATGGTGTCGATCGTGTAGATCCCACGGATGTCATCGACACAACGCCAAGTCCCAGAAGAAGGAACTATGAGGTCCATGCTTTCCAAGTCTTCCTCCTTAGAGAGGAATTCTTGGGTCTCAGTGGAATCCAATAAGCAACAAGATTCTCTGATAGTCTCGTCAAGGTTAAGGTCCTCTGGGTCAATCAAGAAAGGTGTAGTCACATCAGGTGCAGGTCTCTGGTCAACTGTAGGTGTGGTGATCAACACTTCGCTTTCATCAAAAGGACGGAAACGAATCTTTCCCGATCCATAATCAATAACGACCCTTGCAGAGATGAGGAATGATCTTCTCAGGATGATTGGAGAGTGCTCCCCTGTGGAGGTCTCCATGGGCAATACGACAAAATCAATTGTGTAGCTCATGCCTCGAATACAAATGACGGTGTTTTCAAGGATTTCCTTCGGCCTCTTGTTAGTTCCATCAACGAATTGAAATATCATCATGGTCTTCTTGAGAGGCCCTAAGTGAAGAGACTGTACCAGCGAGAAGGGTAATATGCTAATCGAAGCACCGCCGTTGAGAAGAGTGTGATCACATATATGGTCAGAGATGGTGCAGCTAATGAAAGGTGTGACCGTGTTCCTCTTTCTAGGAATGGAATAGTGTGTGATGGCGTGGGCAGTGGCCATGGTCAAAATATGACGCTCAGATCTGCTACTCTGCTTTCTCTTCTTGGGAAGAGGAGCAGATAAATCAGTCATGGCCTGCTGAAGTGGGGCATGGATGATCTCATGAATAGTGGCCACCACTTCGGGTTCGATCAACATCTTTTTGAATTTTTGGACTTCCTCCATACAAGGGAGGAAGTCAGAATCAACATATACACGAGGCATGCCAAGAGCAGTCTGTACAGTGGCATCCTCGGGGTCAAAGGTGGGATAGGGTGTGAAAGATTGTGTGGTCAAATTGTCTGGCAAATGGGTACTCTCCTCACAGTTTGAATCAGCCAAGGGTCTCCCGAACTCTTTTTGTGTTTTTAAAATTTTCTCATTTTTTGTATTTTGGGCGATTGCAAGTTCTCATGATAATCCCCAGATGAATCTGAATCATCAAAGAATGGAGCTATATTCTGGATCTTATTTATGTTAAGTATATCGCTCATCCTCGAGTTCATATGCTCCATCATCTGATTCAAGGTCTCAAGTGTGGATATCATGAAAGGTGACTCTAAAATCTCAGGATCGGGAGTGTCGAATGTGGGCGGTGGGGGTGGACAAAAATCACATTCCGGATCAGGATACTCAAGGAAGAGCGGGTTGTCGAAATGTGAGGGTGACGGTGGTGGAAATGATTGGTGAAGGTCAAAGTCTGATTCCTGAAAAAGTTGGTTGGTCGGATATGCACAGAAATCAGGAGCGAAGTCCTCCTGAAAAAAGGGAGGTGGACCGGCTGGAGTGAACGAGGGGTCCGCAAAGTCCGGATAAAATACGCTCCAGTCGGCCATATCGAAGCAAGAGGTAATGATCGGGAGAGCACGAAGGACAAATCAAGAGAAGTGAGCAAAAGGCGCAAATGCGCAGAAGCGATCTAGGATACACACAAGCAATCACAAGCAAAACTCACACAAATACAAACCCTCAATTCACCTACTCAACTCGGTAGAGATATAAAAATTAGTCTTTTTATCTTGTCTGTTTTAGATTTAGGTGAGAAGTCCAAGATTTACATACACTTAGGTGCTGAATAGGCTTTAGGCACTAGTCCTTAGGGTGTGCGCGAGCAAGTAAAAGCGAAGACAATGAGGGGATTACTCGCCCCAAGAGATTTTTTTTCTTTTTGGTTGATTTTAGGGTCAAGTAATATTAGCAGTCCCAATTTTATTGGTTATCACTTTTTTTAGATTTTTAGTGAAAAAGCACGAGCCTAACGAGGAGTCAATTTTATTTAGCACATAGGTTGGCAAAATCAGAGGAGAGGCGGAAAAGCAATGCAAGCGGCAAACGACGATGAATGCTAAGCGTAAATGCTCATCTTGCCTCCAGCACTCTACATGCAAGGATGCCCAGCAGAATTGAAATATCTATATGCAAATGCAAGCCGATGAATTCGCCCTAAGTTTCAAAAATTGCTATTATCGCGAAGAACCGATGCTAATGACTCAGAATGAAACCGAAATGTCCGGTCTTGGAGCCTCCTCGGTGCCCACCAAGGTGGGTCCTGCACGCGCTATATGGAGGAGTCTCGCGGTGCCGGTGGTTCCGAGACTAAGTAAGAAGCAATTAGATTTGACTAAGTCCAAACGTCACTATAGGCACAAGCAAATATATTAGGTGTTTTGGCCTTAATCTATCGCAACTAATCCTAAAGCTAAGGGCTCATTCACACAAAATAAGGAAAACAAAATCAGAAAACAAAAAAAAAAAGCGAAGAAAATCGTAAAAAGCCGTTGGTGAGCCCCCAAGTGAACAATCACTTGGAAATTGAGCTCGAATGTCCAAGTCCTGAGTACCTGTATTATTACAATAAAGAGTGGTCTCTCTCTAAAAAAAATTACACAAATAAATACAGGGGAGTAAATGTTACAACTAAAGGTGGAGCTCGGCCTTCAAAATCCTCTTCGTCTCCTTAGTGCTAGGCTGGCTAGAGTCGACTTCACGTGGGTGCACAGACGCCTAGGATGGAGCGCCTCCCTCGATCCGTGGTTCCTTGCACAAAGTCAACAAGAGAGGGTGATTAGATGAGTCAAACAATTAGAGCAAATAAATGAGCAAATAATCACAATCACAAGCAAAAACCGAACTATACGCTGTTGCTCCTCGACAACGGTGCCATTTGTTTAACCCAAAAATCGGTGATCTTAAGTTCCACACAAGGCGGGAACTCAGTCGATGAATCGACCACGCGAAATTCGGATTAAAACAATAATTAACCCACAACAAGTAAATCAAGCAATGAAAGTAAATGTGCGGAGTTAAAATTTATTATAACTCTACAACAAGATGTGTATAGGTGCAAGTATGTGTAGAGGTCGAAAACAGGGAGCAGACAGGTAGAACAGGCCAAAATTGCTCAAAATGTGAATGTGATCAAGTGTCTATCTATGCTTTTTTTTGTGGGTTTTTTAATTTTATATTTTATATTTTAATTTTTTGATTTTATATTTTTATATTTTCTTTTAGTTTACTGATTTTATATTTTCTTTTTGTATTTATATTTTTATATTTTCTTTTTCAATAATAGAATATATATACAATATAAGAGAGAGAGAGGAATAGAGTATTTATAAAAAATGGTAAAAATAAGGAAAAATCAGAAAATAAAATATTTTTGCTCTTTTTGTATTTTTCTAATATTTTTGTGATTATTCTAGATTTTTTCTATTTTTTTGGTATTTTTAAAGTCAAGAATACTAGTAATCAGTGAAATAAGTTGCTGGCCGCAATTAAAATGAGGATAAAAAATAGTAAACAGTGACAAAAATTCCTCAAATTAATTTTAAATCAAATATAATAAAGTAGAGAAACTATAAAAAATGAAATTGTATTTTTTAGAAATTTTCTTGTATTTTTAATATTTCTAGGAAGGTTTTTGGGCTTTTCTAATTTTTAGGAGTTTTGTTTTGTATTTTTTAGAGATTTTTGGTGTGGAGCTAGAAGATATGCAAACACACAAAATATAATTTTTTTTGGAATTTTTCACATAATGTTTTATATTTTTATGTATTTTCTAATGCAGACAATGCTGAAAATGGATGTTTTTGAATTTTATAAATAATAAAATGCAAAATAAAAATATGACGTGAATCTACAATGCAACATGAATGTATGGTGATTTTTTTGGTGATTTTTGGAATTTTATAGATGCATGAATTAAATAGAAACAACAAATGGAAAAATCATACTGGCAGGGGTGTTTTTGTAATATGCGATAATTTCAGGGGCTAGAATGTAAAATTTCCACAAAAATACATAACTAAATAAAATGTTTCTGGACTGATTACAAATAGCAAAATGCCAAGGGTGGATTCTGCAAAAATGCCAAGTGCGCGTGAATGCGCCTGGCGAGGACCTAAAGTGGTTTTCAACTGAAGTTATTCAAACCTTAGTTTAATTGTATGATCTTCAAATATTTGTTTTTACATCTATCTATAATATTGATTTTTTATCCATAACTCAAATTTTGATGGCTAGTGTTCTATAAATCATAAACATGAGAGAATGCACTACTAATTGGGAATATGTGAGTACAAAAACATCGATCCAATCTGTATTCCAATAAATCGGATAGGATTTAATTTGAAGAGTTGAATTGGAAAAATGTTGGATTAGACACAAATTAAGGTAAAATCCAAAATAGTATGTATGAAAACTCTATTCTCCATATGATGTATTTAGAATCCTAAACAAAAACTCTCCCGTTATACTCATTTTAAAAATCATCAAGCATTTTCTTTGAAATTTCTTTGCAAAGATTATTATTATAATGATATCATATACCTATATTTGAGCAGTTACAAAATACCTAAAAAGTATAAAATCACTCAGAAACTCTGCAGAAGTTTATTCCAGGCACGACATGCTCGTTTCAGGCCATAAGTAACTTTTAACTATCAAAAGAGTAGGAATCGAGAGTTTGTCTTATGTATCCTTCATCTTTGCTGCAATCACATAAAAACAAATACAAGTCTAAGTTAACTGCTATCGAGAGCTTCATTCGACGTTAACGAGAACATTGGTAGGATTCTTGGCTGTTGTTGAGAGCAGCCTCCATTCCCCATATATTTGTCAGAAAACGCTGATCAACTTGTTCTAAGAGCTAAGTTGCTGCAACTTTACAGAACAAGTATGGTCGATTACCTATCTGAATGGCTCTCTGATGGCTAGATTTCCATGTAGTCTAGCAACTTGTCTGTGTACACGACTTATACATGCGTGCAAGAGAGAGAGATTGCAGATGTGCTTGCAAAATACAGATGAACTTAAAAAGAAATTAATGTACGGGAGGGGAGATCTGCAATGATGGAAGTCATAAGCATAATGCTGTCGTTGTGTATTTGTCTGCAGAGGAGTGGCGAATAGAACCGAGGAGGGACTGCATGATATGATATGATAGGATAGGATGGGTGCAATAATAATAGATTAATATTTTTTTAAAAATAATGGAAGGGTGCAGCAGCAGCAAGAAGGTACGCACGCTGGCAGGCGATACTTACTGCTGCATGCGGCTTTTCAGCTCTGCGCAGACGATTGCAAAAGGACGACCGACGACACCGCTGACGATCTCCTCTCCTTTTCGCGCAAATCCGCTGCCACGGTCCAACCTTCTTCTGCATCGCCCTTCTGACGTGGCACAAGATATCTAGTTCTTATCATAGATAAGCGTGACTGATCCCGATCACTTGATTATCTTGATGGGTTAGTTATCTTGTTGTTGCCACATTCTCATTATCAATTATTCTTCAATTCCCAACTATAGACATAATTTTTAAGCACAAAAATCATTTTAATATCCATTATAAATAGATACGGATCGAGGTGCCACCATAATATCTGTAGATACCTATATCCATGTATATCCATTTTAATACAAATTCATAGTTTTATATGTAACACTATATAACAAGGTTTGTATCCATTCTCATTATATTTGATATAAATATATTATGAACCTGTTATGCTTTATGGATCTGAATGTTGACCTGTAAACCATAGACATGTGCAGAGAATGAATGTAGCAGAAATGAAAATGCTACGGTAGATGTGTGGACACACACGTAAAGATCGAATTCGGAATGATGCAATCAGAAAGAAAGTTGGCGTAGCTTCGATTGAGGATAAGATGTGAGAAAACCGCTTAAGATGGTTTGGACATTTGCAAAGAAGATCAGCTGATACACCAGTTAGGAGATGCGAGTGTTGGGATGTTGAGCCGACTAAGAAAGGGGCGAGGACGGCCCAAGAAGTGTTGGAAAAAGACCATACGAAGGGATCTTAGTTTTGTGGATATAAACTCGGGATTGACCCGAGATAGATCTGAATGGAGGCGAAGAATCCATCTAGTCGACCTTACTTAATTGTGGGAAAAGGCTTCGTTGTTGTTGTATCATGATGTCCACCATTATATATATTTGATTGCTATAGTATTAAAATAATCTAAAAATTATATCTTCCATTATTTAATATGTATACTTTTGAGGATACGGTAGAAAATATTTCTTAATCCGTCAATATTTGTATCTACGATTATATTCATATTTTTAAAATTAATAAAAATACGGTTGCACCTATCTATGTATCCTAACGTGGACGTTGGCATCTTTTTGGGAGTTCCTTTCTAGGTTGCCAACGTGTATATATTAGTTTGTCGAATTTCTTTTATACCCACGTAAGAATAATAAAATTAAATAATCGAATATATTTTCCATAATCATTAAAAAATATGATTTTTATCAGTTGTGTCCTTTTGAGAACTCGCAATTTCAGTTACACCCCTCCCTTTTTAGGAATATCAGTAGTGCCCCCGACTTTTAGGCGTTCTATCACTTATCCCCCCCGTTACTTTAACCGTCACTGAGTCGAAGTTAACCATGATTTCTTCAAATCATGGTGCAATTAAGAGGGGTATAATTGTCCAGACTTCTTCTTCATCCTCCATTTGTTCTTCTTCCTTTCTCTTCATAATTTCTCTCTCTCAGTTACACCTTCATGCATCCATCGAATGCTTAAAATTTTTACATTTTCATGGATATATCACTCATTACGGATCAAATGGTGAATTTTATTGATTTTTTCGATGAATTTTAATGAATTAATTAGTCAAAAATCTATCTTAACTTAACAAATAATGAAAGACCTCTAGTTTTAGCCATTCTTCTCCAAGTTCTTTACAAACTGCAACAGAGGGGAGGAGCTCGACGATTGGGCAAAGGGGTTGGATGGCAGCGAGGGTAGGGGGTAACAAGGGAGTGAGGGGAGGAGGCAGGACAAGGGGAGGGGGCGGGGGGGGCGGGGGGGGGGGGGGGGGGGGGGGGGGGGAAGCGCGTCGGCGGCAGGGCAAGGGGAGGGGGAGGCCAGGGGGCTGCACGGACAAGGGGAGGCGTAGTGGGCCGGCAGGGACAGGGGGAGGCGCGGATGTGGCAGTTGCAGGGGGAGAAGGTCGAGCAGTGGAGGTGACTTGGGGGAGGGGGTGGAGGCTGGAGTAGGGGGAGACGCGCGGGCAGGGGGGTACATGGGCGGTTGGATGGTAGGGAAAGGAGATCGGGGCAAAGGGCGCACCTTGGGGTAGGGGAGGAGATGGTATAGAAGCAGGAGTCTGGGGTGGAGGAAGAGAAGGGTAAGAAGAGGAAGAGGATGGGGAAGGAGGAAGAAAGGATGATAAAATGACCTTTTCATGCTTTATTTTTATTTTAATTCCCGTTATGTCCCAAAGTTAACGTTCGTTTGCATTGGGAATGAACGACAACTAACCTGAGGGACACAAGTGACAGGAAGACAAGAAGTTTGGGGGCACGACTGATATTCCTAAAAAGATGGGGCATCACTGAAATTACAAGATCTCATTGGGGGACAACTGATAAAAACCCTACAAAATATAGTTTTCATATGGATTTGATGGGTTGCTTCGTCCATTTTTTGTAATTTTTTTATTTTTTTAAATATCACTATGTATATTCATCAATATATCCCTCCAATATGTCATTCAAATTTCGTCAGAAACATAAACTCACATGCCCTTCATGTAGAACATGTCGATTATATCAATGTTTATACCGTTAAAATCACCTATTCTAGATGGAGTGTATAAAAGTTTCAGTTTTTGCCGAAATTCAAAAGACATATTTGATGAATATATAGACGAATAAAATTGTGATATTTTTCAAAAAAAAATAAAAAATAGAGAAAATTGGTCACATGGCATCCCCATTTTTCCCTTGCCATATCCATATATATATCCGCTTCAGACATATTGAATACGAATACGGATGCAATTTGGATATAGCTTTTTAGAGCCCCATATATTGAATACGAATACGGATGCAATTTGGATATAGCTTTTTAGAGCCATATCTTTAAACAATAAAATACGAATCTAGATCAGATAAAGAGTGAATGCTAATCGGGATAGAATATTATAGAAATATGAATTTAGTTCGAATTATTATCAAGTACAACACAATTTTAAAAAATACATAAAAAATATAAATACCTAAAAATGTTTAGCCAAAATTGAAATTATAACCTCAAAGTGGCGGCTCTATATTATAATTATCTAGGGCCTGTAACCTACACAAGGAGAACCCAAGGAGTGGTCGGGTGGTAGAGCAATGTGCCTCCACTTTAAACGGTCCAGGTTTGAATCCCAGTGGAGAAGCTCAGGACCCCCGAAATTACCGGACCTACTATTAAAAAAAACCTACGCAAGGCATGTACATTTAAGATTCTAATGAAGTCGAGCCGAAGATACATGCATTTGGACAAGGAGGAAAATTAATTTAAGTTGTCTACTAAAGATAATAGATTATACTGTAATATTTTATATTTGGATATGCCGAATCCAAATCGTTTTGTCGTTACCTTATTCATATCCTTATTCGATTTTGTTTTACAAACAATAGCTATATTCGACAAATCCTTTCTAAATCAGAGGTTGGAGTATGATAATAAGACCATTAAACCTGCAGGAGGGTTTCATATAAAATAAAAATTAAATTTGTTTAAAATAGTAGGGCACGACGAAGATCTGTTTACAGTCAACATATAGTACAAAAGGAGATCGAGAAGGCTTTCTTCCCCTTCCTCCCCCGAAATATTCTCTCAGGTTTATACCATTAAATTAATCCAAACACACGAATTTATTATTCCAAGAAACCAGAGAACGCTCATGCAGAATGAGGTACAGGTACTGGAAAAGACAGGAGGTGCCATCTCTAATCACGTTGCCATTTGCAAAATTCTCTGCCCTTGAAGGAAAGGATCAGACCTCCTTAATATATAGCTTAACTTAGAATTCTAACGCTAATCTCCTACTAAAATAACAGACAAAGATTCTAGCTTCCTACCTACTGCTACTCCCATTGGAATATATGTATATATAAACGGGAAGGAGCACATTAGCTGTAAGGTTCTTCAGCTGATATATATGTGAACATGTGATGCACAACAGTAGCTATCTCGTCCGCGGAGATCAACTTGCAATCCTCTTCCATCTGCAAATAAAGTTATAGTTTTGGATCAGAGATTTGTTTCTACCATATGCTTCTAATCAAGTAAAGCCAAAGACGGCATCTAATTACTTTGAGATTGAAAGAGTAGAGAACGGAGTCGTGGAAGGAGGCCACATTGAGGTGCAGCACAATCAGATGAAGGCCCTCCAGCACTGCGACGGCCCGGGCAAGCTGTCCGGGCCGCCGAGGCATGAACACGCGTAGATTGACGTGTGTCTGAACCACCGTGGCCTCCACGTCTGCCGTCCTTTCGCCGTGCTCGGCCTTCACCGCGCCCGCCATCGGGGACGAGTGCGGGGAAGGCCGGCACGAGTACGTCCTGTACTGAGGGGAGACAAAGAAGCAATCGAACGGGTGGGAATCACGTGAATCCAACCGAGAAGGAAACCGATCGTGCTTCTCGGCTTGAAGATTCTGCAATTGCTGCTCCAGCTCCTTCACCAGATCTATGGCGCCACCAACAATGGAGGCCTGATCACCCTGCGAAATCAAATGCAGACCGCTGGATTAGATTTGCAATTTTGCATGGACGGTCGGGATGGATTCGTAAGTGGTGACCGTTAAATTTCAGTAGGAAAAGACAAAAAAAACCCGGACCTTTCTCATCCACACAGAAATGGAAATTAATCTTTTACCCGTTGGATGTAGGAGCTCGGCATCAGCGACCGGAGCTCCGCGAGGTGCTCGTTCATCACCTTCCGCCGGTTGCGCTCCACCGCAATGTGGCTCATTCTCTGGCTCTCCGACGCCGCCTCCACCTTCCTCGGCGCCCTTCGCCTCTTCCTCTTCCTCTTCTCCTCCACCACCTTCAACCCCGAAACCGCCGCCGCTTGACAATTAGGGAAGGTCTCTCGATTCTTGTCGTGGGGGATCGTTTCGGAGACTTGGGTAATGCAGCTCTCCGGAGGTCGGGGCCTCTCTTTCTCCAGCCGCAGGAGTAGCTGGATGTTGCTGGGCTCTTGAAGCATCTGCAAGAAGAGCATTTGGTTGCACTGTTCGAAGATGCCCATAATGCTCTCATGGGCACAGCTGTTTATGGCATCTTCCAAGCATGGATCGTAACCACAGAGCTGCGTTTGACAAATAGCGAGCAGGAACAGTTATATGAGCGTAGCTGAGAAAGGGTACTCAGGAATGTTGCTGCCTTAAATTCTTGAAACATTTTATTACAAGTCAAAGGCAAGAAAAAGGAAAGCTTATTGAAAGCAACGGGCACTTTTACGCTCCTACCCACAAATGGGTTTCTTCAAAACAGAGACCATATAAGCGCAGAAGTAGAGTAAGGGGTGTAATGGGAGAGGGGAAGCATTTAATGTTACTCACGAAGGGGCTGATGTGTTCTTGTGGCTCTCCCATGGAAGCAGCAAATGTAGAGATGATGAGATGAGGTCGAACTGGTACTTACCCAAAGGCCATCATCATATGCAGAGTGAAGTTAAGTGGTTGGTGAGTATGGAGGTGGTTGTTGGTGATGGTGAGAGGGCAGAGGAGGCAGGGGGCGAGGTTGGCTACTGTGTATTATTGAAGCGAGAAGGCATAGAAGAGTGGGGACACTGTGTGTGTGGCTGTTACTATGTGACGTGTGATATGGGTAAAAATAAAACCACGAACAAGTGAAAACAGCAGTAAAAATACGGGGAGGGGTAAATAAAGAAGATCTAGAGAGGATCCGATCAGATCCCTTGATCACAGGGTGGTTTGTTGAATTTTTTACAAACGTGGCAGTGGGAGATAGATTACTTCATTAATTAGAAGGAGCTGTGGACATCTGATCAGCACAAGATGGAGAAATAAGAGGACAAGAGAGGCAAAAAGTGATGGAGGGTTCTCTAGTTGACATGGATGGAATCAAATCGTCTGCTGGTGGTGCATCGGGACGGTGCAGTGGGCTCTGTTGGTACAGCAGAGGGCTGTGTGGGCTATTCGTTATCAGGGTGGGGGTTGTGGTTGTGGGGGTCAGGTCACTGCGTGTAGGATGTGTCCATGATGGGTCTCTTTCTAAAGGGGGCTCTGTGCAGTCTGTAGATCTATTTAGCCCATCTAACGAGGACGCTTTCTCTCTCTTTCTCTCTAGAACAAGCTGCCTGCGTCCACTTTTGCTAATCATAATTCTAAATAAGGATACGTATTCACCTCCCGCAATTTGGACGTTTTACTGTTGGCATCTGCATGCCAAACCTTATCTCCGAGCAACTCTTAGCTGCGAGGGGACCAAACTTTGCGAGCATAAACAAAAGTGTCAGCTCGAAGTAGGAACCACAAAATTGTACATCTGAAGCATCCTACGCATGCACGTGCTACTACCTTACATAGTGTTTATAGTATTAGGGAGGGAGAGAGAGAGAGAGGTGGGATTAATATAAGAAGCAAATGGGGCTGTGGCCATCACTGCTTGGTGTGGGGGATTGGAGGAGAGGACCAGGTGCATGGATGCCGGTGGGGGAGAAGAACAAAGGGAAGCAACAAACGGGTGCAAGACAATTAGAAGGCGACGGGGTCTTCCTTATTCTCTCTGATCGGCCGAATTGAGTCCGAATCTTTTCTGATCGCGCGTATCAACGTTGCCGTGTATTGCCATAAATGCTAATTTTTGTACACATCCCGCAGGGAAACCATACGACTCTCAAGGAGAAAGTGAGACATCTTTATACTTCAGGTCCAAACATCAACACAAGACGTCGTGCTTCCTGAAGGATAGATAGATCATATTGCAGAAGAATCGAGCAATTAATTCCAAGCTCGAAGCTTCCACCCGTCGCCAAGGATTTCGAAACAAAGAGGTCTGGTATTATCTGTACGCTGCAAAGGGGCAGGATATCAAATTGTGAAAAAGAAACCACTCCACTTGGGTGCTTTTTTCATTCCTTTCATAGGGTAGGCATTTTAACTTCTGTAAGGAAGAGATTCTGGACATGAAAAGGGATTCGATGGGATATTTTTTACATAGCGGAAGTAGAACGAGTTTGCAAACAACCAATCCCACAACCCCGAATGAAATGAAACAGTCACGATACAAGATTTACAAATTTCATCTTTAATAGGGAAACGTCCTCAGGGTAGCGGTGGGTCTTTCTCGCTAAGGTAGAAGAATGTAAAACAAATGAGCAACAATAATCCTAACCCTAAAGTGTTTTGTATAGGACTCTTCGTACATGCGGATTCTGCATTAAACATGGCCCAGTCATGGAAGCCAACTGGATACATATTTCAAAGCAAAAAAAGGATGGGCTAAGATTCAAGCTTCTCAACATATTCAATTAAATCCTCCTATAGAAGATTAACTAGTGCTGGACTCTAACACTGCTTTTCTCTGCACAAAGCTAACCATTTATGATAACATTGAGCAAGTTCGAGCAATGTTCATGTTGAGAATTAGAAAAGGGGAGTTTCCAGATATTACAAAAGCTTGTCACAAACCTAGATGGATAACGAAGATAATATGGCAACGAGCAAGAAAACACAAGCAACAAACAACCACAATAGTCTATGGTCTAATAGTCTAGAGTGGTGCCCTAGTAGATTGGTCAAGCCTTCAAATTTTTGGTGTGGGATATGTTCCGTGCGTCCCCAGATCTTTCCTTATCTGAAATCTATTCTAAGGGATGGTAAGAGGCTAATTTTTGGACTTGGGCGGATGGTGCTTTCAGTGTCAAAAAAGCCTACAAGATCTTATACGCATCCACTGTTTTTGATCCAGGAATTGCAATGCCAAGTTTAGGTTAGGTCATACCTAAAAGAGTGAAAGTTTTCCTATGGTTGTTCGGAAGAGAGCGGGTGATGACTGGTGCGCGGAGGGCCAGGCTCTTTGAGGCGAACGACACCTGCTCGCGGCGTGGAGACGAGATGGAAGATGCTAATCATTTGTTTTTCCTTTATTCTTCTTCGAGACAGATTTGAGCAGGGGTCAATCTACCTACAGTTGCATCTTCAGGAGTTAGAGAGTTCTTGGAGTCCATTGGTTTATCTGGAACTTGCACCATAGTTGAGAAATATCAAGCGGCATCTATTTTATGGACGATTTGGTTGGCAACGAATGGAACTATTTTCTGTAGGGAGAGATTTTATATAGAAAATGTACTAGTTCATTCCAGACTCCTTTATGAGTCTTGGTCATTGTAATCTCTGTACTTAACTTGTGAATATAAGTTTTTGGGTGTCCACCTTTACGATTTGACACCCTTTTTCCTTAAAAAAACAAAAAAAACCACAATATTCACGTTTTCTAAACAAAAATGAATTTGGAAATCTGTCCTTCAAAGTTGTTGATCTCACGTTTTAAAATAGGTTCCAAGTTTTGACTTTTTTTAAAAAAAATAATTTCCAAATTTGACTTTTTATGTGCGGCCACCAACTATTATTTATGTATTTTAAAAGTTTTTAGTAATTTTTGAATATAGTGGGAATGGCACATATCGCCCATGTAGTGGGTCTCCTTCTTTGGGCCATGTA
Organism: Ottelia alismoides; assembly: GCA_037367405.1. Classification (NCBI taxonomy): domain Eukaryota; kingdom Viridiplantae; phylum Streptophyta; class Magnoliopsida; order Alismatales; family Hydrocharitaceae; genus Ottelia; species Ottelia alismoides. The sequence goes on along the minus strand of JAZKJV010005327.1, from coordinate 25,107 downwards.
TAAATGGCATCTTGCACGAGGTGGGAGAGATATTTGACCTCAATTTCTGTTGATTTTTTTAAAAATAATTATTAATTAATTCATAATTAATTAAATATAAGATGATGAATTATTTAATATTTTAACCATCAATCGGTACCTCAGGTGTTGATTTGGAGAACTAAGGCCAAATCATCACCTGAGTATCAATTTGGATTGTTTCTCTCCAATAATAATTGCATGATATTAAATGCTAAATGTGTTGTACATATGTCTAACTTTAATCCATGCATTTTTTTTACATTTTACACGTATTTAATGCTGCATGTGTTGTAGACATAGTTAATATTACATTTAACTTTAATCTATGTGTTAAATCTCAACCCAAGAGAACATGACTTTTTTTAAAAAAAAATTAATGTAATCTTAATTAATTAAACATGCATGGAAAATGATAAATAATAACTTAGGTAAACAGCGTCTGATTTGAGATGGAGCGTTTGCATCTCTATCCAAAAATTTTACATACATATCTTTTCCAAAAACTTGTTACTACAAATGGCCTTCTTAATATTAAAGAAAAATACATTTCATGTATAGATGTTCATGATTCTAATAAAAAATTATTTATATCATTGCTTAAATAAATATATTTATTTGACATCTATGGATAAGGGATAGGAAAGTGAATTCTGTTTTTTTAGATATAGGCATAAAGATGGATATAGTTTACTTTTTAAAAATATAGATACTGACATTGAATATAGTTTCGTTTCTTAGATATGCAAAAGCACTATCCCAATGGTGGTGATCTTTACCTAGATGATTAATTATTCATTTTCATGCCCTTCAGTTAATTAAGAATAAAATAATAATTAATTTTTAAAAATTTCTTTTGGGTTGATATTTAACACTAAAGTTATATACAATATTAAATATGTGCACAACACATGCAACATTAAATAAGTGTAAATAACATGCATTGATTAGAATTGTATGCTTTTTAATTAATTATGTGTAATATTAAATATGTCTATTTAATTAATTATATGAAATATTAAATATATGTACAACACATGCAGCATTAAATATATGTAGATCTACATAAACATACATGGACACATGCAACATTTAATATCATGCAAATAATCCAACTCGGCACTTGAGGTGCCCATTTGGGTTTGGTTCTCCAAATCAGCACATGAGGTACTGATTGATGACCAAAATATTAAATGATTCACCTTCCTGTCTGTTTAATTTATTACGAATTAATTAATAATTATTTTATAAAAAATCCATTCCTGTTCTCTAATTACCTCAGAATCTCGACCAATACCCGGTCAGCAACCCTTCTTTAATTGCTTGTCTAATTAGATCACTTAACCATGGTTGTTTGACCCCTTAATTATCCATTTAAACCCTCGTTGGAGCTCCTATCTCCTCTCTACTAAACCTTATGTTTGACTTATTGGGGCATGACCCGCTATCGTCTCTGCTCTAATACCAGTTGTTGGGGATACAAACCTCCTTTGATAGGGAAGTGGATACATAAATGACCACCACCACCAGAAAGTACATGAAAGAAAGAACACTAGATATAACGGTGGTTGGTCACCTCTTATGACCACCGGAGAAGAAAGATCACTATAAGAAGATGAGTACAACTCTCGTCGTTTCCTTGCTCTCTCATCTCTCTCTCTTCTCTCTCTTTCTCTCTTTTTCCTTATGGTATTCCCTCTTGTTATGGTGTAGAGGCAATGCCTCCACCGCCCTCTTTATATAGTCCACATACATCCCCATAGTCCTATTCCTAATAGGGCTATAAATAGAATACAACTCAATAACAATTAGGATTAGGAGTCCAATTCCATTAGAATTCCTACTCCTATATTGACTTTAATCCTAACAATCTCCCCATTGAGTAGAATTCCATCACGATATCTTCATCGTCTTGAGTCTGCACTGAATCATCCTCGTCATCTGTAGGTCTCGTTAGAATGATCTCACCAGCTCTAGGTGACACTTGTGTCACTGGGTTCCCTCGGCTTGCCCCCTCTCGGCCACTCGCACAACTCAACATTATGCATTATGACGCGGTACCACAAATATCTCGTACGTAGAGATTGTGCCAACTTCCTCTGGTAAAGAAAATCACACTCGCTTCTCCTTTTTGCGACTTCTACAGCAAATATTACTATAATATGTCGTTCTCTCATCGTACTGCTCGTATTGGGAAGAACTAGATATCCATCACCTATCACGGCCCTTACCTCGAGCTTATACACCTTGTTGGGCATCATCATCACACGCATCACCACGCGTGCTCCGTTGCTCTCTATAAGAACACCTCCTTCAATGATGGATCGATTGTCCTCATGACTCGATCGTTTGTAGTGAAATCAGATTTTCTTGGCTATAGGAATGTATCTGACACCTATCATAGTTCGTACTGCTCCATCAAACATGCAGAACTGTACTGATCCAATCCCCTTGACGTGGTGAACCCACCTCCCAACTTGGTTGTGTCATCATTGCATGACTGATATGTACTTAACTGCTCTCTGGATGAACACATGTGATCTGAACATGCTGAGTTCAGAAGCCATCTTGAATCTGCCTTCATCTCCCTAGAGCACGCTAGCAAATCTCCCTCGTAGGCTGCGGCTGAATCCTCTTGATCGTATTCATAATCACTAACCTTCTTCTTTTCTTTTTCCTTCTCACGTATTGGACAATCAACTATCTTGTGACCCTCTTTATCACAATAGAAGAATCTGATCGGACCTCATGACTTGGATTGACCTCTGAATCTAGTCTCCCTTGATCTTGAGCGTCTACCCTCGGTTGCCAGCACATGACCTTCATCATTTGTTGCCTCATCTGTCGACCTCTGTTGAGACTCCTTCATAAGAAGTGAAGCAACTATCACGTCCAATGTGATGGTCTCCTTACCATAGAGTAACGTCATCACAATATGATCAGAGAAAGATGGAAGGGAACTCAACAAGATCAATGCCTTATCTTCCTCCTTGAAGAGAAATTCTCCTTTCGCATTCTTCTCCTCAAGTGTGAACACGTCTATCAGAATCTTGTTGAATTCATCCAAGTGCACTTTGAGCTTTGTCTCATTGGTCTTTTTTAGACCATAGAGCTTCTCCTTCATCAATAGATGATCCGTTAATGATTTGGACGTGTATCGTCCCTTACACTTCATCCAAAGCTCCATTGGATCCTTCAGGCCAATGACTTCGTGAAGAGTGTTGTCTGCCAAGAACAGTTGTATTGTATTGTTCGCGAGATCCGTTATGTCCTTCCACTCTTCCTCTTTCATCTTCTCTGGCTTCTTTTCTTTATCCTGGAGAGCTTTCACAAGTCCTTCTTGTGTGAGTATGTTCTTCACCTGTTGTTGCGATAAGGTGAAGTCGTTCTTCCCATTGAAGGGTTCTACAGATAACAATGCACCCTTGATGTAAATTTTATCATCACTTTCTTATTGTACCACGTTATACGATCTGAAAAATCAGGGGAGAATCCTCCCGATCCGAACGTCCAACTCATTCGGAGTGTGTAAAAACTCTTATATGAACTCTTGGTTCACCTCAATCAAACTTCGAATACTCCCTGTCTTCAATCTGGACATATCATATTATTATAAGCCAGAAACTATTGAAGATTTACTGGAAAAAAGATACATTGTAATCAAAAAGTCATTACAGATAAAGATCTCACTAAATGGCAGCACCATTTACTTCCTCCGATATTTCAAACTAAGTAGCGGAAATCACCTTTTTCCTCTCATCATCGCATCCCTTTTTAAAAGTCGCCACTAAATTTAAACTATACCCAAGGGTTTGTGAGAACAGACAATATTCATAAGCTAAAGCACATACACCATCAATTGTTCCAATAACTGATCAATTGAAGATCCAATTTCATCTCTATCTATCAAATCTTCTTATTACTCTTTGGGTCAACACAGGCACTGATACGGAAGAAATCCAGGCAGCTACCTGTGTTCAGCCCTCTGTTCCAAAACTTTTCATAGTATTTCCCCATAAGTGAAGCTGCGATAGAATGCGTGATCGGCCTCGTCTACGAGCATTCTCGGCGGGCGGCGGCTCAATCACCGCATCCATGGACGGGCAGTAGAAGGTTGGTATCGATATCCTCTCCTTATCGTGATTCACCACAGCTCTGTGAAGAGCACTCCTGTACTTGTTATTGCTAAACGACTGTAGAATATGTCAACATAACTAACAAACCTGAACATGTAAATAAGATATGAATATATACTTTAATTAATGGCGTAATTTTCTGTAGTCACCTGAACTTGGTCCTCGATGTTGATAACGAAAGTGCTCGGAACGGGATCGACAGCGATCCACCTACCATCTCTGAGAACCTGTAGACCAGCCACGTTTTGCGGATCCGGACATGGAGGGTAGTAGTTGATGGCCATGTGTTGAGCCTTCTGTCCGAGCGCCTTCTCCATGTGATTGGCCTCGAGGCCGAGGCTCTCTGAGATAGCTCCGAGCAATCTCAGAGCCAATCCCGTCGCCTTCTTTGAGTAATCCCCCACCACTTCTCTGCAGAATAGAAGGAGAAGAAGCACATATAACCCATCTGACACGGACGGAAGAGCAACTTGGGCTTCCTACGAAATGACAAGTCCAGTACAATAGGCAGATTATTAATTTGGGGTAGTAGCCCAACCCCAACTCAAAGCCCGAAGTCTAGTTTATTAGCTCTCAACCGAATCCACAAGCCCGTCGATTCGATCCAATAAAGTTTGTGTGGGAAGCTAATTTAGCTCCCCCATCTTATTTTTTCTAAATTTTTTGATTTCTTTTGAAAAATGAATCCGTAAAAATATATCACAATATCCTTATATTATTTCATTCAAGTTTCATGAGAAATAGAGACTCATACGGCTTCCATCTAGACAACCATTTTTTAACGGTCGTACAATTGTTGAACTCATCCATGTCTGGATGGAGGTCGTAGGAGTCTCTGTTTTGCACCAAATTTGAATGACATAATATAGGGATATAATGATGAAAATCCACAACAATATTTTTCAAAAAAAAATAGAAAAATTTGGGAAAAATGGAATGGGGGAGCCAAGTTAGCTCCCTCTAGGGGGCAGCTCTATTTTACCCTATATACGTATACATACACATACATACATACATACATACATACATACATACACACATACATACACACATACATGCACACACACACACACGCACACACACACACACAGGAGTGATCCTATGAGAGCAAAAAAATGTGAGAGCATGAGAGCATGCATTCTGGACCACATGACCCAACTAGGAGAAAGAAGACCAGGAGAGAGAAAACAGAATAATGTGGTCCAGAATGCATGCTCTCATGCTCTCACATTTTTTTGCTCTCATAAGATCACTCCTCTCTCTCTCTCTCTATATATATATATATCAAGTTATATATTTGAAAGGGTGCCTATTACTCCATTTTGCAACACTCCAATCCTTTGCTCACTAAGACAAATTTGTACAAAGACATAAATAATTAAATATTTATTATTATATCTCCCATAGGTAGAGATATAACAACGAATATTATTTAACTCTTTATATTCACAATGACTGCAATATATTCCTAGCATCGAATCACATAACAATGATAATTAATTCGTTGAGTTTTTCTTCTAATGTTGTCAAATTTAGCAACGATCAATAATTTTAACAAACAAGTAAACAAATAAGTCATCAATGATATGAACCTTTATCAATGAATATGATATCAGTTGTTTATTAGAGTAACAAAATCTTACTTTACGATGAATACTATTCCTTGTTATTTATTTAATATAAGAAAATATTACAATGAATATTCAATTTTTTTCGTTGTTGTAAGTCAATTTTTCTTTAGTGGTTGTTACCCACATACCCTTTTCGAGTTTAAAAAGCCAATGTTTTTTAGCATATCCCTTTTTTTAGCTTTGGATTCGATAAATATTAATAGTACTAGTACATGACAACATAATTATAACATACCCACGTGCACATTTTTAGCATTTCCTATTTTGTTGCCTTGGATTAAGTAAGTATTAAAATTACAAGTATAAGATCAGGGTTTAAAAAATCGGGTCGGGCTAGTCAATCGGACCGGTTGAACTGAGAATCAGACCTGACCCCATCGGTTCGGCCGGTTCCATGTAATTAATTTTTTAAAAAAAGTAAAATAAAAATGGGTCCAACTGATGGTTTGATATTTTTTTAAAAATAAAAGTTTAAATAATGAAATATAACTTCTGCAATATCAATTATAGCCCGCTCTTTTTTGTAATATAAGTTGTGCCACAACTTTCTTAGAGTAATTCTCTATAAACAACTATAAATAAATGATTACAATATTATATTAATGTATAATGATAGAAAATGTGACTAACTTTTGTAGAGTTTTACTTGAAATATATAATCATGCTATTCTATTGAAAGATTTAATATTTTAAACAATTATTTCATTGATATATAGATACATACTTACATATATGTATCCGCTTTTATCGGTTCAAAAAAACGATTTGACTGGTCAGACCGGTATATTAAGCACAGTCTAGTTTCTCTGAGTCGATAAGAATGATGATGTCATGCTGACATCATCACCGATCCAACTAGTTTGGACCGACAGTCTGATCCGGTTAGACCAAATCTAAGACTGACCGGTGATGACCCGGGGGTCGACGTGGTCATGTCGACTCACAAGGCGAGTCAACAGTCGGTGCTTGACCACACGAATCCCGAAGTTAATCAACAATTAACCCACAAAGCAAGAATGTATCAATTAAGTCCAAAAAAAATAAATGTGAATTAATTTTTATTACTCTACAACAAAATGTATAGCGACAAGCATGTAGAGGTCGAACCACAGAGAGCAATACAAAATGCGTAGCCTAGATGTATCACCAAGTCATCCATGTGTGAAGCTTGTTTTTAGGTGGGTTTTAGGTTTTGTAATTTTTTTTTTATAATTTTTATTTTGATTTTATATTTTATACCCTTTTTTTTTATATTATTAATTATATCAATCTATATACTATATATATATATGTATATATAAAGAGGTATATATATATCTATAAGAAGAGAGAGAGAAGTAATATAGAATATATATATATTTATAGACATAAAAACTTAATATATAGACTTATATTTTTAACACTTTTTTTTTATTATTTTTTTTTATTTCTAATTTTTATGATTTTTTTCAATTCAAAAATGTCCACAATATAGGACTAAATAAATAGCCGTATATAATTTGGGTTTTAAAAGTATCAAATAATACCCAAAATTGCCCAAATTAATTTTCACATATTAATAGTAATATATAGATAAATATAAAAGAGAGAAATGTATTTTTAGGGTTTTTTAAAGAGTTTTTCTAATTTTTATGTTGCTTTTGGGGTTTTATGATTTTTTAATTTTCTTTTTCATTTTTTTGGGTTTTTCATTTTCTGGACTCAATATATATATATAAATATATCACATATAATTTTTTTTGGAATTTTTCTAACACATTTGCTAATTTTTTTGTATTTTCTAATTTAGACAGTACAAAAATGGCTTCTTTTTCATTTTTAATAAGTAGGAAAAATGCAAAAAATGCGAAATAAAATATGTGCGTGAACAAGCATGGCATGGAGCATCTACCCTAATTTTTGTGAATTTTTAGAAGCCATGTAGGTATTTTTAATAAATAGATAAAGACACAAAAAGTACTAAAGCCTGGCAGGGGCATTTTTGCAGATAAAATAAATTCCAGGGGCACATGTGCAAAAATACCAGAACATTATAACGTGTTTTGTGATTTTAGGGACTAAGAACAAATAAAGAAACCCGCCAGGGCCCCCTTGCAATTTAACCACCACGTGGGACTACACGTGATCCGCACCCACAGGGACCAAAATGCAATATCAGAAAGTTCAGGGTCCTGGTTGCAATTTTTCATAAAAATGATATACTGAACATTTTATTTACTGGACTAAATTCAAATTTACAAACATACAGGGGGTCTTATGCAAAAAGCCCACCTCACGTGGGACGACACGTGAGGTGACGTGGACTGGACCCAAGAGTAATATCAAAACAGTACAGGGGGTCTCATGCAAAATATCCATATTAATTATAACGTGCTTATTTATTTACAGGACTAAAAATAAAATACAAAAAAAACGGGGGTCGAATGTGAAAATTACCCCCAAAAGGCGCGCTGATGGACGGCTGATCTTCGTTCACTTGACACGTGGCGCCTCCACGTACGCCGATGACGGTTCGTCGATGGAGCGCTAGGATTAGATCATCCGAGATGATCCGACGGTCGAGGCGGTGCTCCATCGGACGGCTGGTCTTCAATCTGGGCCTTCGTCTTCATCCAACGGCGGAGGAGCTGCGAGGAAGAACAGGGAAGAAGCCTCGCCGAGGCGAGCTTCCTCCGCTCGGATCTCGCTCTCCCGCCGGTCTTATTCGCTCCTGAAGGTCCAGGAAGCTTCCTGGAGGTATCCTCTAACGTCTGGAGGTCTCGGATCGGCCATAGGTACACCGGAGCGCTGCAACGAGCTCGAAGTAGGGTTACGGCTCCAGGTACCTCCGCCGGCTTGTAAATCGACTCCCGGTGCTCTATTTCGCACCTAACCTGCACAGGAAGAAAGAGTGGCTCGAGGGCGTCTTCCTCGACCAGGGGTTTGAAGCTGTGAGCAAGCGGATGGTGGTGGGCGACGAAGCTCCGGCGAAGGGTGGAGGAGGAGCTCCGATTCGCCAAGACCTGGGGTCCTGGTTTGAACAAGTGTGTGCATTTGATGGAGAACTCGAAGGGGATGGAGATGAGGCGATTTAGGCGGTCGAAGACAGATGGGATCACAGTGGGGAAGTCGCCGGAGCTCAGCTCCGGCGAACTTCGAAGTTCGGATTTTGGCCTAAGCCCATCATCTAAATGCTAATCTAAGGACTGGAATGAAAAGCTAATACTAAAACCTACCTACTAAGCAAGAAAGAACAGCTCTTATACCTGGGGGCCTCCAGGGAGCAGGGTGGTCGCCGGAGCACCACCGCGACAAAACTTCTCCGACCTCCGGCCAAGTCGAGGTGCTGGGCGACTCCTCCTGTCACGAGGAACACACCAGGAGCAAGAACAAGGCTTTTTGGTGGAGTGAAAATGGCCAACTTTGGCCGGGAAGTCGGAGGTTCTTATTTATAGACATTCCGAGGGACCCCCAATGACCGGCGTTTATTGATTAAACCAATGAGTATCAGGTTGATCTATGATTTTGGCGGGCATCATGGATGATCAGAGGACAAATCTTGTGAAGGAAGCGAGTGCGATGGTTCACTGAGCCAGGCGGGAAAAATGGCGGAAATCGGGGAAAAGACAGGTCGCGTGAAGTCAGACGCCTGGAGGTCCAGTTGACCTGCGGTCAACAGGCGCGACGCGCCCATTGGTCCACCTCAGCCGCTACACGCCAAAATAGGGATCCTTATTAAAAAATGAATTATTTAACCTAGTAAATGATTTTATTAGATTTTACTTATAAAATAGAAAATGTTTATAAATTAATGTAGTATTTATTTATGATTTTTATTTATTTTTTTGAAGTATTTTATTACGGTTTTATTAAAATAATGTGTATATGTATGTATTTTATATGTATTTTTGTATATTCTATTTTTAATTTATTTATTTTATTTTATTATTTTAGTTTCTTATTTTATAATTTTATAACTTATTTTTGTGAGTATAAAGGTATTTTTGTTTGATTTTTATAAGTTTATTTGTATTTTTAAATAAATAGGTCTATGTATTTGTAAGTATATATATAGGTACTTTACCTGTATTTTATACACATTGTATTTATTTATGTGTTTTTATTAAGGAGTTGTATTTTTAATAGGACACATATACTATATACTTTATTACAAAAATATAAGAGATTTGGATAATTAAAGAATGTTTTTCCCCTTTTATTTGTATATATACTCCATATAGGTATCTTGCCTATATATATTACATAGTTTTATTTTATTTTCCAAATTATTTTTGGTTTTATTCTAATGTCAATATGTACCGGAATTATATACATTATCTACAAAATTCTAAAAATATGAGTTTGTAAAAGTAATGAATATTGAATAAAATGAATATTTTAATCAGGTATTGTGTACAAGAAGGGCTAAAAACCTAACTTCTACAGATGGACTCCAAAAATTATGAAACCAATTTTATAAAATAGTTTATGAAATGCTATATACAATTAAAGGTGAGTTTGGGTGATTTGGAGTTTTTATTTGCAAGATATGGGTCTGTGAAGTTGAGATTTTGGCTTTTTATTCTGTGTATAAAATGTACACTGAGTGTTATTTTTACACAAACTCAATTTTGTATTTTTATTTACATTATTATCTACAACTTTCATGAACAAAGTTTCTTTATTTGAGGAATAAATAGTTATGTACAAAATAGGTGTCAAGAATGCATAAATGGATGAATGAATAACTGAGATATTTATTGTATATCAGCCCTTATCTCCCCCTACTTTATTCCTTGTCGACCAATACCATGCTGGCCTTGGTCTCGGGGTTAGGGTCATAAAATATTTACAATATTTTATTCCTTTTTCTTTTCTCTCTTTATTCTATAATTTTGGCATTAAAAACTTTATTTAATGTACAATTAATACACTGAATAATGAATGCTATTATGTACAAATTATTGTTGTTTACATGCATTTGCTGGGGTTTTTGAGGCCAAAATGATAGAATAAAGGTGATGAAATGGAGATTCATCACCCCCCTATACTTGCCTTTGCTAGTCCCTAGCAAACACTTATGCAATAAGCGCAAAAAGAATAAAGAAAAGAAAAGGAAAATGCAAGAAAAATAGAGTGAATTGGGGTGCTTTCAGTGCAATGCACGTCTTTACAAAATCTGAGTTTGGAGCTCCTGTCAGACCTTGGGTGTGAAGGTGTGTGGAACCTAGTTGGGAACCAAATTTAAAACACAACAGCCTTCGAGAGTCACAGAACTTGGTTCAAATCACCTCAATAGCCAGGTCAGAACTAGCCTACATCATACGCAAACCCTTATGACTATGAAGCTGACTTGTACAGTGTAAGTGACAGTGGCTCCCCACTTCAGAAGTGGCAAAGAAACAACCTCCCCCATCCCGGTAACTCTAATGCCTCGGTCTAGCAACTCTTTCCTCGAGAAGCGGGGTATTCCCTTCTAAGTTCAAGTGCAACCGGCTCAAGGAGAGGGGGAAGAAGTATGGACTTTTGGAAGCTCAGCCAGTGTAGCCGAGTCTCCCGCTGCAAGCTTCATGAGATGAAACATGGATACCATAAGCTTTTGCTTTATTGAACTATATACACTCCGGTGGGGTTATTAAATTTTCAATCCGACCCACCACTTTTTTGGAGTTCCTTTTTGCAATATTTTTTTTTTTAATTGCATCTGTACAACATATCTACATGGTGCAGCATATATACAAGAAATTTCTCCTTGAGCCAGTAGACTATCCCTCTTTTGAAGCTTTATTGCAACCCACAGCTTCAGTCCTTAGACTTCATCACCACTAGACCAAGTTGAGGTGCACTTCCTTCACTATAAGAAGAAGAGAGGTTCCGCCTAGAAGTACTACCCTCATATGCTACCCCAAGCCAAAGGAAACTGCCTCCTCACCACCTCATCCATGGAGAGCTATGTGAAAGGTGCAGGTGTCCAAGTTAGGTCACGGCCGACAAGAGTCATGCGTGTGTTTCGAAAAGTTCTAGTTAGTCCACTGAGGTGCCTTGAACCCAGCCCTGCTTTCTCAAAGAATTAAGTCTGACTGGACCTGAAGTACCTTAAACCTAGTTCCTATAAGGTTCCAGTGCAGTTAAGTGCAGTAAGGTCCAACCGAGCTCCACTCTGAGACTTTATTAGACTGATTCAATCATCAAGCTCACTCAAAAAGAGTATGCATGGTATGCTTATGCTATGCACAATGAATGATGCAATTTTTCACAAAGAAGCAAAGAATGTTTTTACACAAAGAAATTTTGCAAACAAAATAAGAGCTTGACACATACAAAGAGTATCTACCATTATTTACACGGGCGTACTGCTTTATTTACAGAATATATGAATTTATACAGACTTTACATTTGTTAATGGAATGGTTTATTCAGGTTGTTGAGAAAGAATTTGACGTGATTTATTTCTGATTTACAGGTATTTATAATAGTGATCTTATCCTTCAGTTCTTAGTTTTGAAAATAGTTTTGCAAACTATAGTACACGATAATTTTTGCAATCATTTATACGCATTTGAAAGCTATTTTTGCAAAGAATTTTCACACTATATGTACACTTTTCGCAATAATTTTGACAAGCATTTTTCAAAACATTTGCACATAGGTTTTTGAAATCCTTTCTTTTACCCAAAGAAAAAATTTTGCAATCAACACAGTTTCACGCATTTGAAACCATTTCACATCAAATTTTCCAAAACTGGTCACACTATTTTTCAAATCATACTGTATAGGTATCTGATTTATTAATCAGTAGGTACAAGAGAAGAAAAATTATCTTTGACGTATAGTATGGTTCTGTTCTTATAAACTTTATTTGGCTTATTCCTTATTTACAAATGAAAGATTTTTGTGCAAATTCCTCAGACTTACTCGAGAAACATTTTCACAAGGGTTTTCGAAAACTCTAGTCCAAAAATAATTTTTGTAACATGTACACGCATTTGAAAATCCTTTTACAAATGTTTTACACAACATAGATAGATTTTTCAAAACATCTTTGACAATCAACTTTTCACAATCATTTGCACACTAATTTTCACAAAGTTTTTGCTTTCACTCAAAGAAAATAGGTTTTACACACAAACTAATTTTTCAATCGTTGAATACTTTTTCACGCTATTTTCAAACAACTTTCACAGGATTTTTCAAAGGAAAACGTTTCATACAAAACCCTTTTCTGACTTACTAGTCAGCGTAATTACAATTAGTCTGAGGAACTCACAATCATACTGTATTATTATAAAGCTACTTTTTACATTTTATTTTATTTTTCAGTATGAGTTATGGCTTTTAGTATATACACAGTATATACGACCCCCCTATACTTAGCTTGAGCTATGTCCTCATAGATCGAAAGGAGAAAGCAAAGACATAACTCGTACTGCGTATAGGCAGATCTAAAGAATAAATACGAATGAATGAATTAGAAGTTGACCGTCCCCCCTATACTTAGGATCAAAGAATCCTTTGTATAGCAGACTGTTTACAAAGCGGGGAGGGTCAAGGGTGAGAATATACTGATCGTACTCAGATTGTCTCCCCCTATACTTAGGGTAAGGTGCTCCTAAGTATAGACAAGAAGAGGAGACAATGGAGAGGATCAAACAGAAATCAAGAACCCTAGGTGCACATCCCCCTATACTTAGGACCAAGTACGTCCTAAGTATAGAAAACTGTCTACAAAGGCGGCACCTTTTAGATAGAAGAAGAAAATAGATAAGGAAAAGAAGAAAAGAAGAAAAGAAGAAAATCAAAGCAATAATGGTTGGAGTACATCGTCTGAATCTGTTGGTGCTGCAGGAGGTGTAGAGACATCATCGGAGTGCACTAACTGAATAGAGTCAACAACGGCCAAGAACGAATCTGGTTCCAAGTAAGGCTTCAGTAGTTGGCCGTTGACGACGAAGGGTTGTGCGTTAGGGGACAATTCTGATATAGCAATGCTTCCGTTGTCACGCACTTCACATACTCGAAATGGCCCTGTCCACTTACTTTTTAATTTTCCTGGGAATATCCGCAACTTTGCATCAAACAACCACACTTTCTGCCCAACATCGAAGGTCTTTCGTCTGATGTGCCGGTCATGCCAGCGTTTCACCTTCTCTTTGTACATCAAGGTGTTATTGTATGCGCAGTCTCGGAATTCCAAGAGCCTGTTCAGATCATCCTTTCGCTTCTGACCACCTTTTCGTGAGTCCAAGTTACAATTACTAATTGCCCAAAGGGATTTGTGAATTAGTTCTACGGGCAGATGGCATGGTTTTCCATATACAAGACGGTAGGGCGACATGCCCAAGGGAGACTTGTAGGCCGTACGGTAAGCCCAAAGAGCTGAGTCCAAGAGTTGAGACCAGTCTTTTCTGTTTGGCCTAACAAGTTTTTGCAATATGGTCTTGATTTCTCTATTGGATAACTCCGCCATGCCATTGGTCTGCGGATGATAAGGAGATGCGACGCGGTGATCGATGCCGTACTCCTTCGTTAACTTCTTGACCTCTTTGTTGATGAAATGACTACCCCCGTCGGATATGAGAATCTTGGGTATCCCAAACCGCGAAATGATGTTCTTCTTCAGAAACTGGCAAACTGTTCTGCTGTCGGCGGCTCGGGCGGGGATAGCTTCAACCCAGCGACTCACGTAATCTACGGCAAGAAGGATGTGCTCAAAACCTTGACTATTAGGGAAAGGTCCCATGAAGTCAATGCCCCATGCATCGAAAACATCTGCTATCTGAATGATTTTCAGAGGCATTGAGTCTTTGGCAGTGAGTGTTCCTTTCAGTCGCTGACAATCAAGGCATCTTTTAGCAAATTCTGCTGCATCCTTAAATAAAGTGGGCCACCAGAGGCCACACTGCAAAACTTTCGCTGCCGTACGATCTCCAGAATGGCGCCCACCAGATTCGAGCGAATGACAATGCTCGAGGACACTAGATTGCTCCGTCTGAGGAATGCACCTGCGCCAAATACAATCTGCTCCTTCCCTGAATAGAAGGGGATCTTCCCACTGGTAAAAGCGGATGGTCGACCTGAATTTGTTCTTCTGATTCTTCGTCCAATCCGAAGGTATTACCCCAGAGGCGAGGTAATTTACAATGTCAGCATACCAAGGGAGAGCATCCACGGCTAAGATAGCTTCGTCAGGGAAGGTCTCTGTGATAGGTGCTTTGCTCAAAGGAGAGTCATGCTGCTCTATTCTGGAGAG
The DNA here is from genome assembly GCA_037367405.1 of Ottelia alismoides. NCBI lineage: Eukaryota > Viridiplantae > Streptophyta > Magnoliopsida > Alismatales > Hydrocharitaceae > Ottelia > Ottelia alismoides. Next base: position 10,093 of record JAZKJV010005327.1, on the reverse strand, counting down.
ATGATCTGCTACCACGTTCTGAACTCCAGGTTTGTCCTTGATTTCCAGATCGAATTCCTGGAGGAGAAGGATCCAACGAATCAGTCTGGGCTTGGCATCCTTCTTCTGCTGCAGGTACCGAATAGCAGAGTGGTCTGTGAAAATTGTGACCTTTGATCCCAACAAATAGGATCTGAACTTCTCTAAGGCGAAAACCACAGCCAGCAGTTCTTTCTCTGTCACTGTGTAATTTCTTTGAGCTTCATCTAATGTTCTGCTGGCATAGTGAATGGCATAGGGCGCCTTATCTTTCCTCTGCCCTAGAACAGCTCCGACAGCAAAATCTGACGCATCGGTCATTATTTCAAAGGGAAGAGTCCAGTCTGGAGGCTGCAAGATTGGAGCTTGAGTGATAAGCTCCTTCAAATGATTGAAGGCAAGGAGAACTAGCTGATCAACAATAAACTCTGTCTCCTTGCACAAAAGCTCTGTCAGAGGTCGGGCAATGCGGCTGAAGTCCTTGATAAATCGTCTGTAGAATCCCACATGCCCCAAGAATGACCTCACATTTTTTACTGACTGAGGTGGCTGAAGGTTTGAAATGACATCCACCTTGGCTGGGTCGACTTCCATGCCACGTTTGGAAACGACATGCCCCAACACAATACCCTCTGTGACCATAAAGTGGCTCTTTTCCCATGAGAGCACTAAATTGACTTCCCGGCATTTCTGAAGCACTCTGTCTAGGTGCTCGAGGCAAGAATCGAAACTGTCACCATAGACGGAGAAATCGTCCATGAACACTTCGAGAAAACTGCCTACCATTTCGGCGAAGACTGCTAGCATGCATCTTTGGAAGGTTGCGGGTGCATTGCATAATCCAAAGGGCATCCTCTTGAAGGCGTAGGTGCCGAACGAGCAAGTGAAGGTAGTCTTCTCTTGATCTTCAGGGGCGATCGCCACTTGGTTGTACCCGGAGTACCCGTCCAGGAAGCAGAAGAACTCCTTGCCTGCTAATCTCTCCAAGACTTGATCAATAAATGGCAAGGGGAAGTGGTCCTTCTTGGTTGCTGCATTCAGGCGGCGGTAGTCAACACACACCCGCCAAGATGTCGGTACCCGAGTTGAAATCTCCTCTCCTTTTTCATTTGTGATCACAGTAAGCCCGGATTTCTTGGGAACTACATGTAGGGGGCTTACCCACTTTGAATCGGAGATGGGATAAATGAAGCCTGCATCACACCACTTTGTGATTTCTTTCATTACCACGTCCCGAAGGTTAGGGTTTAGCCTTCTCTGAAATTCGCGGGACGGTCTGGCATCGTCTTCTAGATAGATATGGTGTGAGCACAGAGCTGGATTTATCCCTCGGAGGTCTGATACGCTCCAACCAAGTGCCTTGCGGTTCTTTTCTAAAATCTCGAGAAGTCGAGATTCTTGATCCAGATTCAGCCTGCTGCTGATGATGACTGGATACATGTGTTCTTCACCCGTAAGGAAAGCATACTTCAGGCCTGCAGGAAGTGGCTTGAGTTCTGGTTTCAGTCTGTCCCCTTTACCGGTCACTTCTGATACCATGCTGGTGGTGGGATGTACTTTGAGACTAGTACCATCCTCATCATCCTGTTGAGATCCCAGTGATGTACCGAACGGTTCTGCGGTGAGCTGATTATGTTCGGTCTGGAGTGAATGCTCAAGAAGACGCACTTCTATCTGAGCATCCGTCTCCCATACATCATCGGAGCATATGCTGACCGTGCTTTCCAAGTCCTCCTCAAGAGTGAGGATTTCTCGGGTCCATGGGTCGTCCAATGATAACTCTGAATCTCTGATCTCTGCAATAAACTCACAGTCTGCTTCTGATGCTGCTTGACTCTCATCAGTCGTGGCGTTCTGCTCCTTGTTCATGTTGATCGTGATTTGCTGGGTGTTCGAGCTGAAAGTGATCCTTCCAGACCCGTAATCAACCACGGCACCTGAAGTACGGAGAAATGGTCTGCCAAGGATGATAGGGGTCTGGAGAAGTGGTGCAGGAGAGTCCATGTCAAGGACTACAAAATCAGCGGGGAATTTCATCTCCTGCACGGTAACTATCACGTCTTCCAACAAACCGCGGGGCCGCTTAACGGATCGGTCAGCGAACTGAAGGATCATTCGTGTCTGCTTGAGCGGTCCCAGCCTGAATTCTTGCATTATGGACGAGGGCAGGAGGTTGATGGAAGAACCACTGTCAAGAAGGGTACGCTCGAAGACCTGATCAAAAATCACACAACTGATCAGAGGTGCTCCTGAGTCTTGCTTTTTCTGGGGGAGGTTGGTGATAGCTGCAACTGTGGCCATGGACAAAACGTGTTTTTCTACCTCTTGGCGTCTGTTGTCTTGCGCTGAGCGACGCCTGTTAGTACATGCCTCTTTCAATCCTTTCTTCACAGCTGGCATGTATTCCACGGCCTTCAACAAGGGAATCTCAACAGTCAATTTATCCAAAATATCTACAACACCTGGATCAGACAATGCAGTTTTTCTTTTTGCCATTTTTTTGGATTTTTGTATTGCATGCGGAAAAGGAATATTCACATTACTGGCAGGAAAATTAGAGTTCTTATTTACATCAAGATTATCGCCCACAGAATGTTGTACATCCGGACTACAAAAAGGTGTACAAGCTGGGTCTAACTCTGCTGGTGCTGCTGGGCGATCAAAAAGGGTAGCATTGGCTCCATCGGCTGGCACAGGATCGGCTGCTGCTGGCGGCTCCTCCAAGGCTGGCGCGGCTTCACTTCTGCTACAGGCTTCTTTTTGGTGTTTTTCTTTTTGCGGATTTTTTTGTATTTTTGGCTGGAGTTGCTTCTGGCAATGCACGACGGCTGGACTGGCTTCTCCTTCCTCTTCCTCCTCACCCGCCCTTGGAGCTGGCACAGCTGATGCGGAAGATGACGATCCACCTGTTTCTTTATTCACCCCATATCTGGTAGCAGGCGGAGGCAAGGCCCTACCGCTCCTGAGAGTAACAGCATTAGAAAAAACAGTAATATCATTATCACACGCGGACTGGACATCACATTCTACCTGCTCCTTCTTCTTGAAATTGTTGGGGTTGGCTTCGACCTGCGCCGGAATGGTAGTGCGAGTGGCGGTCAGGTCATCAAGCCGCTTGGTCATCTCCGCTAGCCCTTGGACAAGCTGGGCTAGACACTCCATGGTGGGATTAGCTGAGGGCATATCAGAAGATGCAGCGTTCAGACCACGCTGTTGTTGGTTAGATGGGTGGGGAGGCTGCTGATGGTGTTGCTGTGGTGGAGCAGGAAGTTGAAGTTGTTGGTAGGACGGAGAGGGATACTGCTGGTATGATTGAGGCTGAGCAGCCGCGTATTGGTGATACAGCTGTGGATGGCGATACTGTGGCTGCTGCTGATACGGAAAGTTCTGCCTCCATTGGTGTGCGAACTGTGGAGGCTGCTGGTGTTGCTGAGAGGGGTGCCCAAAACGTCCACCCTGAGGTTGGTGGTACTGCCGGTTGGCAAATGGCTGACCCTGGAGTTGTCCCTGAGGACGGGTCGGCTGTGCATCGTTAGTCCAAACCCCATTAACTTCCTGAACCAGGGGTGGTGGCGGGAATACTGAATCGGTGTCTGAGATGAACTCTGGTTGGTACACAACCATCTGCTGTTGCGGCTGGCTCTGATCAGGTGCCTGCACGTAGTACACGTGCTGAACTGTCGGTGGTTGCTGGCTTGGCTGAGGCTGGTGTAGCGGTGGTTGCTCGTCTTTCCTCTCAGCTGGAGCTTCGAGCGGTGCTGCCGACTGAACAGAATTGATGGTACCTACCAGCAGTTCTAGCTGCTTGGTGATGTGATCCAGTTTATCCAGGTTCTGGGTCCTCTTCTCGATCACAGCGAGTTTCTCAAGGTCCTGTGATCGCTTCTCAATAATATCAACCTTAGAGAGATGGCCCCCAATGATACTGAGGTTGGAGCTCTCATCTCTCTCTGCTTCTTTCGATGCAGCCATGTGAACTTGTTTCTGGAGGATCTGGGGCTGCTTTTGGTACGCCTTGGATGAAGAGAGTGCGGCCTCTCCCTCGGCCATTTCTTCGAAAATTTGCCAGACAACATCTTCATCCTTGTTGAAATGGGAGCCCCCACATGCTGCGTCTACGAGCCTTTGACTTTCAATGTTCAGTCCCCCAAAGAAATGCTGAACCAAGCTGGTCTTCGGAATATCATGATGGGGACACTTCTCCTGCAGATCAGTGAATCTCTCCCATGCTTCATGTATTGACTCATGGGGTCCTTGGGAGAAATTACTGATACGGGCCCGCATCTGGTTGAGTCGACCCAGAGGGTAATACTTGTGCAGGAAGGCGGATTTCAACTCCTCCCAGGTCGTCACGACCTTTCCCATGTGATTGACCCAATAAAGGGCCTTATCCTGTAGACTGAAGGGGAAAGCCGTCATCTTTACAATGTCCAGGGGGACATTCGGATAGTGGGTGGTGCGACAAATGCGGGAGAATTGCTGCAGGTGAATGTATGGCTCTTCATTGGTGTTGCCATGGAATGCAGGGAGAAGGGCTATGAATTGGGGTTTCAGCTTGAAGTGAGCGTGTACCGGTGGGATGAGAATCCACTCGGTCATCTGGCTGTCTCCCGGATTGTATGTTTCTTTGAGTGTTGGCTTCGGCAGTGGTTGGAATTCAGGATCATCATTGGGGTCGTCACCACCTCCTCCACCTCCATCTTCTCTTCCCCTGCCTCCTCTGCCTCGGCCTCCTCTTCCGTCGTTACGGTTTATTCACATCATTCAACATGTCCTGGAAAGCCGTCTGCGTAAGGGCCTGCTCAGTCAGCTGCTGCTGTATTGCTGGATGGATGCCAGCAACTGTGCATTGACTTGGTTCTGATATGGCATCTGTCCCTCTGGTGTGGGTGGCTGCTGACCCTTGCCCTTTCCCTCCGGGAGCCATGTCAGGGTCTGAGTCGGAAGAGATGAACTCCGGAGTAGTCTCCAGGGCTCGCACTGTCTTCTATCTGCATAATGAGACGGTCCGAATCAGATCACTTGCCATAATTTACTCAGCTGTCGTGATGAGGCTGGAGTTCAAGTCAACCCCAGCGTGTTGTGAATGGAAAAATGATGTAGACTGTAATCGACTCCCATTCACAACAGCGGTAGTGGGACAAAAGTGATCCCAGTTTATTGGGTAGCCAAGATAAAGGTAGAAAACGAGGAGTCTGGAGTCCGATCCGCAAAGTCCGGATCAGTTCTCGGGAATCGCCTCGAAATTATTGGCGAAGGTGAGTCCATGGAATTGATGTAGGTGTCGGCATGGTCCCGACGAAACCATCCATGGATCAACTTCACGGAGCACAAGAGAATATCGAATTTGGAAGAACGATACGATGGTCAACGAGGAACAAAAAGGAGTGTAAAACAGTAGAAAGGCTCGGTTGAGCGGGGTGGTCCGAAGGAAGACATAACAGAATTGGCGCAAAGGCGCGGGACTTTGATCTTTGAACCTTAATCTAGATCCATACAAACACAAGACAAAATCGGGTTCACCAACTCACGCCATGTGAAGCCGTGAAAGCTCGGCTTTTTATTATCTTTTCATTTTTAGAGTTGTGATTTTTCAGGCATTTCTTATAACAAGTCCTTAGTACGCTACCCTATAGGAGAGAGAGTACTGCCGGAAGAGTATCCCGTAACTTGTCCTCCTCCTGTGTAACCTACTGTACTTTTTGGAGTCCTTGTAACCCTTCCTGGATCCCTACTCAGCCAAAGAAAAGAGAGAGGAAGCCGATAGGCGAAACCAATACTTCGGTTCTCGCTCGCAACGGAATCACCCGTGAGGCTGCAAGAACCTACTCGGACGCAGGACGATGAGACAGACACCCCCGTGAAGGCGTGGCCTATGCTCAATACTTCGGACAGGGTCGATGCTCTCACAACAGAGAGTCACCATTGGTGACCAAGTCCTACTCGCCTACGTACGATAGAAGCGCCATTACTTCGGAAATCCAGGCGATACACAAGGCAGTTGCAGACTGGGTTTTGGCTCTAATCCTTAGGGGGTCGCACTCGCTCAAGGGAGTAGGGTTTTGGTCCCCCTCCAAAGTACCTGAAAACAATGAGGGCTTTATGAACCCGGTACAAGGATAGTCCATTACAGATTTTAATTAAGGTCAAAGTTTATTTAGCAGTCCCCTTGTTTTAATTTTTGGGTTTTCACTTTTTTTGGATCTGTTTTCATACCAGCGCCTAACGTTTTTGTAGATTTTCATTTAAGTCCTAGGTGCTCAAAATCAGAGGGAGATAGCGGAAAAGCCGTGCAAGTGGTTCTATGATGGAAATCTCACCATTGAACCGAATGATGCATGCTGAGTTAGAAGACTTACAGTGCATCCCAGCTCCTCCATGTGGTATGCAAACAGAATTTTTAAACCTATCTACATGGCGGTGTGCATTCGTCAAAATCGCCCTAAACATTAGCTGCTATTAACGTGAAGAACCACAAGCTTGTCATTTATCTTTAACCCTAGGGTCCGGTCTTGGCTCACCCCTCCTCTTCTCGACACACTCGAGTTTAGGAGTAGCGCTTGACGGGCTCGCTCACGGCACGTGGGTTAAGAGATAAATGACTTAGCTGTTTAAGTTTGACTAGATCCATACGAAGTGGACTATAGGAACATGCATTCTTATTAATGTTTGGACCTAGCTACCGAGTCAAGCAACCTATATCTAGGGGCTCCAAGCACACAAAACAAAGTAGAAGAAAGGCGGAAAGCTCAAAACAGCGGGAAACAAAATAAAGAAGGCGGTAGAAATCGCGGAAAACAGCGATGAGGTCCCCAGGTGAACTGACACCCAGGCACTGGACCTCATTGTGAATAGTAGAGTCCTGTTTAGTTATTACATGCCAAAATTGTCTCTCTCTCACCAAAAATTACAGAGATAATCCTAAGTATTCTAAGCCTATCTAATCCACATCTCCTTGCTTCCTTGATACTCTCTCCTGACGGTCATGAGAAGAGAAGACCCATCCTCCTCCAAGCTTGGCTGCCTTGGCCTCCTAAGAAGCCATCCTTGCGTGGCGGACCCTCGCATCAAAGTCACAAAAAGAGTGTATTAGAATAGTTCACTTAATCAATCATAGAGCACATAAAGATAATCACAAGAATTGAATCAATTAAGCATAGTGATTAATGTCAATAAAATGGCTGCTCACAGGAATATAATCAATCATGAATCAGAAATGAATATCACCAAAAATGTACACAAGAATGACAAAGAAGAAAGTAGGCTATGCTCATTGCTCCCCGGCAACGGCGCCATTTGATGACCCGGGGGTCGACGCGGTCATGTCGACTCACAAGGCGAGTCAACAGTCGGTGCTTGACCACACGAATCCCGAAGTTAATCAACAATTAACCCACAAAGCAAGAATGTATCAATTAAGTCCAAAAAAATAAATGTGAATTAATTTTTATTACTCTACAACAAAATGTATAGCGACAAGCATGTAGAGGTCGAACCACAGAGAGCAATACAAAATGCGTAGCCTAGATGTATCACCAAGTCATCCATGTGTGAAGCTTGTTTTTAGGTGGGTTTTAGGTTTTGTAATTTTTTTTTTATAATTTTTATTTTGATTTTATATTTTATACCCTTTTTTTTTTATATTATTAATTATATCAATCTATATACTATATATATATATGTATATATAAAGAGGTATATATATATCTATAAGAAGAGAGAGAGAAGTAATATAGAATATATATATATTTATAGACATAAAAACTTAATATATAGACTTATATTTTTAACACTTTTTTTTTATTATTTTTTTTATTTCTAATTTTTATGATTTTTTTCAATTCAAAAATGTCCACAATATAGGACTAAATAAATAGCCGTATATAATTTGGTTTTAAAAGTATCAAATAATACCCAAAATTGCCCAAATTAATTTTCACATATTAATAGTAATATATAGATAAATATAAAAGAGAGAAATGTATTTTTAGGGTTTTTTAAAGAGTTTTTCTAATTTTTATGTTGCTTTTGGGGTTTTATGATTTTTAATTTTCTTTTCATTTTTTTGGGTTTTTCATTTTCTGGACTCAATATATATATAAATATATCACATATAATTTTTTTTGGAATTTTTCTAACACATTTGCTAATTTTTTTGTATTTTCTAATTTAGACAGTACAAAAATGGCTTCTTTTTCATTTTTAATAAGTAGGAAAAATGCAAAAAATGCGAAATAAAATATGTGCGTGAACAAGCATGGCATGGAGCATCTACCCTAATTTTTGTGAATTTTTAGAAGCCATGTAGGTATTTTTAATAAATAGATAAAGACACAAAAAGTACTAAAGCCTGGCAGGGGCATTTTTGCAGATAAAATAAATTCCAGGGGCACATGTGCAAAAATACCAGAACATTATAACGTGTTTTGTGATTTTAGGGACTAAGAACAAATAAAGAAACCCGCCAGGGCCCCCTTGCAATTTAACCACCACGTGGGACTACACGTGATCCGCACCCACAGGGACCAAAATGCAATATCAGAAAGTTCAGGGTCCTGGTTGCAATTTTTCATAAAAATGATATACTGAACATTTTATTTACTGGACTAAATTCAAATTTACAACATACAGGGGGTCTTATGCAAAAAGCCCACCTCACGTGGGACGACACGTGAGGTGACGTGGACTGGACCCAAGAGTAATATCAAAACAGTACAGGGGGTCTCATGCAAAATATCCATATTAATTATAACGTGCTTATTTATTTACAGGACTAAAAATAAAATACAAAAAAAACGGGGGTCGAATGTGAAAATTACCCCCAAAAGGCGCGCTGATGGACGGCTGATCTTCGTTCACTTGACACGTGGCGCCTCCACGTACGCCGATGACGGTTCGTCGATGGAGCGCTAGGATTAGATCATCCGAGATGATCCGACGGTCGAGGCGGTGCTCCATCGGACGGCTGGTCTTCAATCTGGGCCTTCGTCTTCATCCAACGGCGGAGGAGCTGCGAGGAAGAACAGGGAAGAAGCCTCGCCGAGGCGAGCTTCCTCCGCTCGGATCTCGCTCTCCCGCCGGTCTTATTCGCTCCTGAAGGTCCAGGAAGCTTCCTGGAGGTATCCTCTAACGTCTGGAGGTCTCGGATCGGCCATAGGTACACCGGAGCGCTGCAACGAGCTCGAAGTAGGGTTACGGCTCCAGGTACCTCCGCCGGCTTGTAAATCGACTCCCGGTGCTCTATTTCGCACCTAACCTGCACAGGAAGAAAGAGTGGCTCGAGGGCATCTTCCTCGACCAGGGGGTTTGAAGCTGTGAGCAAGCGGATGGTGGTGGGCGACGAAGCTCCGGCGAAGGGTGGAGGAGGAGCTCCGATTCGCCAAGACTGGGGTCCTGGTTTGAACAAGTGTGTGCATTTGATGGAGAACTCGAAGGGGATGGAGATGAGGCGATTTAGGCGGTCGAAGACAGATGGGATCACAGTGGGGAAGTCGCCGGAGCTCAGCTCCGGCGAACTTCGAAGTTCGGATTTTGGCCTAAGCCCATCATCTAAATGCTAATCTAAGGACTGGAATGAAAAGCTAATACTAAAACCTACCTACTAAGCAAGAAAGAACAGCTCTTATACCTGGGGGCCTCCAGGGAGCAGGGTGTGCGCCGGAGCACCACCGCGACAAAACTTCTCCGACCTCCGGCCAAGTCGAGGTGCTGGGCGACTCCTCCTGTCACGAGGAACACACCAGGAGCAAGAACAAGGCTTTTTGGTGGAGTGAAAATGGCCAACTTTGGCCGGGAAGTCGGAGGTTCTTATTTATAGACATTCCGAGGACCCCCAATGACCGGCGTTTATTGATTAAACCAATGAGTATCAGGTTGATCTATGATTTTGGCGGGCATCATGGATGATCAGAGACAAATCTTGTGAAGGAAGCGAGTGCGATGGTTCACTGAGCCAGGCGGGAAAAATGGCGGAAATCGGGGAAAAGACAGGTCGCGTGAAGTCAGACGCCTGGAGGTCCAGTTGACCTGCGGTCAACAGGCGCGACCGCCCATTGGTCCACCTCAGCCGCTACAC
>JAZKJV010005326.1:0-38082 GCA_037367405.1 Ottelia alismoides | reverse complement strand
ATGCATCGACGCGACGCCCTCAGACAGATCCTAGGTAGCTTAGGGGCTTTAGGAATCGCAAATTGTTGCGGTTGTAGGTCCGCGCCGATCACGGGTCGCAAACAATTGATTATCTACTCCGAAGGGCATGAAGCCGGATTGGGCGAACAAGCCTATTCGGAAGTGACGAAGGAAACGCCTGAAACGGACAACGTATTGCGTTCATCGTTGGTTGCTCGCGTTGGGCATCGTATCGCGGCGGTCTCGGGGCGAAGCGACTTTCAATGGGAATTTAAAACACTCAAGAGTGAGGATCAAAACGCTTTCTGCTTGCCAGGTGGGAAGGTTGCGGTCTATGAAGGCATTCTTCCAATTTGCGAAAACGAAGCCGGATTGGCCGTTGTGATGAGCCATGAAATCGCGCATGCGCTTGCCCGGCATGGGGGCGAACGCATGAGCCAAAACGCAGCGGTCCAAGGCGTTCAAACCGCCGTGGGTTATGTGTTGCAAAACCAGGAACAAGTTCGCCGCGAGCTGTTTATGAAAGCCTATGGTGTGGCGACAGAATATGGCGTATTGCTTCCCTACAGTCGAAAACACGAATCGGAAGCCGATAGCATCGGACTCACTTTGATGGCAAAAGCTGGGTACGATCCCGCGGAAGCCCCTCGATTCTGGCGACGATTTGGAGCCGCCAATGCTGGAGAAAAGAAGGCAGAATTCTTCTCGACGCACCCTTCGGACGAACGTCGCGCCGCTGATCTGCTGGCTCAGTTACCCAAAGCTCAGCAAGATTATGATGCAGCAGGCGAGAAGTTTGGTTTAGGCCAGACAATCTCATAAACCTGTTGCAATACGGTTCCGCTTGGATTGAGATACGCGTGCTCTTGGCATCGTTAGCTTTCACGCTCTAGGCGAACGTGGCTTCGATCCGGTATTCTCACGCATGTCCCACTCTTCAGGTAGAACATGACGCGCCCTAAGAAAAAAGAACTTCCAACACTCGCAGAGCGATGGCGTGAGAATCATGGATCTGCACTGGTGACCATTGGCATTGGTGTTACCGTATTCGGCGCATCCATTTTAAATCTGGTTCGGACGATTCGCGCGAAGCAAACCCCGGCACCCATCACGCTTGGAAATGACATTGCCGTCACGATGCATGCTCCAGGCCACTTAAGCATCTATGTGACGGAGTTTCCCAATGATGAAGGGGTGTGCCAGCTGAGCATTTTTGGGAAGAGCAATTCTTCGGTGAGGAATTTCTCACCGGTTGATCGCGCAGAACTGCCGATCAAACAAGGAGAGGTTGTTTACGAGACGCGAAATTTGATGCCAGGTGTCTACTACTTGGCCGCGCTTCACGACAAGAATCACGATGGTAAATTCAGCGGCGAAGGGGATGAAGCGGAGTTTTTTGGCTATTCCAATGAAGCTCCTGGCGTTTGGGAAAAGCCGGAGCTTTCGATTGCTTCATTCCGTTTAGCGAGCGAAAGGCGATCGATTCGTTTCTCTGTTCGGAAACCTTGAGAACCGTTTGCCCTATCGTCGCAACGGCACGTTGGTTTCTTCACGAGCCATAACCTGTTGGCGGCGACGCGAGTACCAACCATCATCCGATGGTTGAATGGCTGAGGCGGTACCGGTTGCGAACGCATTCGATTGTGCTTCGTAGCCCACTGGGGCAACCGCAACTTCTCGCCCTTGCTGACCTTGCCGAGCGGCCAAGGCGACCTTGAGGTTCTCTTCGGATGAACCGGTCCGAACCCATTCCAGCCATGCATCTTGGAGTTCGGCCAGACTGTTGTAGCCGTAATGTTTTCTAACGACTTCGGTCCAACTCGGTTTACGCATGCTGAAATAGTCTTCAAGGAATTTGACGAAACCTTGATGACCTCCATGTGCAATCAGGAACCGCGAAACGGAATATCCTTGGGCATAGAGCGGCAGCATATCAGACGGGTAGTCCCGCATCATGAACATAACATTCATAGCGATACCACGTCGGTTCATAAGGAATTCTCTCAGCATGCGTTCATGATTCTGACGCTCGTCAGCATGTTCAACGGTCGTACATGCCCCTTCGTCTGCCCATCGAGGCAAGGGTCGGCCGAAATGGGTTGCCAGAACCGGTGAGTGATTTCATGCGGTAGCACGCTATCGAGCAAACGTTGCGGGGTGCCATGGATCTCCATCACGAAATCCCGCACGGTGCCGCCGTCAGGCGTGTATTGAGTTTGCCCATGAGCCGGAATATTTGGTCCCGCAAACACTTCAATTGGGCAAGGTTTTGGCCAACTGTTTAATTCGCGTCCGAGCCAATGGGTCGCCAGATCACGGCGGAGCCTTTCTGCTTCATCTCCGACTTTTTTGCCAAAGCCGGGGTTCCGGCGGTCACGATAAAGTTCTCGGTGCGATAGTTTGCACCGAGAGAAAGCAGAACTGCCACCAAAAGGGTGGCGCGGCAACTAGCTTCCATGCTCAAACTTCCTGGCCTGGGCGGGTCAAGGAGAACTCGCAGTCCTTCGACGAGTCCTGATCGCTTGCGATCCGTGGGAAGTGTAGGGGAAAACGAGAAAACTTCCCAAGGGCGATTCAGTTATTTTACCCCCCGTCAAGTCCAGGGCGCGTCCGGGGGGCTAAGCCGTAAGTGGTTGTCATTGTTCAATTTGGGATGTTTGGAAAAAATTGGCGATTGTCTTTTTTTGGAAAGATGCTAGGCGGGAAACTTGGAAACCCGGAACTTTTCGCAGTTCATCATCGTCAGATATGCGATGACCGATGATGTACTCAAAACTGTTAGACTGCTGTATGTAGAGTTATGAGCGTTCCAAAAAACCTTCGAGATGAACTGCTAAGCGCTTTCTTGGACGGTGAAGTCACCGCCGATGAGCGAGCGCGCGTCGAGCAGCTTCTGCAGTCTGACGACGACGCTCGAAATCAATACGAGAGATTGCTGAAAATGCGGAGTGGTTTCTCCGCCTTCCCAAAACAGGTGAAGTTGCCGGACGACTTCGCCAGCCGTGTTTTACAAGCCGCGTTCGATGAAGCGAAGCGAGAGGGGCTTTCGCTGGAGCATCCCCTGCGAATTGCGGCAGAACGTGGGTTGGGAGCCGCTGCCAGTACGCGGCCTGTGGGTTGGAGGCGCTGGGGTTGGAGTGCTTTGGCCGCAAGTATCGCGGCAAGCGGATTACTTGGGGCAGTGCTGCTTTCTCGCAGCATTGATGAGGGACAAGTAGCGAAATCGCCATCGGGTTCAGATGGGCCTTCATCATTAGTTGTTACGCCTAACGATGTGCCGACTAATCCATCAGCTTCTACAGTGTTGGCTCAGGAAGTTCCCGCGCCGAATAAAGACTCGCTCAGAGACGACACGTCAAAAGAAAATGTACCCGTGCCAGTAGCCCCCGTGTCGGCACCAATGATTGCAACCAATGCGAATGGTCAGAGCGGCAGCGCGGATTCTCAGGCCCGGCCTGAAAAGGAAATTCAGAAAGCGATTCCACAGAAGATTCCGCTAGTAATGCTCGTTGAGATTCGCTTGAAGAAATCCGAGACCGATACGAATCCCGTCGCAACAGTGCTAGAGCGGGCGGGGATTGGCAAGATTCGTGATGTGAAGGTTGAGCAAGCGATTGTCGATCAGCTTGCAGCGGCAAAAGTTGTGCGTAATGCGCCTCCAGCCGAAGAAGCGGATGCGGATTCCATGCAGATTGTGGTTGTGCAAGCGATGGCGCGTAAGATCGATCGAACGATCGTCGAGTTCTACAGTGGCGCTGAAGGCATATCGAGCGTGGGCCTCAATCTGGCATTGGATAATAAGCTGATGCGGGCTGCTCAGCATGTGGCGGGGATGAGTCCAGTAGAAGTGAAACACCAGGATAAAATCGTTGCATCGCGGTTGGTCGGTGGCGACTCGCAGTCGAAGTGGTTTCGCGCTGCTGAGAATGGACGTAAGTTCACAACAGACAAATCGAACTTGTCGCTGACTGCGATGAGCAATTCAACTGATGAAAAAGATATTCCGGCCGCTATGATCTTAATGGTTCGCTACGAGTAACAAGTTTTTCAACCGCCATTTCGAGCAAGTACTGACCTGCCTTACTTGCTCAAAAAACATCAATCTTACGAATGGCCCCTGGCGTTACTGGTTGACCTGAATCCGCGCTGGCAACCGCAGCGAAACAAAGTTCGAGGCTGGGCAAATTATCTTCCGCCAGAATCTCACACTGGCGCCCTTCGGCAATACTGCCAAGAAGCTCGATCATCGTGCCACCGAACGCGTCAGGAAACCAGCAACCGCTCAGTTGTGGTTGAATCTGTGCATGAGGAAGGCGCAGCGTCACCGTTTGTTCCAATAGGCTCGCGCCGCTACTGAGCAGACTCGCTTTCGTTCCCGCGACAAATGTTTCATCAAGTGGCTGACCATGCAAAGCGGCATCGAACGCGATGCTCGCCTGAGCATCCTCGTATTCAATAATCGCTTGAGCCAGCAGCGGTGGCATCATGTTTTGTTCGGGAGCCCGTGCGGTTGTCGCAAAGATGCGCAGCGGCGTTTTGTTTGGCAGGAGCGCGCGAAGCATATCAAACCAGTGAATGCCAAAGTCGTAAAGAATCAAATGCTTGATCGTTTCAAACCGAGTACCTCGGGTCCATGTATGATCCCAATGAACGCGCATGTGAGTTGAGAAAGTTTCGCCTAACAACCCTGCCGAAACTGCACGACGCATCCAAAGAAAGTGGGGAGCGAAACGACCGTTCTGATTGATGGCCAAGTGCACGTTCTGGCGATGTGAAAGTTCAATGAGTGATTGACCCACGTCGAGGTCAAGAACGAATGGCTTTTGGCTTAACACATGCTTTCGTGCCATCAAACTATCGCGAATTAGTTCGACACGATCTGTTGGATGTGTGGCGATATCGACAACGACAATTTCTTCGTCAAGAAGTAAGTCTCTGTAGTTGGTGTATATACGGGCATCCGGAAAATACTCTTGGCAACGTCGTTCAGCTTTCTCGCGATGTCGATCACATAAGGCAACCACGTTTAGGTTGCATTTACGATACGCCTTCAAATGCTCAACGGTGATTGCGCCGCAGCCGATCAAACCGATGGGAGTCCGAAGGTTTTGCGGTAGCGATGTGGTCGAAGTGATGGCGTGGAGGGTTTGCCAAAGCGGGAGGGTGATTTCCGGCATGCGTGTTTATTCAGAGTCTGATGAAATCAAAACCGAAGTTGGACAAACGATATCGAACGAACTTGCGACGTAGGCCTATGAAAGATGAGCCGTCACAAGATTAGCCATCTCTGGTGAACAATGTTTGCATTA
Organism: Ottelia alismoides; assembly: GCA_037367405.1. Taxonomy (NCBI): domain Eukaryota; kingdom Viridiplantae; phylum Streptophyta; class Magnoliopsida; order Alismatales; family Hydrocharitaceae; genus Ottelia; species Ottelia alismoides. The sequence continues at coordinate 32,773 of JAZKJV010005326.1, read as the reverse complement.
GGTTAACTTCTCCTCCCAGCAATTCAAACCAAAACGATTCGTCTTCAGAAGCGTTTCCCTGACTTCCCGCCGCGCAGAGGATCACGCAAAGTTGCGACCGTTTGAGGGTTTGAAATCACGCTGGCACTGAATTCGCTATTTCAAAGCATCGCTGAATCCAATGAATGGATTCCGTCCGCCGCTTCGCCACATGCTCGGCTGGATGTCCAAGAAGTGGATGCCCGAGTAAGGCTTTATGCACCGTATTAACCGAATTGCAGGTCGAAGCGTTACGTAAGCTTTAACGTTTCAATCGAGGTTGAGATCGTAAGAATTCTGTAAAATGTCGCACCATTTTGGGGATTTGCTTGCGAAATTGTTTGACAACGCCTTGAAGCACCGATAAAAATGCCAGGCAGTAAATGCCATCCCCTCGGGGGCCTTTAATGGCTCTGAATCTTTGCACTAAGAAATGCTTGCAAAGGTTTAGAGGTTAAAGGTGCTCTGTGGGGGCCGCCGAGAAATCGGCACCCACCTGAAAAGACCTACCTATATAACAGTGATTCGATACGAAGGTTTCGTTTTTCACTGGCTTGATTTTTCCTGCCGGCTTCGACGGCCACTGTGGTGCGTTGAGCGGTCAAACCTAGATGCCTTTCCTCCGAGCAGCCTGCGCTGTTGGGCGGAAAAACATGATCCCCATTGGAGATGAACGCGATGGCGAATTGCAACGGAAATCGGATGAGTCGTCGGTCCATTTTGACCGCTGGAACGTTCGGAGGTATTGGACTCACTCTCGCTGATTTGCTTTGGTTGCGTGAAGCCCGCGCGGACCTCAAGCAATATGACTTCATGCCCGCCAAGGCGGAGAGTGTTATTCACATCTATCTCCCTGGCGGTATGGCGCATCAAGAAAGCTTTGACCCCAAGCCGTATAGCCCGCTCGAATATCGCGGCGAGATGGGGACGATCAAGGGTAAGACGGGTGAAGTTTTCAGCGAAACGATTCCAAAGCTCGCAGCTTGCTCGGATAAGTTGTGCGTTATTCGTTCGATGACGCACGGTGAAGCGGCTCATGAGCGCGGCACTCACAACATGTTCACCGGTTACAAGCCCAGCCCGGCGCTCACCTATCCAAGCTTCGGTAGCGTGATTAGCCATGAATATGGTCCACGTAACAACTTGCCACCGTATGTTTGCATTCCAAATGTTCCCAATGAATTTGCCGGAAGCGGTTATTTAAGCAGCTCCTACGGGCCGTTTGCATTGGGTGCGGATCCTGCTCGCAAAGAGTTTAAGGTTCGCGATTTGGATATGGCGTCAGGTGTAGACGAAGCTCGTTTTGCACGTCGTCGTGCGGCTTTGGAAACCGTGAGCGCCCGATTTGGAAAAGCAACCAATTCCGATGGCGTTGTGGCCATGGATACTTTCTATGAGCGAGCTTACGGAATGCTGTCTGCTCCTCAAGCTCGCGAAGCTTTCAAGCTAGAAAAAGAAACCGACGCGTTGCGTGATCAATATGGTCGCAACGAAGCCGGTCAACGATTGTTGATGGCACGACGCTTGGTGGAAGCTGGAGTTCGTTTGGTAACTTTGACCTTCGGTGGATGGGACCATCACAACCAAATCACCCGAAGCATGAAGAATCAAATGCCTCCTCTTGATCAAGCTTTGGCAGCTTTGATCGAAGACTTGAGCCAACGCGGTATGTTGGAGAAGACCATGGTGATGGTCAGCAGTGAGTTCGGTCGTACGCCGAAGATTAACAACACTGCAGGCCGTGACCACTGGCCGAAAGTGTTCAGCGTGATGTTGGCTGGCGGTGGCGTGAAGGGCGGTACCATCTATGGATCGTCCAATGCTACGGCTGCAGAACCTGAAGATGACCCGGTTAGCCCAGCCGATTTGGCGACGACCATGTATCACCTGCTTGGAATCGTTGCGGATAAAGAATTGATGGCTCCTGGTGATCGTCCGATCGAAATCGTGGACGGTGGCCGTGTCATCAGTGAGATTTTGGCCTAAACGGTAAAGAATGCTCCAGCATTGTTTTCGAAACGCTGGAGCGGAGCGCTCTGATCTTTGCAGAGTGTGATTAGAATGAAGGTCGCCATCAACGAGGATGGCGACCTTTCCTCCCGCCTCCGCCATCTCCTACCGGTGTAATGCAATGCGACTCCATTGCGGCTTTGGCAGCTTGCTGCTTTGTTTGGTTTTTCTATTTGGTTCGGCTTTAGAAGCGGCTCAGCCACAACTCGGTCGGTTAGAACCTTTTGGAATTCAGCGCGGTACGGCGCATAAAATCGTCCTTCAAGGTACTCGCTTGAAGGATGCGAAAAAGCTCTTGTTTTATGAGCCAGGGATCAACGTTAAAGCAATAAAGGCGCTGGATGACGCTAAAGTCGAAGTCGATTTGGAAGTTGCGCCAGACTGCCGCGTGGGGCTTCACGGTTGTCAGTTAGTTACTGCAACAGGCATCACGAATATGCGGATGCTTGCGATCGGAACACTCCCTGAGACTGCCGAAGTGGAACCGAACAACGAGTTTCAGCAGCCCCAGCCGATCTCACTTGGTACCACTGTTACGGGCATTATTCAAAACGAAGACGTTGATCACTTCAGTGTTGAACTCAAAGCCGGGCAACGGCTGGTGGTTGAAGTCGAAGGAGTGCGAGGTTGGAGTGGTTTGAGGAACGACTTCTTTGATCCTTACGTCGCGGTTCTTGACGCAGATCGCTATGAAAAAGCAGTCGCGGACGATGTGCCTCTCTTATATCAAGACCCGGTTTGTACGTTTTGTCGCTCCTGCTGATGGTAAATATGTCGTGCTGATTCGCGACAGCTCATACGGTGGCGCAGGGGATTACGCTTATCGCATGCACGTCGGATTGTTTCCTCGCCCCTTTACTGTTGTGCCCGCGGGAGGACAGCCGGGGCAGTTAGTGGAAGCGGCGTTTGTCGAGGGCAGACGGTAACACGATTAAGCGTCAGGTCCAATTGCCTTCGAACATCTCTGATAACTTTCCCTTGGTGCTAGAAAACGAATCTGGATTGCACCATCCCCAAACTTTGTCCGAGTCAGTCCACACAATGTAACCGTCGAATCAGAACCAAACGATTCACTCCAGCAACCGACCGTATCCGCAGGAGCTTTGCCTGCCGCGTTCTGTGGTCAAATCGGTAAGCCGGAAGATGAGGATTGGTTTGAATTTCAAGCTACGAAGGGGCAGAAACTAAACATTCAAGTCTATGCACGTAAAGTATTGCGATCGCCGCTTGATAGTGTGATCTCGGTTCATGGCCCCAAGGGTAATGCGATTGGTTCCAATGATGATTCAGGTGCTCCTGATAGTTTATTGACCGTCAATGTCGCCGAAGATGGAGTGCATAAGATTCGTATCACCGATCACCTTCGTCGAGGCGGTCCTGATTACGGTTACCGCATCGAAGTCACCCCAGCAAAACCTGCTTTGACTCTTTCGCTTCCCGAAGTACGTGAAGATGAAGCGGTCACGGTCTCCGTTCCTCGCGGAGGTAAGATGGCAATCATGGTGAACGCGGCAAGGCAAGAGTTCGGTGGTGATCTAACGATTGCCATGGCCGATCTTCCAGAGGGCGTAACCGTGGAGCCGGTGACGATGAAAGCTGATCAAGGGTCGGTGCCTGTTTTGATCTCGGCCAAGGCCGATGCTCCTGTAGACGGAAAACTAGTTCGATTGTTCGGTAAGCCGACCTCCGGGGAGCCTGCAATCGAAGGTAATGTGAACATTCGCCATAAGCTTGTACGCGGGCAAAATCGGCGTGACGTCTTTGGATACGATGGATCTCTGCTTCCTTTAGCTGTATCCGAAGAAAGTCCGGCCCAGATTGAGATTGTTCAGCCACAAGTCCCGATAGTGCGCGACGGCAGCATGAACTTGAAGATCAAGATTCAGCGCAAGGAAGGATTCAAAGAAGCGGTTCCTGTGCGGTTGCTTTACAACCCAGCAGGCATCGGTTCCTCGGGTAGCGTGTCGATTCCTGGCGATAAAGATGAAGTCGATCTTCCTATGACCGCCAATGGCGGCGCTGCGATCGGCGTTTGGCCAGTGATTGCTATAGCGACGGTTAATATTGGCCATGGTTCAATTGAAATCGCATCATCGCCAATCAACCTAGAGGTCGCCGATCGTCCCTTCAACTTTGAATTCCCAAAGACTTCTGCAGAACAAGGTGGCAAAGCACAAGTGATGGTGCGTGTTACGGTGAATCGAAAACTCGATGGCAACACGGACATCGAGCTGCTCGGTATTCCGGCCGGGGTTACGGTTCCGACTCCCAAAGTAAATGCCACTCAAGAAACTGAAGAGATTAGCTTCCCAGTTGAGATTGCCGCCGATGCACGTGTAGGTCAGCACAAAACATTGGTGTGCCGCGCCACCATCCATGCGCCTGGTGGAGATATTGTTGAAACACTTGGTACTGGAACTTTGCAAATCGATCCACCGCCTAAGAAACCCGCGGCTGCGCCAGCGGCTCCGGCTGCGGCACAACCTGCCGCGGCGGCTGCACCAAAACCACTAACTCGCTTAGAGCAACTTAGGAAAGAAAAAGAAACACAGAAGTAATCATCTGTGCGTCGAACAGCTTTCGAACGTTACTCATTAAGTTAAACAAGCCAATAACATTCGTTGGATTTACTTCGGGAGAGAACTCCAAATGCTGCGTTCATGGACTTTAGGAATCGCGGTTTTCGCCGCAACGCTGGCTGGGTCTCATTCTGCTTTTGCAGTGAATGCGACTTCGGTGATTCCCAAAGGAGGCCCACGCGGTGAGCCTCTGGAGCTATCGGTTTATCCTCCTGAAATCAAATTGGATTCGGGACGCGATTTCCAAGGATTCATCGCGGTACTGCGACGTCCTGACGGCGTGACAGAAGATGTTACCGAAAAATGCGAATGGACGTTGTCCGGTGAGAACGTCGCCAAAATCGATGCGTTCAAAGTTAGTCCCATAGCGGACGGCAAAGTTGAATTGGTCTGCCGGCATATCGGTGGCGAAGTGCGTGTACCGATTGAAGTTGTGCATGCAAAAGAAACGCCTGCGATCTCGTTCAAGAAAGATGTGATCCCGGTTTTAACTCGTTCAGGTTGCAATACGGGAAGTTGCCACGGAGCCGCTCGTGGTAAGGATGGGTTTCGAATCAGTTTGTTTGGTTTTGATCCCGACGGAGATCATTATCGGATTACGCGCGAGATTGGAATTCGTCGAATCAATTTAGCCGTTCCTGAAGAAAGCCTTTTGCTGCTCAAATCGATTGGTGCCGTGCAGCACAGCGGTGGCAAGAAGATGGAACGCGGTGATGCGTACTACAACGTCCTGCTGGAATGGTTGAATGCTGGTGCACCTGCCGATGCTGCTCAACCACCAGCGGTTGAAAAAGTTGAAGTGTATCCGCCTCAAGCGGTGCTTGAGGGGGCCGGTGCAACTCAACGGATGTTAGCGGTTGCTCACTATGCGGATGGTTCAACCCGCGATGTGACATGGCTGTCCGCTTGGACCACCAACAACGAAACCAGTGCTGCTGTTGCACAAGATGGTCGAATCACTGCGGGTGAACGCGGTGAGGCATTCGTAATGGCACGCTTTGATACGCATACTGTCGGACGACAGATTCTGGCGTTGCCTGTGGGTTTGCAATACACGCCACCTGCGGACAGCGGGAACGATATTGATCGATTGGTCTATAAGAAGCTTCGCCAACTCCGCCTACTCCCAAGCGGTACGTGCACCGATGAAGAGTTTTTGCGCCGTGTCACGATTGATATCACTGGACAACTGCCAACTGAAGAAGAATACAATCGTTTCGTACAAGACAAAGAACCCAACAAGCGTGCAGAGCTGATCGAACAATTGCTGCAACGCAAAGAGTTCAGCGAGATTTGGGCGATGAACTTTGCTCAGCTCATGCTGATTCGAAGTTCGAACGAAGTAAGTCCGAAAGCGGCGTTCTTATATAGCCAGTGGTTGACCGATAAGTTCGCTCGTAACGTGCCGATTGACCAAATGGTTCGAGAACTGCTCTCTGCCTCAGGTGGTACGTTCTCGAATCCCGCGACAAACTTTTATCAGGTTGAACGCGACACACTTAAAACTTCAGAGAACGTTGCTCAAATCTTTATGGGCATTCGTACTCAATGTGCACAGTGTCATAATCATCCTTTTGATCGCTGGACGATGGATGACTATTACGGCTTTGCGGCTTTCTTCTGTCAAATCGGTCGCAAGCCCGGCGAAGATTATCGTGAGACCATCGTGTTCCGTGGTGGTGGAGAGGTTAAACATCCCGTTGGTGGACGCGTAATGCCACCAAAATTCTTAGGGGGACCAAATCCAGATGTCGGGTCGCAAGATCGACGTCAAGTCTTGGTTGAATGGCTGACCAGCAAAGAGAATCCATTCTTTGCTCAGAGCATTGCCAATCGAGTTTGGGCTCACTTCATGGGAATCGGGATCGTTGATCCCGTGGATGATATCCGAGTGAGTAACCCTCCGAGCAATCCAGAACTCTTTGAGTTCCTTGGCAACAAGTTGGTCGAATACAAGTATGATTTCCGGCAGCTTGTGCGTGATATCTGCAACTCAGAAGCTTATCAACGAAGTTGCTCGCCTAACGAATCGAATAAGACGGATACAAGAAACTACGCATTCGCAACGGTTCGACGTATCCCTGCAGAAAGTTTATTGGATTGCGTGAGTGCGGTTACCAACACTAAAGAAAAGTTCCGCGGATTACCTTTGGGTGCTCGCGCGGTACAGATTGCTGACGGCCGTACAACGAACTACTTCTTGGATACCTTTGGTCGCTCTGCTCGCAATACGGTTTGTGCGTGTGAAGCATCAACGGATCCCAGTCTATCCCAGGCATTGCACTTGCTGAACGGTGAGGCGATTCATGGCAAAGTTCGCAACGGTAAACTCGTCGATGCTTGGGTGAAAACCGAGAAGCTAGAACCGACCCAAGTAGTCGAACGTATGTACATTCGATGCTTATGCCGTAAGCCTTCAGAGAGCGAATTAAAAGATTTGTTGGCCCAGGTTTCTGCTGCACCAACCCCTGCAGAAGGCTTGGAAGACGTCTTTTGGGCACTCTTGAATAGTCGCGAGTTTGTCTTCAATCACTAGGACCTCGCTAACTCCCACCAATAGATTGCGAAATCGGTGAGTTCAGGTTTCGCAATCTCGAAATACAATGGATGAGACGGCCCAATTCTGTTGGGCCGTCGTCCTTCCCTCCTTCGTGAGAAGCCTCCCCCATGAATCATAAAGATTCACGTCGTTTCGCATTGGCTGCTTTTTTCTTGACTGCCCCCGTGGCAATGGTTTTTGCAGAGGATGCAGCGCCTGCGAAAGTCAACTTCGAAGATCATGTCAAGCCGATCTTTCGTGAACATTGCCTCTCTTGCCACAATCAGAACGAAAAGAAGGGTGGTTTGGCTCTCGATAGCGTCGCGGCTGTGATGGCGGGAGGTGGTAGCGGTGAAATCGTTTTTGAAGGTGATGCTGCATCCAGTCGACTGTATCAATTGATGACGCATGAAGACACGCCGATCATGCCTCCGCAGCAGGCAAAGTTAGCAGATGCGAAACTGAATACGGTTAAAGCGTGGATCGATGGCGGTCTTCTCGAGAACTCAGGTTCCAAAGCCAAGAAGAAAACCGGAGCCAGCCTCAATGTTGTGATGTCGGCAAACGGCAAGCCTGAAGGTCCTCCCCCGATGCCCGAAGGCTTGTTTCGACAACCGGTATTAACTCCTGCGCGCCCCGGTGCCGCTTCGGCATTGGCCGCAAGCCCATGGGCACCGCTTATTGCCGTTGGCGGTCAAAAGCAGGTTGCACTTTATCACGCCGATAGCGGCGATTTACTTGGAGTGTTACCGTTTCCGGAAGGCGAACCGCAGGTCCTGCACTTTAGTCGCGACGGGGGCTACCTCGTCGTTGGCGGCGGTCGGCATTCATCGATGGGTATGGTCGCAATCTATAACATTCGCACTGGTGAAAGGGTTAGCACCGTAGGTGATGAACTCGACACGGTGCTAGCAGCAGATGTCAATGATTCGCTGTCGAAAGTTGCTTTGGGTGGCCCGCAAAAAATGCTGCGGATCTATGAGGTTGCTTCAGGACAACTGCTCTTTGATTTAAAGAAGCATACTGACTGGATTTATGCAGTTGCGTTTAGCCCAGATGGTGTGTTGATTGCCTCGGGCGATCGTTCTGGAGGTTTACATCTTTGGGAGAGTGAAGCCGGACGCTTCTATTTAGATCTCATCGGGCATAAGGCGGCTGTCCGTTCGGTTGCATTCCGCCCTGACGGTAACGTTGTGGCGAGTGTCAGTGAAGATGGCACTGCAAAGCTTTGGGATGTGTTCGAGGGTAAGCTCTTAAAGACATGGGAAGCTCACAAAGGTGGTGCGACGGGTATCGCATACATGCAGGACGGTCGAATTGTTACCAGTGGTAATGACAAGACCGTTAAGGTCTGGGATGCGTCAGGCAATCAAAAAGCGATCATGCCTGCGATGCCAGAACCAGTCTTACAAGTTGCGGCAGTCGGCGATGGCCGTCGCGTGATTGGTGGTGATTGGGCAGGAAACTTTTCGGCCTGGAATCCGGATAAGCCGGATAGTGCGGTGAAGCTTGTTTCGAATCCTCCTACGTTAGAACAACGCCTCGCTTCACTCGAACCCGAAGTGGCCGCAGCTAACAACGCTGCAACGGGTGCCGCAAACGCTGCGACTGAAAAAACGAAAGCCGCTGAAGCGGCTGCTGCTCAACAAGCGGCGATGGCAGCGCAAGTGGAAGCGCAGAAGAAACGCATGTCGGAAGCGGATGCAAAGATCGCTCAGTTAAAGCAATCGATTGAAGCTTTAGGAAAGCAACGCGCCGCGGTCGAAACGGAAATGAAGACTGTGGTTGCCAACCAACAAAAAATGCAGGCTGACCTTCAAGGCGCCGAGCAAGCAAAAACGAAGCAACAGCAGGTTGTTCAAGCGATGGAACAACAAGTCGCAACGGCGACTGCTGCAAAGACTGAAAGCGATCGATTGAAGAATGAAACCGCCGGAAAAGTCACGGCGATGCAACAGCAGATGCAGGCCGCAGAAACGCTGGTAGCTGAGACAAAGAAGACACTCGATGCAGCCAATGAAGAACAGAAAGCGAATGCGCAGACGGCACATAACGATGCAGTTGCAAAACGGGATGCCCTAGGCAAATCACTTGCCGAAGTTCAGGGAGGTTTGCAGAAGGCGGAGGAAGCGTTCCGCGCAGCAGAAACTGCGCTGGCTGCTGCTGAGAATGCCAAGAATGAAGCGGTTAAGAAGTTGAATGATGCGACCGCGAATCAACAACGTCTGTCAGGGGAATTAGAAGGTGTCACGAAGCGAGTTTCCATGCTGACTGAACAGATGACACAACATGATGCTTCGCTTAAACAAATGCAGCAACAGCAAACTGAAGCCACGACGGAGAAGCAAAAAGCACAAGAGCAAATCGCTCAACTGCAACCCCAAGTTGAAGCTTTGACGGCAGCAGCCGAAGCCGCCCGCAAGGCGATGGCCGCGGCGATGTCGGAGAGTGATGCGGCCAAACAAAAACTTTCCACGGTTCAGTCGGAGTTCAATCGAACCAAAGAGGAACTGACGAAATTCCAAGCTTTGCAACAACAATTGGCAACAGCATTGCAACAGGCTGAAGCGGCGGTGAAGGCGACTGGAGAGCAAATGAAAGCTCCTCAAGATCAAGTTGCTGCGGCCGAAACAGAAAAGAACAAACGTCAATCCGAAGTCGATCAGATGGCAGCCAAGCTAGCTGAATTACAAAAGCAGCTCGACGCGCTTAAGACGGCTCAACAAGCTTCGCAGTCCCAATACGATGCAGCTAAAGAAAAACTTTCGACTGCCCAAGCGGCAATGGAGAAAGCACAAGAGTCGGCAGCAGAAGCCAAGTCGAAGTTGGACTTCTTTAATTCGGCTTACAAGAAGTAGGTATTGCGCACTCTGTTTAGTTGTTTCGACTTAGACGGTAAAAAACAAAAAACCCCAGACGCTGATGCCCGGCGTCTGGGGTTTTTTAGTTGTTGTTGCTGATTCGGTCGATTAGTGAATTGAGCCGTTGGTTTGCGGCTCAAGTTCAACTAGTTGCCGCAACCGCAAGAAGGAGCTTCGCATCCGCAAGCGGGTGCTTCGCAACCGCAAGCAGGTGCACAGCAATGATTGCGATGGAACAGCTTGTGGAACAAACCGCCAACGCAGCTAGGACGGCTGCAAGGATCGCAGCAAGTTGGTTCGCAACCGCAAGCAGGTGCTTCGCATCCGCAAGCAGGAGCTGGTGCACAGCAGGTTGGAGCTGGTGCACAGCAGGTTGGAGCTGGTGCACAGCAGGTTGGAGCTGGTTCGCAGCAGCTAACTTCACATGCACTACGAGCGTGCAAGCGGCTGAACAAACCTTTCAAGAAACAAGGACGTGCGGGAGCGCAGGGATCGCAGCAAGGAGCTGCAACTTCGCAACCGCAAGCGGGTTCGCAAGCTGGAGCTTCACAACAAGCATCACAGCCGCGATTACACAAACCGAACAAACCGGCTTCTACAGAGGCAGCGCTTGAAACGATGAAACAAGCGGCCAACAGGGCGATCGTACGACGCATCGTAGACCTCTCCACGGGTTGAAAGGAAAAAACTTAAACTGAACGTCACCGAGAACCAGTCGTCAGAACTCGTCACACGACGATGCTGACTATCGATCAACATGACCGAGGGAGGAACCCTCAGCGCGTTCGTCATTTGGTGCCACTTAACGAATCGACCGGCCAAAGAAAAATATCCGCCTCATCCAAACATTTTCCCAATTCGGCTCAAGTTGCCAGGCCGATTAGGTCAGCTCTGCCGATTGGCACCGCGAAATTTGGTTCTGCCAACAATGGCGTTTCGTGTTGTCGCATGGATCAGAAGATCGACAGCGAGCATATTCGGTAGAATCCTCGCGCATTTCGCTTGACAAGCTTTGGACTACTGCTTCTTCAGCTTTCGATCTAAAGTGCTGCGCTCGATACCAAGCAGTGCTGCTGCGCGACTCTTGTTGCCACCGGTCGCTTCCAGTACCCGTTGAATGTGACGCGATTCCAAATCTGACAGTGATAAGAGTTCGGCAGAATCATTCGTTCCAACCGATACAGATGATTCCAACCTTAAATCTGATAACAGGAGATCGTCACTATCGATCTCCGTCCCCATTCCAAGCACGATCGCGCGTTCAATCGCGTTACGCAACTCTCGAACATTGCCCGGCCAAGTGTGACCACGCAGCTTAGTTTTTGCTGCGGCAGTTAGCCCCGTCACCCGCCGCCCCATACGCTCCGAGAGTTGTTTTATCATCGCTTCGGCAATTAAGATCACGTCATGTCCTCGATTGCGAAGCGGCGGTAACGTCAGCTCGACAACATGCAATCGATAGTACAAGTCAGCACGAAAACGATTTTCACGTACTGCTTGTTCCAGATCGCGATTGGTTGCTGCAACAACTCGTACATCCGCTCGGATAGGTTGATTACCGCCAACTCTTTCAAACGGATGGCCTTCGAGGACACGGAGAAACTTGGCTTGTATATCAAGCACCATTTCGCCGATCTCATCGAGCATTAATGTCCCTCCGTCTGCAGCTTCGAATTTGCCGATTTTCCTTTCGGTTGCTCCCGTGAAAGATCCTTTTTCGTGTCCAAACAATTCACTCTCTAACAATGATGGACTTAATGCCGCGCAGTTAAGACAAACCAATGGTCCATCGCGTCGTGGACTTGCGTCATGGATCGCGGCCGCAACGAGTTCCTTACCTGTACCGCTCTCACCACGCACTAACACCGTAGCATTAGAAGCTGCAATACGTTGAACGGCTTGACGCACTGCGGCAATTGCAGGACTGTCCCCGATGATTTGGTGATGATCATTGAGCTGCGCGCGCAATTGTTCGACGCGCCTTCGACTGCGATCAAGACGGCGCACAAGATCCGCTTGTCTTCCCAAAGATTCCCATGCGGCTCCTAAGAGATCCGCACCAGTGAGTACATAGTCTAAATGCTCTGGCTGAAATTCATTGTCACCTTGCGAACAATAAAGATGTATCAGGCCAAGGGTCTGTCCGTTGACACGGATGGGAGCGGCCAAAGTACTTGAGATGCTTAAGCCTCGGCTGTCTTGCCGCGATAAAGCTTCGTCATGTTGTAGGTTGCGAGCCAAGATCGCTTCGCCTTGACTCCAAACGGCTTGCGCCAACGTATCGGTAAGCCGATGATAACTACGCCCCGATGGATGCTTCGCAGCCAATACTTGGAGCGGTTGATTCAACGTCCGCTGTTCGTTGGTCTTGGAGTGCGGTTCGCTCGCGCCTGCTAGTATTGCCCCGCTTTGAACGCCGGTCCGTTCAAGCGTCGCATCCAACACCATGGCGGCTGCCTCCTGAAGCGATTTGCATTGCGCTAGGCGAAACGCCAATCTGGCGATCTCTGCGGCTCGATCGTTCGCATGATTGGGCTCTGTGAGCAGTTGGGCTCGCTGTTGCCGATGAACAATCAGGGAGACATCGTGTTCATCCTCGGTCTGTTGCGGGTCTAGGTGAGTTTGCGCCCGTTCCGGACCAAATGTCTGACTGCCAGTAAAAGCCTGCGCAAAGTCTTTGACGAAGGTCATGTTGCAGCCGGCTACGGTGATTGTTTGACCGTTGACTAACGTATGCTCTCCCTGAATGGGTTGGGAATCAACCAGAGTTCCATTGCGGCTGTTGAGGTCGCGCACCAGCCACTTGCCCGAGTGGAAGAAGACTTCGGCATGATGCCGGCTGCATAAATCATGGGGAATCTGAATCTGGCTTGACGATGCTCTTCCGATTCCGACCGTCCGCTCGGGTTCAAGTCTGTATACATCCGTCCATCTGCTTCCTTCTCGGATTACAAGATAGGCATTTGCGGAGGGAGTACGTCCACTGTCAGAAAGTGGTAGAGAAGTCACCAAAGGATACCTTGAATTGATTGATTGAGTCGCTTGGTTCAACTAATCTAATGTATACGCCGCTGCTTTTGTCTCGTCCTGCGAAAGGTTTCGCGCAGAGCGGGCGGTTTTCGCTGATCCATTTCACTCGCAGCGTTGGGAGCTGCCAAGTATGTTGAGTCAACGTCTCATTCGCCTTGGATTGCTTATTGGGTGTGTCGTATTGGCGACGACCCTTCAAACCAACCCAGCATCCGCACAGTTTTTCCGCGGCGGAGCAGTGGGAGGTGTGAAAGTCGATGCTAAGGGTGTCTTACAGAACTTCGCCAAGGAAGATCTGTCTCAAGAACTGGCGAATCTGCATAAGCAGCTTGCTGAGCCGTCCGGAGAGTTAAAAGAAGCGACGGGCTTGCGCATGATTTCGCTGAAGCGATTGCAGGCCGCGATGGAAGCGTCTCAAGCAAGTGGCCAGCCGCTACCCACAGAAATGCTTTGTCTTTCCGGATTACAACGAATTCAGTACGTGTTTTTGTATCCGAACGAAAAAGATATTGTGATTGCCGGTCCTGCTGAGCCTTGGACGATTCGTGAACAGGATGCCGCGATTGTCGGCGTGAAGAGCGGTCGATCGCCTGTCATGTTAGAAGACTTGCTTGTCGCATTCCGCGCCGTGGATGGGGCCAATCGCGATGGTATCACTTGCTCGATTGAACCAACTCAAGAAGGTCAGCTTCGATATAACGAGTTTATGAGCCGTTTACCACGGAATGTTCAACCGGCTCAAATCGAAAAACAGATGCGTCAAGCAATGGGTGCTCAGGACATAAAGCTAACAGGGATTCCACTGGATAGCCGTTACGCGCAGGTCATGGTCGCTGCAGACTATCAGATGAAGCGCATTGCTATGGACTTTGAATCGTCAAAGGTTAAATCACTCCCTAGCTATTTGCAGATGGTGAGAAGCCAAGGAAACCTAGGCTCTTCAACGCCTCGTTGGTGGATGGCTTGCGATTACGAGTCATTGCTTCACACTCCTGATCAGCTCGCATGGGAGCTCAATGGTAAAGGTGTAAAGACAATGACCGATATCGATTTTGTCAACGCCGATGGAAGTCGCTCGGCAACGGGCAAAGTGGATGCGTTGGCACAACGCTGGGCCGATTTGATGACCGAACAATACGATGCTTTATCAAAGCAACATGCGATTTTCGGAGACCTCCGAAACATCATGGACTTGACCGTCGTTTCAGCTCTCATCATTAGCGAGGGATTAGAAGGCAAGAGCGGTTGTGCCTTGGATGTACTTGCTGGTCGCACTGGCAACATTCAGCCCGCTTCGTACTCGGTACCTCGTCAAGTTGATACTCAGTGCAGCTTTGTTAAGCTTCAACGCGGTTGGTTAGTTTCGGCTTCTGGTGGGATATCAATCGACTATGTTGCTCCGCTGAAGCGCAAGCAGCAGAAAGAAACGCTAACAGCGAAGAACTCTGCCATACCTCAAGACACAAGCCGATGGTGGTGGAACGGATAGTGGCATAGGCGTCCCGCCTGTGAAGCAAGTGGCATAGGCGTCCCGCCTGTGAAGCAAGTGGCATAGGCGTCCCGCCTGTGAAGCAAGTGGCATAGGCGTCCCGCCTCTGGTGTCGAAGACTTTAGACTTTAGACTTTAGGGAAGTAGCTGGATTCGCCAGAATTCAGAGCAGCTTTGCGCGGTAAGCGATAACGTAACCCGCGCCACCTATGTCCAGACCCTTAAGCCTCAAGCCTTACTCCTCAGACCTTTCCTCGACAGGCGAGACGCCTATCCCACCTATCGATCCTTCATTGGGACGACTTTGCGAAGTTCTGGGCCGGTGTAGATTTGTCTTGGGCGTCCGATTCGCTTGGTCGGACTGCGGTGCATCTCGACCCAATGAGCGATCCACCCGGGCAATCGTCCAATAGCGAATAAGACGGTAAACATCTGCACGGGAATGCCTAAGGCGCGATAAATCACGCCCGAATAGAAGTCGACGTTGGGATATAGCTTGCGTTCGATGAAGTATTCATCACGGAGTGCAACGGATTCCAACTCTTGAGCGACTTCGAACAACGGGTCATCGAGATGTAGTTTCGATAACAGCTTATCGCAGGCTGCCTTGATGATTTTTGCGCGAGGGTCATAGTTCTTGTAAACTCGATGACCGAAGCCCATCAACCGGAACTTGTGTGTTTTGTCTTTTGCGAGCGCAACATACTTCTTAACGTCGCCACCGTCGTTGGCGATTTGTTGGAGCATATTCACGCAAGCTTCGTTTGCCCCGCCGTGTAACGGGCCCCATAACGCACAGATGCCTGCAGAGATACTGGCGAATAGATTCGCATCACTGCTGCCCACCAGTCGTACGGTACTCGTGCTGCAGTTTTGTTCGTGGTCAGCATGCACAATCAGCAGGAGGTTCAGCGCCGCGGCAAAATCGGGATCGACTTTGTAGGGCTCTGTCGGCTTGGCAAACATCATCTGCAAAAAGTTCTCGCAATATTCGAGATCGTTTTTGGGATAGATAAACGGTTGACCAACTGACTTTTTGTAGCTGTAGGCAGCGATGGTCGGAAGCTTGGCGAGCAGTCGGTGAATACTCACCATCACTTCATCGGGGTCGTGTGGGTTCAGTGAATCTTGGTAAAAGGTACTTAGAGCACCGACGACACTGCTTAAAATCGCCATCGGGTGCGCATCGCGCGGAAACCCACGATAGAAATTTCGCATGTCTTCATGCAGCATCGTGTGTTTGCAAATCGAATCTCGAAAGGATTTGAGCTGACTGGCGTTCGGTAGTTCGCCATGGATGAGCAGATAGCTGGTTTCAACGAAGTCACAATGCTCGGCGACATCTTCGATTGCATAGCCACGGTAGCGCAGGATGCCTGTATCGCCATCCAAAAAGGTGATAGCGCTCGTCGTGTTGGCGGTGTTAGCAAAACCTTCATCGAGCGTCACATGCCCTGTCGATTTCAGCAAATCTCCGATATTGACCGCTCTTTCATTCTCGGTGCCGACAATGACCGGTAATTCCAATTCCTTTCCGTCAACTTTCAACAGTGCCTTGCTGGTCGATCCTGCATCGCGTCTTGTGGCCGTGCTCATGCGACGCCCTCCTGGGGCGCAATTGAGGAAATTCGGTTTTCAATGACCGGGAATCCGTGGTGAGAGACGCAGTTTAACCCCGCATCACGCGCCCGGCAATTCACCCTCTGGCTGATTCTACCAGAGTCGATGCATAAAGAATTTTTAAGGGGAGTTTGCTGCACGCTCGTTGAACTTTCCCCAGTCAAAACAAGCCAAACATTCCGTGAGTTCAAACCAAGATTTTGAGCAACGCCTGCAGGGCGCGATCCTGTATGCCTTGGCAACTACTTTCGCGCGGCCCAGCAACGTTGAGCGTTTCAGGACGCATTTCGCAAAGCCATTCTCGAGCTGCTTCAAGTTGCCACTCCTTATCCAAGCACAAAAGCTGAACGGGACGCCCCCATCTCTGAGCAAGCTTGTAGGTTAAGAGCGTACCTCCTCGGAGCTTCCCTTCGAAAATAATCAGTGTGGCATCGCTGTCGATGACGTTCTGTTCCGTTCTGACCGCATAATCTACGCTCTCAAGCTCACTGAGGAGATAGCGAGAGGGAATGGTTCCATCCTCCGCCAGCCGGCCGCGCGGGCACCAGCCACCGTGGGAAATACCTAAGGCCAGAGCAGCCTCAAGAGCGCCGCGGTCTACACCGGTCTGGCCACCTGAGACAATTCGCAACGGTCGAAAAACGTTGGAAGAAACCATTCGGACCCCACGACCGTCAAGATTAAGTACGACTACCCCTTACATGCTGCACTATTTTTTATCCGAATTTACGAGTGATTCCAATTGCTGGAGGGGGGGCATCTCGATGCCGAGCTCCTGCCAGCGCAAAGGGGGTGGCACGGTGAACTGCAGCTTCGATTTAAGGGTTGGGTGTTCAAAGCTCAAATGAAAAGCATGTAAAGCAATCTGCTGCGGATGCCAGGGCGGACCGCCGTACTTGCGGTCGCCAACGATGGGTGCATCGCGACTTGACGCTTGAATGCGTATCTGATGTTTACGTCCCGTTTCAAGTTGAATTTGAAGCAAGCTACGTTCTCGGTTGAACGCGAGGGTGCGCGCTCGCAATTCCGCCGCTTGACCTCGCTCGATAGTATTGTCGCGATGAGACGTTCCAGCGACGATGACCATTCGTTCAAGCTGTTCGTTTTTCTCGACGCGATCTTTCCAGGTGATCCAGCCCACCTCTTTCCGAATCGGTGTTCCGACAACAATGGCAAGGTAATGTTTATCTACCGTCCGATTTCGAAACTGTTCCGATAGCCGACTCGCTGCTTTCGAAGTCCTTGCTAGAACCACGATACCACTGGTGGCAGCATCTAGCCTGCTAACAATTCCGAGGTACACATTACCGGGCTTCTGATAAGTGTGCTTGATGTACTCGCTCATCATACGATGAACCGAAGCTTCGTCTTGTGACGCGCCCTGAGTGATCAGCCCAGGCGGTTTATTGACTACGAGCACATGATTGTCGCAGTGCAGTATGGGTAAAGGCGATGACAATTGGCGGTACCTCTCGCCAAATTCTCAAGCACTTTTCCTGAGTTGTCCACCCGACCTATCGATGGAATCGGCAGCTTTGCATTGCAGACGCGACGCCAAGCGATAAGACTGTTCGATCCTCGGCAAACATGCCGCAGGTGAAAATGCCGCTTCCATTTGAGCTCTGGCCGCTTGGCCCATTCGCGCGCGTAACAATGGATCTTGAGCCAGTTTTATGAGCGCGGCGGCGAGCTCTTTGGGGTTCCGCGGGCGCACAAGATAGCCGTCGACCCCATCGCGAATACATTCCGGTACGCCGCCAACTCGGGTGGCAACGGCCGGAAGTCCCAGGCTCATCGCTTCGAGCAATGAGATTGGCATTACTTCGCGATTGCTCGGCAAACAGCAGCAGTCGGATGCGGCTAGTAAGTTTGCAACATCGTTGCGAATGCCTAACAGTGAGACACAATGTGATAGACCAAGTCGTTGGATCTCACCGTCGATCGTTGTTTCATAATCGGGAAGCCGATGACCCACCAAAAGAACATGCGGCTTGATGCCTTTTTGAATCAGCTCCGGTAACGCTTGGACGAGTACATGAGGAGCTTTTCTCGCGCTAACTTCCCCGATAACCGTAATTAAGAATGCGTTGGGATCGACACCGAGCTCGGCACGCGTCGTTGCTGCCACTCGATCGGGTTTGAATTTTTTTGTATCGATGAAGTTTGGAATGACGTCGATACGCCGATAGGGAACCCAATTCACCCAGTGTTGGAATCTCGCTGTTTGTGCGCTAGGTGCGATGACCCGATCATTCCACCACCAGTGCGGCTGCAAAAACGTCATATGACTTGTTGCGACACTGCGAAGCCCGAAGATCCGAGTGAGCAAGACACCAAAGAAGTGCGCGCTGCTCAAATGAGAGTGCACCACATCGCATTGAAAATCTTTCGCGATCGTCGCCATGCGTTTCAATTCAGATGGATTGCGGCGAAGCGTTGTTTCCACCATGCGCACATTCTTGGGATAGGGTTGCTGTGCAATCCAAGCGTCTGGCTTATGCGCTATCAGAACGTCATGCCCTCGTTCCGCGAGCAAGCGCGTTAGTTCGCTGCAATGGCGAATTGCACCGTTGAGCCCCGTTCCGGAAATGAGTTGGATGATTTTCATCGTTTAGTTGCCGCGTGGGATAGGCGTTTCGCCTGTCAAATAACGTGGGATAGGCGTTTCGCCTGTCAAATAACGTGGGATAGGCGTTTCGCCTGTCAAATAACGTGGGATAGGCGTCCCGCCTGTCAAATAACGTGGGATAGGCGTCCCGCCTGTCAAATAACGTGGGATAGGCGTCCCGCCTGTCAAGTTATCTCTGGAGACACGAATAACAGGCGGGACGCCTATTCCACTTTTGCTTCTTAACAGGCGGGACGCCTATTCCACGGGACAGTAGCAAATGGGTTGGGATTGCCGCAATTCGACTTGTAACAAGGGTCCCCAATTTGCTATTAAAAGCCGATTAACCTAGCTATGGATGGCGTAACAATGGTCAAAAGAATCCATTTTCCCTATTGCTACAACTGGTTTGCTTGGCACTTCTACCATAGGCACAAAAAGTACAAAGCCGTTCAGCGAAGTGTTGCGTGGGAATTCGTAAACCGATTGCGGACGATTCCACCCGGGGCAATTGCCATTGATTGCGGCGCGAACGTCGGCAACGTCACCGCTGCTTTTTTGAAGCATGGATTCGAAGTTCACGCATTCGAGCCAGATCCCTATGCGGGCGATGTCATTGAGAATCGTTTCGGACGTAACCCGCGTCTTCATTTGCACAGGGCCGCGGTAGGTATCGCTCCGAGTACCCTCACGCTTTATCGCAGCGAAAAATTTGGCAAGAAGCCAAAGAAAGCAACGATTGAGTCTTCACTCATTAAACGTTCCATTCACGATGAATCGAATGCCGTCCAAGTTGAAGTGATTGACTTGATTGCGTTTATCAAACAACTTCCGGCACCTGTCGCTTTACTTAAGCTGGATGTGGAAGGTTCGGAAGCGGATATTCTCGATCGGATTCTTGACGAAGGGTTGCATCGAAAAATTGGGGCGATCTATGCCGAAACCCATGGATGGTTCTCGAAAGAACTAGATGTCCGAATACAAGCCATTCGCAGGCGCGTCGAAGCGGAAGGTATCAAAAACATTCAGCTTGACTGGATGTAAACCTACCGTGGCGTCGCTACGCATCTAAATCGATTCCGATTATCTTAGTGGGTATCGAAATCGGATTAACTAACTGACGTGCTTGGTTTACGTCATGATGCGAGTACCTGCGATGCGATCGTCCCTATTTTGCCTTGTTGCGCTACTTGGTCTCGTCATTTGCACGCCCGGCGTCCCGTATGCCGATGCTCAGGAGTCGCGACAAACGTCCGGAGTTCTTGCATCGGAAGCAAGTGACCGAGCTGACGCGGCCTTCCGAAAGTTTTTGGATGAGGTCTGGGAATGGGAACTTAACGAAGATCCATTTCTCGCGACCGAAGCGGCAGACCAGCGCAATCAAGATCGTTTGCCAGACGAACGACTGAAATCCGTCGAACGCCGCGCGGCACAGCGTCAGATCTTTCTTGATCAACTACATGCGATCGATCGACGATCGCTTTCTCAAAGCGCAAGGGTTGATTACGAAGTACTGCGAAGGCGATTGCATGATGCACTTCAGGAATTTCGTTTCAAAAACCATCTAATGCCTTTGATGGGACGAAGTGGATTCCATCTTTCGTTATTGGAACTGTCTGACTCGATGCGTTTAGAGACGCAAAAGCACTACGAGGATTATCTATCGCGTCTCCGCGATGTTCCTCGTTACATGAACGAACAAACAGAACTGATGCGCGATGGGATGCGTTCAGGCCACACAACACCTGCTCTCGTACTTCGCGAAACCGTCAAGCAACTGAAGCCGATTACCGAAGTGACACCAGAGAGCAGCGTCTTCTACCGCCCTTTTGCCAAAGACGCTCCTGCCAAGATCACTTCGGAACAATGGTCGCGATTGCGACAGGAAGCAACAACAGTTATCAGTGACAATGTTTATCCTGCTTATCGTCAATTTGTTTCGTTCTTCGAGGCCGAATATCATCCCGCTTGCCGCACAACTATTGGTGCGGTTGCTTTGCCTCAAGGTCGCGAGTTCTATCGACATCGCATCGAATCATTTACGACGTTAGACCTGACGGCCGAGGAGATACATCAGATTGGGCTGAGTGAGGTCGCACGCATTCGCGGTGAAATGGAAGCCTGCAAAGATAAAGTCGGATTCAATGGAACGCTCACCGATTTTATTCGTAGTTTGCGGGAAGATCCAAAGCATTACGCGAAAACTCGCGAAGAACTTTTGGAGTATGTCGCGTTAATACTTAAACGCATCGATGGGTCATTGCCGAAAGCCTTTGGGAAACTACCGCGTACGCCATACGGGCTAAAAGAAATCCCTGATTTTGTCGCTCCGCAAACGTCGAGCGCCTACTATTTTCCAGCCGCTGCCGATGGTTCGCGTGCAGGCTTCTTTTATCTCAATACCTATAATCTGTCGCAGAGACCCAAGTTTGAAATGGAAGCGTTGAGTTTACACGAAGCGGTTCCCGGTCATCATTTGCAAATTGCTTTGCAACTTGAACTCAAAGACTTGCACCCGATTCGGCGTCTCGCCGGTTTTACCGCGTACGTTGAAGGTTGGGGGCTTTACTCAGAACGCCTTGGCTTGGAGCTAGGTTGCTTCGAGGACCCTTACCAAGACTTTGGACGATTGAGCATGGAAGCATGGCGCGCTTGCCGACTCGTTGTCGATACTGGCATGCATGCGCTGGGTTGGAGTCGTGAGCAAGCCATTGACTTCATGCGACAAAACACGGCACTAACCGAACACAATATCGTTTCAGAAGTTGATCGTTACATTGCCTGGCCAGGCCAAGCTCTCGGGTACAAGATGGGCCAATTGAAAATCTTAGAGCTGAGGCAAACTTCCGAAAAAGAGCTCGCGGATCAATTTGACCTCAGAGCATTTCATGACGAGATCTTGCGGCATGGCGCGATTCCCCTGGATCTCTTGCAAGAGAATGTTCATGCCTGGATTGCATCCCAGAAAACTCAGAAGCCTTCCAGGTAAGGCTTGGGTTCAGTGATGGTCGGCGGCAAACGTGTTTTAGTTTGCTGTCGACGTGTGGCAAAAAAGTTAGAGAGCACGTCACCGCACTCGCGTTGAAGTACTCCGCTGATGATCTCGCATCGGTGATTAAGTCGCGCGTCGGAGAGTAACCGAAACAAACTCTGCACTGCACCAGCTTTCGGGTCTGGTGCGCCGTATATGACCGTCGGTATCCGAGCTTGAACTATCGCTCCAGCGCACATGGGACAGGGTTCGAGTGTCACATAAAGCGTGCAATGCTCGAGCCTCCACGATTGAAGGGCTTCGGCCGCTTGAGTAATAGCGATCATCTCCGCATGTGCGGTGGGGTCATGAAGCTGCTCGCGCTGATTATGGGCGGCAGCGATGACGCGGTCCTTGTACACAATGATCGCACCTACCGGCACTTCACCCAGCTCGGCCGCTTGCCGGGCCAAATCAAGTGCCATGCCCATGCGGAATGCATGCGGTAAGTCAGAGCTCACTTACTTGGCCTCTTCCAATCGGCGATACTCAAAGTTCTTGATCTCGGAAGTCGAGTTGTAGGTGGCCAGTCCCATGGGTAAAGAGGGGTCGATTTCTAGTCGCAAAGTAAACGTATGATCTTCGCGTGGTTGATCAATGACTTGCTCATCGTTTACGAAAGCTTGCACCGCATCAGGCTTCACCACGAGACGTACCTTATACCAGACTCCATTCTTGAACTCGCGATAAAAGCTGGTGGAGTTCTCGGAAGCATCGGAACCGTCAATACTCGATAGCCCGCTGATCGCTCCGGACCAACCTCCGAGGATCAAACTTGTGTGCCCATCGCCGACTGGAACCGTGAGTCCGACGAAAAAATCGTCCCCTTCGGTGCGACGCGCTTCCAGGCGAATCTCAAACTGATCTTTAGGAAAATCCCCTTTCCAATTGATTCCCGTCATGGGTTTGCCGCGGTGAATTACTAGCGTTTGATCTTTCCATTCAATTTCGCCATCGCGTCCGTAATCGCTTTTATGCCATCCTTTTGCATCTTTCGCTTCCACAAACGGAATGCGAGTCCAGCCATTTTGCGGGGTCGTGGCGTTGGATTGGGCTTTCAACGAACCTGCTGGAAAGCTTAAAAGCGTTGCGACCAGCAGCATGGCTGGGCCATAGTTCCTCATCGCTTGTACGTATGCGCCGGCAAAATACATCGACTTTTCCTCGGGTTTTTGATGAAGCGGGACTGCCAAGCCGCGTGGAATCGATTTTAATCGACGAGAGCGAAGATTCGAAACCATCCATCATCCCATTTCCGAAGAATGATCCAATTCGAACAACGACGAATTCATCGGTTTGGGATTCGTGGGTTCCGCCCTGGAACCGTCCTCCCACCCGATCCTTTTCAAAGCGTCTCAAAGCTGTGGTCGTTATGCTTCGCCGTTTAATTCAATTGCACGCAGCTGCCACGCGCTTTGCCCTGCCGGTACTCGTGATCTATTGGCTGGTGATTTTCATCGGCACCCATACACCCCACATGCATGTGCCGATCCCTTCTCTGTCGGATAAAGTCATGCACTTTACCGCGTTTTGCGGTCTATCCATGCTTTTGTGTTTCAGCATTCGGCCACGAGTCTATTCATTGCAACGCAAGTTGTTTTGGGCCGCCGCTGGCTGCGCGGTCTATGGATTGTTCGACGAACTGACGCAGATGCTCGTTCGTAACCGAACCGCAGACCCATGGGACTATCTCGCCGATTTGTGCGGGACGCTTGCCGGTCTGCTGATCTACCTCGGACTACGTCAGTTCATGCTGATGGCGTCGGAGCGATATCGCCTCCGACCAACACGTGACCAAGCGGCTTAAATGCCTAAAAGATTAATCACTGCTCCCTTATCAAGCGGCTGATCTCTTCTTCTAAGGCCTGCGCATTATTCGGCCCAGCACCAACTTTGATCATTCTCACTTTTCCTTGGCGATCAATCAAAACCGCTTGAGGAATACCACTCACGCCATAAGCCTTGGAGTTCGAAGATTCTTTAGGTGATACTACCAATTCATAAGGTAGCTCATGTTTTGCCGCGAATTTCGTGATCATCTCCTGTTCGGATCCTGGCGATACTTCCTCTTGAACGCGTTCAGGAGCATTTCGTTCTTCATTCCATTGATAGTTGTAGTAGTTTGTTACACCTAGAATCACCAGTCCATCTTTGCTGAACTCTTCGTGCCAATGTTTCAAATGGGGAAAAGTCGCGATGCATGGTCCGCACCAAACGGCCCAGAAGTCGATCAGCACGACTTTTCCTTTGAGCTCCGCCAACGACTTCGCATCGCCACCAAGTACTGCATCGATTTCTAACTCAGGGGCTGGTTGGCCAACCAACTTCGCTCGCTTTGCCTCCGTTTCGATTCGGCTCTTCATCGTCATAGCGTTGCGTTTCATACTCGCGATGGAACGCTGCATGCGTTCATCCACTTTACCTTCCAACGCTTCAATTTCGCCCCCAAGGCTGTCTGCCAACTCAAGGGCAGCCGCGGGATCTTTTTCCAGCATCGCTTTGCATTCAGAGTCTCGGGCAACAAACCACATGCTGAGCAAGTTATCACTTGGAACCTCATTTTCCAGTGCGTTCATCGCGTAGTCGCCAGCCAATCGAAAGCGCTTGATCTTCGTCAAACCTTCAGAATGATTGCCCAGACTTAAAAGAAGTTCAGCCCGAGCGCTGATGGCATCGATATTCTTTGGCTCGAGATCAACGTCACCAATTGCGCTAAGTTCTTCGCTCAGAATTCTTGAAGCCGCTTCTTGATCGGTGTCGACACTCGCATATGCCAGTACCCATTTTGCATGGGCTATCGTTTGATCCTTATCGGGTTCATAAGTCTTGAGCTTCTTTTTCGCTTCTGCAGCACTCGATTGACGTTGCAGGCTCGCGCCATAACTCGTCAAAGTCGAACGCCATAAGTTGGCTTGTGCAGGAACCGTCGGATCGAGCTCTTGAAGGACTGTCTCGAAGAGCCCATTCGACCGCTCGTGCAACTTAAGCGAGCCTGCCTGCTGTGCTGCCATCGACATGATGGAAAAACGTACGTTTGCGGGTGCATCAGCAAGGCGCTCGTCCATCGAGTCGAGAATGCCGGGGAGTGTTTCCGCATCCGCTGAGCGTAAATCCCGGACGAATCCATTGATCTTCTGCATTGCCTCTTGGTTGATTTGTGCCTGAGCGGTCGGCAGCACAAGCCCAGATGCAACGAAGACAAAGCAACCCCAAACGATACACTGCGATAAATAACGGTAAATCATCATGCACTCACGAGTTGGCGGAGCAGAACAAACACGATCAAGTTGCCGCGCTGCTAAATATGAACTAGCCGACTTGATGCCTGATTGTAGCAATTCCGACCCTCAGGCGTCGCTACCGTTTTCACCGAAATTACTTCACCTCACGGTTGCGAGAGCAAATGACGAATCTCTTGGTCCAAGACCTCCGAACGGACCGCTTCAGAATCATTGACGATCATTCGAATCACGCCTTGCTGATCAATCAAAACGCAAGCCGGGGCCCGCGAAAGCCCATAGGCTTGCTGGTTTTCCGAGCCTTTTTCGCCGATGAGCAAAGGATAAGGCAGCTGGTGTTTTGCCGCAAACTTGGTTACGGCCGAAACTTCTTCAAAAATTGGAATCTCGGAGTTTGCGCGGCGGGGACTGGCAGATTGGCCAATCCAACGAACGTTCTCACGACCGCTTATACCGACGATCACCAATCCTTTTGGACAAAGCTCGTCGTGCCATTTTTTCACGTGCGAAAAGTTGAGCAGCTGAGCTGGCGTTAGTACGGAGTAAAAATGAAGCAAAACCACTTTGCCCTTTAGTTCGGCGATTGACCGTATCTGACCTTTAGCGATAGCTCCTACTTTAAGTTCAGGTGCTAAACTCCCGATCAACTTGGATCTCGTTGCTTCCGCATCAATAAGTAATTTCATTCGCTCCAGTCTTTCTCGGGCCACTGCGGCGTTTCGAGATGATAATTTCAATGCATCCAATTCTCCCAAACAACGATCAAGCCAAGCCCTTGCTGCTACCGGATCTCGTTTAAGGACATCAAACTCCAATGTTCGGGCTTCAATCCATACCCGAACTAGGCGGTCACTTTCGATGGAATGATCCAGAGCCGTTTGTACATAGTCAACAGTCGCTTTCGTTTGCTCGGCGCGTTTCAAGCCTTTCAATTGACTGGCGTAGCTAAGCATTACTTCGGCTTTCAAAGAAATAAGCGGCCAATTCTCACTTTCCCAAGCTGGATTTCCTATGGCTTTTAACTCGTCTTCATAAAGTGCCGTAGCGCCTCCTTCATCCGGCACAAAGGGAAAGTAGGTACGAACCCAAATGGAGTGCGCAAGTAGATTTGATTTCGGTGGCTCGACCGCTTTTAACTTTTCTCTCACAACCGCAGGTTCAACATGTTTCTGCAATAACGTCGCATAAGAAAACAGTAACGATGGGTTGCCAATCTGCTCCGAATCGTTTGCGTTATTCAGCTTCTTTAAGAGTGTTTCATAAAAAGATATCGCGTGTTCGGAGAGGCCCAGCGTCACAGCACGGTCCGTTGCAAGGGATATGATCGAAAGCCGAAAGTTAGGCGATGTTCCTGAAAGCTTTTCATCCAACGAATCCAAAAGGCTGGGAAGCGAATTGGCATCACTAGATTCAATTAATTTTCGTAACTCGACAAGCCTCTCAATTTCCGACTGAACCTTTTGTGCATTCGCATAACGATGTAAGCCTTCGGAATGAAATAGCGAACCGATGGAAAGCAGAACGAAGTAGACTGCGATTTGTCGCGACATGCGGCACCACAAGTAGATTTTGAGTATCGAATGCCTAGAAGGCCTTCTCATTTTATCAACTTGCGGAATCACGAACGCGCTTGCGTTAGACTTGCAGATCAAAAAAGTGCCGTGGTTTTGCTTCAAAATCCGACGATGATGTATCATCTACATAACGAGATGACCCGGGATCGTAACTTTTGTTCCCCGGTTCGCTTGACGTGGCAAACTTCCAAAACTCTAGCAAAGATCGCGGCGGTAAGTCATTGAGTTCCTTTAGCGGATCTTCGGGCAGCGAT
The DNA here is from genome assembly GCA_037367405.1 of Ottelia alismoides. Taxonomy (NCBI): domain Eukaryota; kingdom Viridiplantae; phylum Streptophyta; class Magnoliopsida; order Alismatales; family Hydrocharitaceae; genus Ottelia; species Ottelia alismoides. The sequence goes on along the minus strand of JAZKJV010005326.1, from coordinate 5,921 downwards.
GCATCGGGCACATACTCATCTTCATGTGCCCTTGGACGTTTTGCGACGAACCGCACGGCCTCTGTACTCTCGATGCGACGTCGCTCTGGACCTTTCGCGGCACCAGTTTGCGTCTGCTGCACTTTAATGCCAGCAGCGTATGCAACGCTTGATTCTCCATAGATCGAGTTAGTCATAGACGAACTCCCGCAAGAAACTCGCTCAATATCGAGCGGAGAAATCGCCGAATCGAGCGGAGGAATAGTCGTTGCAAGCCAAGGAGGAACTCCTGAACTCGCCAATTGAAATCTACTCTGAAACGGCAGACGAAGTCGCACAATTCATGCGGCCCAATGAAGTTCTCCGGCTATTGCATTCGACCTGTAGCGATTATTACAAACAGACCTCTCGCTTCTGACTTGCATGATGGATCACTCGTGCTAACTCCCATAGCTTGGGCGATAGATTTCCTGGCAATGTACCGCGCATGCGTGGCGATATATCATTGCCAGCTTGAATGATCTTCATCATCAAAGAAGCATCTGTCTCAGAAAGGAACCATTCGAGTTTGATCGCATGGTGACGTTCTGCCGCAGTGATCAAATGATCAAACAATGTATTGCGTGACACGCGCCGAATCGCACAGCATTCGTCCACGGCATAACCATCATGCAGTAGTCGCCAAGTCCAATAACACTCGTCACGGGGTTGCTTTTCGGCAACGTCCATGTCCGCTTCATTCGCCTTGTCTGAGTCGTTTGGACGTGGCTTCTCACTCGCTTCGTGTTGCAGTGGCGTTCGAGGCAAGTTTTCCCGCCGGACATTCTCCGGACGACCGTCTTGCAAAACTGGCTTCGGTGCCTCGGTTGCCGAGCCTGTCAATGAATCGGATTGAGGTGTTTCTATACTTGTCTTGGCCTGGATTATTGACTTTGGTGGTTCGTTTGTCTGAGCCACCGCGGCCATTCCATTCGATGCTGAGTCGCCATCGGATATCGCTTGCGCAGCACCCGTCTTTGCTTCCTGTGGACCAATCTGCTCGGCGCATTTTGCCAGCCGTCGCGATAGCACGGCGGAGAGGCGAAGATGAGAGGGGAGCGGCACGGTGCCATTCATGACATCGCGACCTGCATCGGTGATTTGCAGGACGGGACGGCGCTGTTCAATATCCTCTTGCTTGCAAAGTCCACCGTCGATTAACGCTTCGAGCAACTCGGTGACTTGTCGTTGTTGTAACCCTGCCAGTAATCCGTAAGTACTGAGTCGATGCAACTTCCATTGTTGCAGTTTTTGATTTTGTGAACCGCACAGCATTTGCGCGACGACCGTTTTGCCAAAACGCCCATGCATTCGCGCTACGCCACTCAAGGCGATACGTACGCCTTTGGCTACCGACTCAAGCTGAACTCCTGGAGGTATCTTTGCGTTGGTTTTCTGATCCTTATGTCCACATCGATCGCAATTGCCACACGCTTCGGCTTCCGGATCACCAAAGTACTTTAAAATGGAAAGCTGGCGACATGCAGTGCTCTGTGCCATGCGAATCACGGCGTTCAGTTTTTCATACTCGGCAGCTTTGCGTCGTTCCATCTCTGCGAAGTCGATTTCCAAGGCTTCGAATGGAACATCGCGCTGACGCAGATGAACCGCACGGCCACGAAACGGCGGGATGTAATCAAACGCTTTGAGCCGACTTAACTCCCGAAGCGCTCGAACGACTTGTTCGCGATCAAGTTCCGCAAGTTCGACGATCCGTTGCAGGGATACGAAAACGTCTTCGTAACGCTGGTCCCCGACGATCTGTTCTGCTGCTTGCAGCACCTTACGACGCACCTTGGCTTCGCGCGGTAGTAAATCGACCAGAGTTGGTAGATCGCTATCGATGCGAAGCGCGGCGTTGCCAGAGCCAGCATCGAGTCGATCCAGAACTCCCGCACGCGCTAATAACGATTCCGCAGTTCCGATCGCTTCACTGGTTAAGTCTTTGATGCGAAGCGCTTCACGAATTTCGTCAAGCGTTAATTCGATAGGATCATTTGGTTGCGCACAGAGGAACGTGTAGACCGAACGAACCGCTTCTACACTTGGATACGCGTTCTCGATAAAGAACTCTTGGATGTATCGGTCGGAATAACTAAACAGCAGCAAGCACTCGCTGGGGAGCCCATCGCGTCCCGCCCTCCCCGCTTCTTGATAATAGGCTTCTAAACTGCCAGGTATGTTGTAATGGACAACATATCGCAAGTTTGATTTGTCGACCCCCATGCCAAACGCATTGGTAGCCACGATCGCGGCCAACTCGCCCGCCATGAATTGTTCTTGAATGACGCGTCGCTGGTCAACGGGAAGGCCAGCGTGATAAACCCCATATCGTTTACGCGTCTGATGACTAAGCTTTTCAGCAAGTTCTTCACATCGCTTTCTCGTTGCCGCGTAGATAATCCCGGTTCCCGTTTGACGCCCCAGAAAGTCAAGTAAGTGTTGATCTTTCTCGGCATCACCACTGCACGTGAGGACCGATAAACGAAGATTGGGACGTTTAAAACCGGTGATAAAAAGTTGAGGGCTCTTAAGCTTCAGGATTTCTGAAATATCCTGTCGCACAGCGGGAGTCGCCGTGGCGGTTAATGCAATCGTTTGAACACTATTTAAGTAACGCGTGCGAAATCTTCCTAATCGCGCATAGTCCGGACGAAAATCATGTCCCCATTCACTGACGCAATGTGCTTCGTCGATCGCTAGTAGCGAGACTTTCGTTTGTTTGATCGCTTCCAGAAATCTCGCATTGCGTAATCGTTCTGGAGCAACGTAGACCAAATCATAAGCGCCGCGCGCCATTTCATTGAGGCGTTCTTGTTGCTCGTTCGCATTGATTGAGCTGTTAATCAGCGTGGCGCGAAGTCCCCTCCGGTCGAGACCGGCAACCTGATCTTGCATCAGCGCAATCAGCGGTGAGATGACGATAGTAAGCCCTTGCCGTGCGATCGACGGCAACTGGTAGCAGAGGCTCTTGCCCCCTCCGGTCGGCATCACACAGAGCACGTCTTGCCCAGACAGGACGGCTTCAATGACTTGTTGTTGTCCCGGTCGAAACGCTTGCAAACCGAAACGCCCCAACCATTGCCGAAAATCCGTCGCCTCGGCTGGTTCCATGCACGCGTACCTCATTTCAAACTGCTGAAAATTTCAAACTGCTGAAACTCGTCCGTTTGCTACTGACCATGCAACTAAAAAAAACGCCCCACTATTCAAACGAACACGTGTGGATTATATCCCTTGGCGGTCTGTTTTCGAAAGCCACCCGAGGTGCTTGAAAGCGAAATTTCCCGTCGCAAAAAGTTTCTTGAATAAACTGCGCTACGGTTTGGGATCGTTCGTGTTGGGCGGCATCCTTGGGTTAACGAATTCGAGTGGCATACGAATCGAGGCGCGCTTGATCGCTCCGGAAGAACTGTCGCGAATCTGGGACGCGTATGCCAATCGATTGGTGTTGGTAGCCCGCGCGATCGGCGAACCGGCTGAGGATGCGGTGCAAGAAGCGTTCATGCGATTGGCCGAGCAACGGCAGGTTCCTGCGGAACCCATGGCTTGGTTGGTGCGTGTTGTTCGCAACCAGCTTTTGCAATGGCGACGTTCGGGACTGCGAAGGCGTGATCGGGATCAATGCGTTGCCGCTCGACGCGGTTGGTTCGAGGTTCGTAGCCCAGGGGAACAACTCGAGGCGAATGAATTAACTCAGGCCTTGGCAGCCCTTCCGGAGATGCAGCGTCAGATCGTTGTGCTGCATCTCTGGGGCGAACTGTCATTTGATGAGATCGCTTCGATCGTTGATCTCTCCCGGTCAACCGCCCACCGGCGATACTTGGAAGCCATCGATGGACTGCGAGCAAAGTTTGATTGCTTAAAAGAAAAAGGTGAACGATGAGTGATCATGACCCCATCCGTGAAGAAGTCACTGCACGACTTGCAAAGCTGGTTGCCGCACCGACTACGCTTGATCCCAAAGTGATCTTTTATCAAATGGGTTTTGCTGCGGCGCGCAAAGAAAGGGTTGGCTCAACGTACCGCGCATTCGCCCTCGCTGCATGCATGGCCTTGTTCCTATCCGCACTCGTGGTTCCCTGGGCCTATCGCTCAGGGGAACAGGCCGCAGAAAAACGCGCAAGCCAATTGATGTCTGCGGATCAGGCAATTGTTATTGACGAGCATGTCCCACAGGCTGCGAGGCTCAATCAGGATACCCAATCAGTTCAACCGACTTTCGTCTTGAGCTCACCTAGCAGTTCCAATGACGAACTAATGATCGCGGGTGTGATCGGCAGGGCTTCGCTAAAGCTTACTGCTGTATCAAACAGAGGATCTGACCGCGAAATGGTAAGCTACTCCATTCCCGAAAAACGCAAAGACAATACCCAGCTTAGAACGTCTCCGCTGAGCCGTGAAGAGCTGAATGCAATGTTCAATCTGTGAATTGCACCATCGTCCTTAGTTGTACAGCGCTACCCGATACGTCACGGCTTTTGGTGCAATCGTAGTTGAAGAGTGATAGGTTCAAGCATGATCGGATGATTTTAAGTAACTAAACCCTCTCCGGCCCTGAGAGGCCAACTCTTAGAGGGAGAGTCGCTTTTCCCCGATTAAAGCAGCAAGCCTTCATCCGATGGTTACTCTGATCTCTGAATGGTAAGGAGCATAAAAATGAAGATACGCTTGTGCTGCGTGACGATTTGTTTCCTCACGTCGTTCTTCGCCACGATCAATTCCCATGGTCAAGTCCTGAGGTTAGCCCCTGGACAAACAGAGATACAGCCAAAATCGTCGAAAGATAAGACGATCCAAACGTTGAATGCGGAATTAAAACAAAAGCCGGTGACGCTTAGCGCTCGTAAAGAACCAGACCCCGCATTGAAGTATCGCCTGTGGGTATCTCCCAATCTGCGCCAACCGGGTAATGCCGTGGCACCGATCCTTCGTGCACAAGTCCTTTGGTTCGAGAAAAAGCCGAGCCATAACCAGGGAGAACGCCTCACCAAAGCTTGGGAATGGTTAGAGTTACCCATTGATGAACTCCCAGAGAAAGAAGTTCGAGAATTCATCGATATGCATCGGCATGTTTTAGATGAATTGCATCTCGCAGAAAAAATGGAACGGATTGATTATGAAATGCGCTTTCAAGATCTCCGTGGTCCTGAAGTGTTCGCCGTGTTGCTTCCTGAATTGCAGGTCTGTCGGGAGCTAGCGAGATTGTTATCTCTCGATGCTCGATTTGCATTAAAGGAACGAAGGTTTGATGATGCATTTCAGTCCATGCGATCGAGTATTAGGCTCGCTGAAATCAGCGCGCATCTAGGTAGTCATACGTTAATCGGTCAACTCGTTTCCATTGCGATCGCTTCGACAACGCTACAAGTGGTTGAAGACGCGATACAGGTCCCCGATGCCCCCAATCTTTATTGGGCCCTAGCGAGCATTCCCGATAGTTTCGGCGACATGCGAATGGCACTGGAGGGCGAAGCCCTTGCCGTGCAGCATGTTTTCCATCACGTCATTGATTTGCCTGATGAAAACGCTTCGGAAGCGGTATGGCAAGCACACTTGCAAGCGACGATCCGTGATTTCATGGGATTGCAGAACTCGATCGCAGAGTTAAAGGCTTCAGAAGAAGACTATGCATCACTCTTATCCGGAGCATTGTTAGGCACCTATGGCGATGCTGCGATCGCAGAGCTGGCGAAGGAGCAGTCAGACGTGAGGATGTCACGCGCCGAAGCCATTTTGAGAATGACCCGACGGGATATCTTGAGAGCACAGAGTGATTTCTTTAAGTGGGCGTTATTGCCGAGCTCACAACGAAAATCATTTCTCGATCAGGCCGAGCGATCCGTGTTCGAAGTGAGAACGGGAGTTCCGACTCCGGCGAAGGTGATCATCAGTTTGGTTTT
>JAZKJV010005325.1:0-67994 GCA_037367405.1 Ottelia alismoides | reverse complement strand
ATGTACCCAACGCTTGCGGCTCACAAGTCCAAGGATGAGGGGTCTAGTATCAAGTGTTGAGTACAACCACTCTAGGAAACTACACCTGTGAGCTTGAATAACTGTTTGAATTCATCTAAAATTGAAAGGATAATTGATTGATCTCTCACGATCTTCATTGTGCTGAGTTGGTGAATTTGATTTTGCTTTATGTTTGATTGTTGACCTTGAATCCAAGCTTGTTTTTCTTTAGTTCTAGTTACCGGTCTTCGAGTCTCTTTTTTCTTTTCCTTTCTTGAGTTCTTTCTCTTGCATCACCACATCATGATCATGGGTTATCCTTATCTCCAGCCGAAGATTGCGGCTTCTTTTATCTCGTATCATGATCGTGTCAGCAACCCTGGTCCGACCCAAGATGACTTTCTTCTTAAGCCACAATTTTGCCTCATGTGGTTCAATCTCAATCCTCATGCAGTTAGGATCTTATCAAGAATTTTGTCTCGTATGCATCTTTTTCCCTCCTCATTCCCTCCAATCTCGCCTTCATCTACCCTTAGGTATGCTATGTTGTATGATGAGGCTCGCATTGAGGACACTATAGAAACTATTGCACTGGGAAGACTTGAGATTGGAATGAGCGTGCTTCTTTTGGTAGATCGTGCATCTGATTTGTGTGATGCAATTATTGAGGTTTCTTTGTTGCACACCAGGTTGAGGATGTGATCTCTGAGGCAGTATCGATTGAGGATGATGATACCAATGTTGTGCATTTTCATTTTCCTATACTGATCTGTGAGCCGGTTCTGCACATCTTGTTTCAAGAGTGTCGTACCACCTTTATTGATACTTCAAGAGATGAAGTCAGAAACCAGCATTGTGCCACCCTTCCTACTAGCCAATCTATTTTCTTCCCTCTGATGTCTAGATTCCCATTGAGCACATAGCAGATTTTGATCAGTACCCTGAGCCATTGTAGTGGATGTTGTTTGGTGCCACATCTTGTTATCCCCTCCCAGCAACCTTACATCCTCCCGATCGATGAGTGTGATAATTTTTTTGAGGATGACAGTTTAGATTCCAACATGACCTCACTTTTCATTGATCAGCTTGCATTATGCCCTGAAGGTCTTCTGCGGGTGGATGCAACATTTTCTAGGCACTTCTCATCCACTGACTATGTAGTCGGTATGGCGACTGTAGAGACCAAGTCGTCTAATTTCGATGAGTCCTTTGAGTTTTCTCTCCTCGATGACCCTCGTGAGGATGATTCATGCTTTATGGCATTCGATGATTTCTTTGATCTTCAGACCATATGTCCATCGGATGCCCAACTGCTTCGAGAGTCTTTTAATCTTTACTCTTCATACCTTTATGAGACTATGATTGATGTGGAGGATTCCATCAGTGATCCATCTTTCTCCATGTTTGATTTTGTTGTATTTGATCACTCACTCTACTCTTCCAAGACGATGATTTCCCTTGAACCACCAGACCCTGGTTTAGTTTTCGATTCTCTTCTTCCGGTGGTATACACCTACTTGAGTGCTTATATATGTGATCTTTTTTATTTTATCATCGATCTTACAGTGAGACGATGGTAAGAGCGTGACATTCGTCTGATTGATGTCATCCTGAACCTTGACACAACGTTATCCTAACCCTTACGACTGCCTAGGGGCGTAAAACCAAGTGCTCATTGAGAGGCACCTCAACAATCCATACCTATTGTATATACATGTTTTGTCTTCCATTCCTTCGCTCTCTCATTTGTACTACACCCCGGATTTACCATTTGATATTTGTGCATATACTTAGGACGTACTTTGTCCTAAGTATAGGGGGTGTAGACCAAGTGTTCTTTCTTCATCATGTTTTGTCACTCCTTTTGTTCCCTATACTTAGGGATCTCTTAGCCTAAGTATAGGGGGAGTGATGCATACATTCCTCCAATGTATTTTTTCTTTTTATCGATTTATTGGTCCACTCAAATGTCTCCTCTCCTGTTTATATTCCTGACTATACTTAGGGATTTTCTACCCTAAGTATAGGATAGATAGAACGAGTTGAGATCTGCTCGTTCCCACCCTTGACCCTCCCTTCCTTATGTACAGTTTGCTATACTTAGGATTACTTAATCCTAAGTATTGGTGGGAAGATAGACTTCTCACTATTTCATTCTTTTATCGTTATAGTATAGGCTCTTTTATACTCAGTACGAGTTATGTCTTCTACTTTTCTCTCCGATCTATGAGGACATAACTCAAGCGAAGTATAGAGCGATCGTATATATGTTGTATATACTTTAACCATAACTTATACATTCGTATTTTTAGATAATATGGTTAATATACGACTGATTAAGTGTAAAGAACAAACAAGTAAAAAAATTGCATAAAATTCTTCAAAATTCTTTGTATATATTGATTAATAAATCATGTTAAAAATGTTTTACAAAATATTTAGAAATGGTTTGAAAAATCTTTCGAAAAATGTTTATAAAATATTTGGTAAAATGTTTTCAGCTCGTTATAAAAATGTTTTGTTCGTAAAAGTTACTTTCTTTATTTTAATGAAATATTTTGAAACTCTATTTACAAATGATTGCAAAAATATTTTGAAAAAAATATATACATACTATTTGAAAAAAATTTACAAAATTATTTTAATTTTTGTATATGTTTGCAAAAAGTTTTGTCAACAATATTTTCAAAATAAAGTTTTCAAAATGTTTGTGAGAATATTTTCAAATTATTTTGAGAATTGTATACATCATTCAAGAAAATAAAGATTCTTGGAAAGAACTAATAATCAATTTGTAAATTCTTGCACCCAATTCTTGTAAATATAGAAGCACTCCATGTAAATAATTACACATAATTCTTTTACTAACTCTGTTATTTTTCAAAAAAAATCCCTAAACATTTGCAAAATTAAAAAATCCATAAAATTTTGTAAAATGTTTTAATATAGCATAAAAACTTGCAAAACCTTTTTAAAACCCATAAAAATTCAAAATTAGATTTACAAAAATATTTCTACATTGTACGTAGCTTTTGCACTTTTTGGGATTAATAATGGTGATTGAACTAGTTTAAATAAAATTTGATTATTGGAGCTTGCTTGGACCTTAATCTACTTAATCACAAGAACCCTATAGGAACTGGAATTGAGGCACTTCAGGACTACTAGATTTAATTCTATGAGACCATAAGACCAAGTTCAGTGTCGTCTTGACTTCCTAAGTAGAATATTTCAGAACACATGCATGACTCTTGTCGATAATGATCTAACTTGCAAACATGTACCTTACACTTTGCTCAACTCAATTAAAGCAATAGAGGGCTAGATTTGTTCGTACAAGCAAATGGAAACATACAAAGTACAATTATGTGGCTATTGTACCCCAAACTCGATTCAGTATCGAAGAGGTCTAAAGACGAAAGGTCGTGGCTATAATAATGCTTCAAAAGAGGGATAGTTTACTATCTCAAGAAGAAAAAGTCCTTAAGTAAATGGCATTATATATAGTATTAAAAAATTGCAAAACTCAAAAACTACAAAAAAAATAGATGGTGAAAGTCAAAGAAAAAATCAATTCTCGTTGGAGTATCTATATAGTTAATGAGCAAGCCTGAGCTTTAAAGTCAAAGATACATGTGAGCCTACAACCGAATGACTTGGCTACACTGGTCAAGCATCCTAGGATAGTTTCCTACACTGGCTACCATCCATTCTCTTCTCCACCTCCTCTTCTTGAGTCAGTTGCACTTGAACTTAGAAGGGAATACTTCGCTTCTCTAAGAAAGTTGCAAGATTGGGGAATTAGGATCATCATGTTGGAGAAGACTAACTTTTATCGCTTCAGTCGAGAGGAGCTACATATCATTGATAGTGTACAAGATAGATTCATAGTCATAAGGAACTACGTATGGCATCGACTTGTTCAGACGTGGCTTTTGAGAAGATCTGAGTGAGTTTTGTGGTTCTTGGAGGTTGTTGTGTTTCAAGTCCCCATTAAAGTTCCAACCAAACCTAAATTCCAAAGGTCCAACTGAGCTCCAAACTTTGATTTTGTGAAGATGTGTTTGAGAGTTATAATCTATCCAATCTATTTTCTTTTTTCTTTTCTTTATTTTCTTTTTTGCATTATAGGCATAAGTGTTTACTAGGGAATAGCAACCCGACAAGTATGGGGGGTCATGAATATCCATTGCATCACCTTTATTGTTTCATTTGATCTTTAAACCCTAGATAAATGCATGTATATAACATTATTTTGTACACAATAGCATCAATTATTTATACTAAATATTGTATAAAGTGATGTATTTAAAGTCAAAATAAAATAATAATGAAAAGAAAAAAATGAAACACCATAGGTATTAAATGACCCTAAAACCAAGACCTAGGCATCATAATGACTGGGTTGACAAGGAATAAAGTAGGGGAGATAAGGCTCAAAAATACAATAAAACCACTAATCTTTATTATTTATTTTTTATACATCAATTCAATAAACTTTAAACATGAAAGTTGTAGATAAAAATACATAGAAAAATACAAAATTTATTTCATCCAAAAATAATGCACAATGTGCCCTAGATACTCAAAATAAAAAAGCCAAAATCAAAACTTCCTAAACCTATATCTTCTCCATGTAAACTCAAAATTCACCAAACCCACCTTTATTATTCCTAAATATAAATTATCTATTAATGAAGGTGGTTTCATTCAATTTGGAGTTAAGATGCAAAAGTTAGGTTTTGGACCCTTATTGTTCAATTACCTAAATAAAAAATTAATTTATATATTATTTATATTTGTCATTATTTTATACTTTTATAATTTTAAAATATTATTTTTAATATGTATACATAGATAAAATAAAATAATGAAAATACATTAAACTAAATAAGTATATTATCATACATAAATGAATTATACGTATGTATACCTATATAATAAATATCCATATTTATTTAGGTGTACTTATAACCTCAGAAAAATACAATATATATATATATGTATGTGTGTGTATTTAAATAATTTATAAATATATTAATTATGCATATAAAATAATAACATCTAAAACATAAAATAAAAATAAAATACATACTATATAGGCAAGGGATATTTACACCCATAACCCTGAGTAATATGGTAATTACCCCAGAAACCCTCTATAAACACTAATTATCCTCAAGACCCTGAATAACCACGCCGTTTTACACCCATAACCTTCCGTTAGTTTCGTTCGTTGACTCAACCAGATAGTTGAGTTAATCTAACCCAATCATGATCCTACGGTGGAGGTTAATCAAAAAAAGAAAAGAAGGAAGGAGGAAGTGGGTTCCATCCAGGAGCTAGCACGATGGGAACTTTCACGGAGGAGGCCGAGCAGCGGGGGAGGAGCGGCTGCAGGCGGAGTCGCACGGAGGAGAGGGGGCTGCAGGGGGAGGAGGCGCGCGGGGGAGGGGGCTGCAGGGGGAGGAGGCGCGTGGGGGAGGGGGCCTGCAGGGGGAGGAGGTGCGCGGGGGAGGGGGAGGGGGCAGCAGGCGGAGGAGGCGCGTAGGGGAGGGGGGCCTGCACGGGGAGGAGGCGCGCGGGGGAGGGGGAGGGGGCAGGCGGAGGAGGCGCGCGGAGGAGAGGGGGCTGCAGGGGGAGGAGGTGCGCGGGGGAGGAGGTGCGCGGGGGAGAGGGGGCTGCAGGGGGGAGGAGGTGCGCGGGGGAGGGAGGCCTGCAGGGGGCTGGAGGCGCGCGGAGGAGGAGGTGTGCAGGGGAGGAGGTGCGCAGGGGAGAGGGGGCTGCAGGGGGGAGGAGGTGCGCGGGGGAGGAGGTGCGCAGGGGAGAGGGGGCTGCAGGGGGGAGGAGGTGCGCGGGGGAGGGAGGCCTGCAGGGGGCTGGAGGCGCACGGGGGAGGAGGTACGCGGGGGAGGGAGGCCTGCAGGGGGCTGGAGGCGCGCGGGGGAGGAGGTGCGCGGGGGAGAGGGGGCTGCGGAGGGAGGAGGTGCGCGGGAGAGAGGGGCTGCAGGGGGGAGGAGGTGCGCGGGGGAGGAGGTGCGCGGGGGAGGGAGGCCTGCAGGGGGCTGGAGGCGCGCGGGGGAGGAGGTGCGCGGGGGAGAGGGGGCTGCAGGGGGGGAGGAGGTGCGCGGGGGAGAGGGGGCTGCAGGGGGAGGAGGTGCGCGGGGGAGGAGGTGTACGGGGGAGGGAGGCTTGCAGGGGGCTGGAGGCGCGCGGGGGAGGGGGAGGGGGAAGCAGGCGGAGGAGGCGCGCGGAGGAGAGGGGCCTGCAGGGGGGCTGCAGGCGGAGTCGCGCGGGGAAGGGGGGCTGCAGGCGGAGTCGCGCGGGGGTGGGGGGCTGCAGGCGGAGTCGCGCGGGGGAGGGGGGCTGCAGGCGGAGGCACGAGAGGGCGGGGGGACCTGGGATGGTGGGTGCTGCTTGGAGGTCGAAGGGGAGAGGAGGGGGTTGTCGGAGGAGCTTGCTGCTTGAAGGAGGAGGTGGGTCCTGTTTGGAGGAGGAAGAGGATAAGGTGGAGGAGGAAGGTGATAAATGAACTTTTTTGTAAATAATAGAAACTTAAAGGGTATAAATATAAAATACATAACGGATACCGTCAATAGTTAACGGTAAAATGGATGGAAGTTGACTCAGGGTTATGTAATGTAAGGGTATAATATTATTCGGGGTTCTGGGTGTAATTCGTGATTGCGCAGGGTTCCTGGGGTAATTACGAGATTACTCAGGGTTATGGGTGTAAATATCCCTATAGGCAAATATACATATATTTAAACTTGCAAAAGTAACATATAATAAATTACCTTGTAAAAATAAATACAAATAACCATAAAATACTACATAAAATAATCAATATTTTTGTGTTTTGACCAAAAATTAATAAAATCATTTATTATTTTAATTTGAATTAATAATGAATTTCCATGTTGTTTTATCATTTAGCCTGCTTATGTAGACCAGTGGGAGACCGGTCTGGGATGACCCCGGTCACTTCCCTGGCCTCCCTAGGTCTGCATGTGTCAGAGTTTAAGTCCTTGACTTCCTCGATTTTTCCATCAAGATTATTTCATTATCTTTGCTCGATTCCTTCTCTGACTTTTCTCCTCGATCGATGATCCTTCATGCTAACTTCATTTCTCGATCAAAAGAGCTCTGCATCGAGCACGCTTCTCAATCCAAAACCCCCTGTACATATACCCTCAGTAGATTTCAATTTGATTTTTAATCCCATTAGAACCCTCTAAATCGCCTACTTTCTCGTACGTGAGGTTGCTTGTGACAGATGCTCTCTCATCGGAGAGTACGGTGTGGAGGAAGAGGTGTTTTCTCCGGTCGATCCCCATCGCCGGTGAGCTTTGCCCAATGGTCCACCAGCTCCCGCTTCGGTTGGTCGAGCCATATTGTAAGTGTAGGGATAGGTAGCTGTAGCTTCATATTTAATTTCCCATTTTATTTGGTACTTCAGTTCATCGCAATAGCTTAGATTTTAGGATTCGTAGTTCGTCGGAGCTCCACTCCGACCAGTGTCTCCACCATGCTCCATCTGTGTTTAGCCAACTATTTCACCTTAATTCCATTTCTCTTCACTCTATCTACGCCCCCATACCACTCCATTCAACCCAGTCATCCTAAGATAAGTAGATTCGCTCCCCAACTCTATCGCTCGTCGAGGAGCATCACCCCGACCCATTGCCACCTCACTTCACCCGATTAAAACCCCAGTACCCCTCGTTTATGTGTTTCTGAGCTAACAGTGTAGGTGTTGGAGGTCAAAAGTTTCTGAGGAGGAGAAGACTCCCAGGTCACCGAAGCTCTTCGACATACCAGGACTCCATCAATGGTCCTGGATCTTTTTGAGACATCCAATAGCTATAGAGCAATGTTGGGCATCTTTAGCACCACTTGTCATTGGTAGAGAACACCGGAGGAGGGAGATTTCATCAGACGAAGCTTGCTAAGGAGGAGATTATATCTCTCCTCCACCATCATGTCATGACATGTTCTTTGTAAGTATCAGGCACATTTGGATGATCGTGCCCTCGACCATAGATCCAGTCGCTAAGATCTAATATCATCTAGTCGTAGTCGAAGTGTCATCCGCCATCGAGAACACGTTACGTGGATTAGTGAAGGCATCGTTGTCTGCTCGCACCTTAGTGGGGGTATTTTGCCTATTTCACCCGGCCACATTTGTATTTTATTTTTAATACAGATACTTCCGTCTGTATTTAACTAAATTTTGTAAAATTTGTATTAAGGTCCCAGGTTTCCATTTATTGGAGAACAGTCTCTTGCCATGTCACCTCACGTGCATGTGCACGTGAGAGAGCGGCCTTTTTGCAGAGGGACCCCTGGGCTTCTTATATTTAAAATTAGTCTTGTAAAATTAAATTCCAGTGTATAAGTTTTTTATATTTTGCATTAAGGATCTTCTACTTTCTATTAATTGCAAAAATACCCCTGCTAGCATTTTTAATTGAATATAGTATGATCTTTTTGAATGTATGACCTAATATTTGCATAGGGGGTTCTGAAATACGTTCATAGTTTCTGAAAATTTCACTTAGGTCCCTGACAGGGCAATTATTTTTGTTTCTTTTATTTTCATTATTAAAAATATCATTTTGCATCCAAAAATTTTAGGGAAATTAGTTTAGATGCCTGGACCTATCTTCAATCACATATATTTTTCTTGGGCCAATAAAAACTATTTACATAATTTTATCAATAAAAAAACATTGCATTTATTCACTGTTTGCAGTCAAAAAAATTATAAAATCATTTTGAAAATTTTCAAAAAAATAATATCTTTATCATTCTACTTTATAACTGCAGAACAAAAATCACTAAAAATAATAAAAGAAAACCACTAATAATTAAAAACTATGAAATATTATAACAATAATAAAAATTCTAAAAAATCTAAAAATATTTATTTCTGGTTCTAATTTTTTATTATACCTATTATATATTAAAAATAGTTTTAGAAAATTTGGGGACTTTTTTCTAATTTTAAATCAAAACAATTCAATCTACTAATATAAGTTAGTATTATAACATTTTTATTCAATTAAAATTAGAAAAAATAACAAAAAGCCTGAGAAAATATTACAAATAAATAAATATATAAAACTGGTAAAAAAATATTTTAATTTCCTAGTTTTGGCTATTTATATCTATATCTTTAAATGTAAAAGCTTTCACATTTATATATAGATATATTTAATTATATTATTATTATTATTAAAAATATCAATAAATATTTTAACATTTTTAGAAAAAGGACTGTACCTTAGGGTATTTTTCTGATTTTGCATCCTTATGTATATATTATAGTTAACCTATAATTTCTCATATGCATATATTATCCTTAAAAAGAAAAAATAATAATAATATAAGAATAAAATAAAATAAAATAATAAAAAATATAAAAACAAAACTCCATAAAAATATGAAATTAAAAACCTACACAGAAATAAAATAAAAAGACAAGAGGAAAGAAAATTTGTAATTAAATTCATAATCTACCTATTTTTCTCCCTATGTTCAACACTCTACATTTACATACACATATTTTTATAGTTATAACAATTTTTAACTCCATATTTTATTTTTCTTTGCATTATTTATATTGCACGTTAATTGTTGAATTATTCGACTTCCGTGAGCGAACGCCTTAGTGACGCTGTTAGTCTCGCCTTGTGTAGACCACATTAGACTCTCACAAAAGTTGAATTTTCACCTAAACCCGAAGGACAAGTCAAATAATAATAAGGTCGAGCAAGAATAAAGTAGGGGAGATAGGGAGAATCAATGTACAAAAATATCTCAGGAACTCAATTCTTATGTATGTAATATATTATGTAAATATCCTAATATTAAACTATTTTATTCATGATTATATATATATATATTACAAACAATAAAGTATTCAACACATTTTGTACAAAATAATGCGTGGAAAATAAGTAAAATATTTGCCAAAATAAATCATGCACGTTGCTCTTTTTACACTCCATATGAACTAAACTCAAAATGCCACAAATAGAACTTCGTTGATCAATATCTACTCCATATGAACTCAAATTGAACTAAACTCACTTCCATTATATTTAAAATTAAATTATCTATCAGATGAAGGTAGTTTCATTGAAAATGAAGCTAACATACAAAAGTCAGCTTTTCAGGGTACAATTGGACATGGGCATATGTATATATAGCCAAATATTTTATTCTTTACTTTTGATCTTATTATATATTTTGAATTAATGTATATATAGTTTATAATACATATTAAAAATATAAATACAAAAAATACACCCAAAATAAATAATAAGGTTCAAAACACAGGTATAACATACCTATAATATACATGCATGTATTTATTTATATTTATAAACAAAAGTATTGATATATCATAAATACATATAAATATGTATCTAATAATAATATAAATAAAAATTATGTAAATATGATATTATGAATAAAAATACAAAATAAAAATATAAATATACAATGTATATGTACACCCATACATATAATGTGAAATAATGAACAATAATAAATAAGGTTTAAAAATAAATAAAAATCATCATAAAATGGTTTATAAAATAATACACATTTTTCTTGTTTTAGATTGTTAATAAAATTACTTACTATTTTATTTTTGATGATCTTTCATTTTCTTTTATGTTTTATCTCTAGCAATCCTACATGGGCCAACTACAGATCGAGGAGTGTTGACCCCTCAGTCAACACCTCCCCCGCATGATCTAGGCCTTCTGCAACTGTCAGAATGCTGACCCTCCTTGCTTCACTGATTTTTTACGTCATCCTCCATTCCTCTTTTTGCCTAAATTTCTTCAGCTAAATTATGCACCACACCTTCTTCCATCTCGATACGTACATAGCCTCCACCAACCTCCATCTAGTTGCACACAATCTCGATCCTAACTCAACTCCTTTCCACTTCTATAAAGCACCTCCTTCACCTTAAATCCCAATTCTGAGATCGATTTAACCCCATAACCCCAATTCCTTCAAGTGAGCATGACTTCTTGTGACAATAGGTAGACCCTACAGTCATCGGCGAGGAGAATGGCAGTGATATGAGAATCCCTACCATCAAAGAATCTCTTCTCAAGTGTGGTTCCATTTACCAATCCTTTTCAGGTTGAGACATAGGTTTAATCTTAGTTTCATCTTCGTTTTTAAGTTCTTAGAGTAACTGTAGTGTTTATTTCAAAGTTTGAATAGTAGATTAAGTTTATTTCCAATCTTTGTAAGTATGTCAGAGCTCTTGTTCCAACCATTATTACATAGTAATGGCACTATCCCTGATTTATCTCATCATTCCATCCTCGTTCCTCGTCACATTCTCCATTTGAACCACACATCTGTTCACCTAGATCTTGCACAGATTAGTGAATCCACCTCCATCCATCGCCATTCGCTGGAGGCTCACACCCATATATCCCCCTTTGGTTTGTACTCCTTTTTTATCGATCGAGAGCATCCCTCTCGAACCCAGTAACATTTTTATGCGGGCATAGGGGCTAAAATTCTCTTTGAGAGAATCGAACACCTGCAAGTCATTCTAGGTGCCTGGAATGCAAAAGACCTCCAGGCCTCTCCCACCTAGACCTAAATCCTTGGAGCACTATCAGACAGTGTGGAACAATCCTAGGAAGCTTTTGAGCTTCATAGCAGCCTAATCGACCATCGGACGATGAAGAAATCACCAATCGAAGCTTGGGAAGAACGGAGTTCTTCCCCATTCTTCTAGAGCAACAGTAGCTGTCAGATTTTGAAGGAGCTCCAGTTTTGATGAGGTTTATTGGATATTAAGCCTCCTTAGCCGCTTGATCTAGCCAAGATCAAGCCCCAACCTCTCATTCGTGAACCAGTACCATCTAATTCAGACTGTTGGATGCGCTTAAGTGAAGCAATACCAACCGTTCGATTAGAGAGGCGTGCCTCGCACGTGCCTTGGGTTATATTTGCGCTGACACCCATTTTCTTTTTATATTCACTTTTTAGTCTTCGAAAATAAATATCATGTGTACAATAATTAGGTTTATTTTATTTGGACCCCTGCATTTTCTTATATTTGCTTTTAGATCTCATGTCAGGACACCTCACCAGATCCACCACATGAGGCGCATTGGTATTTTTGCTTGTAGGCCCTTAAACTCTCTAGAACTATTGTGAAATGAAATTTTAGTTTTTAAAATTACAAATAGGCCCCTATCATTTTTATATTTTATTTTTACGTATTTTGTTTTTATTAAATATTTATATTGTGCCAAAATTCATGGAAAATGAGATATATGCCCGGAACTATGCTCATTCATGTGTACTTTTAATTTGGCATTTAAACTTATTTTCCTATTTCTAAAAATAAAAAACATGCATATTATCCTTGTTTAGCAATTAAAAATCCATAAAAATTAAAATATAATGCCAAAAATTATATTAGCTATATTATACTATATTCTACCTCACATCTAAAAATCGTTAAAATTACAAATATATAATTAAAAATCACAAAAACCTTAAAAATCTTATAAAAATTAGCAAAACTTCTATAAAAGTCCAAAAATATTGCTTTATAATTTTGAATTTTCTTTATTATATATTAGATTATAAATTTAAAAACAAAAATAAATCAACTACGCAATTAAAAAATCATAAAAAAATAAATATAATTAAAAACCATGTAAAATAAGAAAAAGATTTAAAAAACTAAAAATATTATTATTAGAAAGCAATAATTAATAATAATTATCGCCCCTTGCTTTTCCCATTGTTCAACACTCTACAATACTTAGGCCTATACATATTTATATGGAGTTATAATAAATTTTAACTCGCACTAACACTTTGATTATTATTCACTAGTGTGGGTTGATTTCATGGATTGATCACCTCATTGATTATTATTCCAGCCTTTTAGGAATAGTAGATCCGTCCACAATATCAACGAATGGTGTCATTTCCAAGGAAGTGCAACGGTTTTTAGGGTAGATTGTATATAGTATATATCTTGCTTTATGTTATTTTATTTTCTACTTGTTACTCTTTAGCTTATATTTTCATAATCACCTCTTCTATTTGACTTTGATGTGAGGACTTGCGGAGCGAGGGTGGATTTTCTAGCATATTCGATGTACCCTAGCAAGGCAGAGGCCAGCTCATTTAGACCAAGCTGAGAGGAGAGAGCGGAAAAAAGACCAAGAGTTTATTAGAGAAGTAATGTAGTGTAGACCAGATTTTATTTTCTTGGTAAGAGAGTAATTTATAAGTATTTGTAATAAATAGACACTCTCGGGACACTTAGTTTTGTAAGTGTTGAGATGAAAAAGTCGGAAGGAAAGGAAAAACTAAGAGCCTTCGCATGGAGGTTGACACAAAGAAGAAAAACAATAAAGAGTTTGAAGAGAATAAAATAAGACACCAAATCAAAAGGGCAACAACATGAAAATTTTAAATTTTGACGAGATCTTATGATTTTTAAGAAGAACCCAGACTCAAAAGACAATGTATAAACATGCATAAATATTTTGAAGGTATTTGAGTAAAAAACACCAAATTTTAAAATTTCTATTTTTTTTCTCTGTGGTTTTTAATGAAAAACAATATATAAATGAAAATATAATAAATTAGACATAAATTTACACACAAAATTAATTTTTATATTTTTAATAATAAAGAAAATTGAAAATAAAAAATGAAACATATGTACAATATATACATGATCACAACAAATCTTTTTCTTTATTATTTATATTTTTGGATTTCATTTAGTTTATTTTATTAAAACAAAGAATAAAGAAAAGAAATGAAAAATAAGTAAACTAAAATGAGTTTGTTATGTACATAGAATAACGAGGTAAAGTTAATGAATATTCACATGTTACAAATAGGTCCCAAAACTGATACTATGCTAACAAACTCTGATTTTAATGAAATAACTTTCATTGTATAGATATATTTACAACTTAAACTAGGAAAGTAAGTTTGGTAAATTTGGAGTTCGTATGGAAAGGGAATTCAGATGATACATTTGACTTTATAGCTTTTCCATTCAAGATCTAAGAGCATTTATTTAATATATAATTATTTTGTATTTTTTATATTTTTATACCTTTTTTATATACATGTTACAAAAATAATTAGGTCAAAAAATTGCTATGAATTTATTAAAAATACAATAAGTTTGAGCTTTTACATGTGAATATAAACACATTTTCATCTCTTTATTTTTGTGGTTTTTATTTTGAAATATTTCATGGACTGATCTACAAGATAAATACACATTATTAGTTCATTATTAATGCAATTACCGTTTTTTGCAATTTAATGAATTTGGGGGTATTTGTTTGGTATTTTGTTCAGGGATTTAAGCTAAAATTAAGACTTTAAGAAGACGAATCACATATTCATCACATATCACTGGATTTCTCATTTGATAAGTGAGAAACAATAATAATCATATACTTTCCAAAAGTGTATATTAATATCTCAAATTGGTGTCTTATTTCATAAACAAGACGACAATGCATGGAGTTCTTTATGACCACAAAATATCGCATGAGTGAGCTCCATCTCCTGATTCATTAAATATGAACATGTATGATTTCTTTAAGAGATCATACTTTTCATATGTCTTCATATGCACTCCAACTTAGCGGTATATGGACCTTGGTTAGGCCTTCAACCCAATGGTATTTCTAATGTACACTTATAGGCATATAGATGTATATCTGTCTCTAGTCAAATGATGTGTGCATGATCATGACAGTTACGATTGAGGTCTTAGTTTATCTCGACATCATCAAGTCAACTCTTTGACTTAACTATTCTGATACTTCCGAATCTCTATTCCTATGCACAAAACTTGTGTCAAGAAGTTGGCCGGAAATCAGTGTTTAGAGAGCTTGCCATCACTTTAACAGACGGGAGATATTTATTGAATATTCATAATATTCAATATGACTACGGACCTTAATATTAAGTAGACGGACGTGCTAAAACAACAACCTTTTATTGCATTAATGGGTCGCTAAAGGCTTACAAGTCCAACAGTCTCCCACTTGTCCTTGGAAACATTCATTACAACTCATAAATATATATTTATTACATTCTCAAAGACCTTTTGAGCCAATGGCTTGGATAGCAGATCAGCAATGTTGTCAGCAGAGGAAACCTTGGTGATCGTGATATAACTAAAGGACCCTAATAAGCCCTTTGTTAAGAATGTCGTATTGTTGTAGTCGGGCACTTAAGGTTTATTTGAAAAATAGTTAAATTTATTAGTTAATTAAATGCAAACTTGATCGAATTTATTTACTTGCCAAGCCCGAGGTCAATCATAGGGAAGCAAAATCTTCTTAGGTCAATTTTCATATCATTTAGAGACTAGGTTTTTGAGGAGTATTTTTAATTTTTACATAGAATTAGTGTGAGAAAATGTAAATAAGGTTACTTTGTAAAATTTTCACTTAAATGAATTCCAAAAATGCTAAAACTTGGTCAGAATATTAATGCATGTAACATTAAAGTATTGTGAATTTTTGGTATTTCTGATGCAAAGAAAAATTGTTACGAATTTAATAATGCAAGAAAGGTGATTTAAAGTAAATTAATTTTAATAATATCAAATACACACATTTTCAAGAATCCAAATTACCCTAGATAGATATAAATGAGTTGAATCCAAATGAACTAAATTTCCTAAAAATACAATGTAGTTGATCAATTAGAAATCAATTACTAAAATCATAATACAATTTATTCAGGGAAATTGATGCATGCAAATGTAATGAAATTTGGAAACAAGATAAGAAACACTTAATCCTAACAAATAAGATTTTTAGAATTTTTGGAGTAAGTGGTGATTTATTAACAATTACAGAGCAGAAATTAGGCAAAATATACAGATTTTAACCAAATCGTTTTTCATAAATTAACCTCAACTAGTAATATTGCAAATAAATAATCACATAAGAAATTAGTTGTCCAATACAATGCAATTTTTTGAATTAAAAGCAAATGCCAAATAAAGGTCCAAATAAAAGTTCAAACATAAGTTTTTATTGCAAAATACAGAAATAAATTAAACTAAATACATGAGGACATGGACTTAAAAGAAATTACCAAAACCCGATGTGGGTTTTATGCAATCATTCTAGGAGGCATGAGGCACGCACGTGCAAGTGAGGTTAAAACGTGAATTCCAGGTTTCATAAGGGGGGATGATAAAAATCACCCAATCATGTGTACAAGGCGCTTGAGATGATCTCTATATCATTTGCAAGAGGCGTGGGGAGTGTCCCACAAAATGCCCATGTCATGCAAGCTATACAAAATGACCCATGCCTTGGTCGGGTGGTAATCCTCCACATGGAGTGCTTCGCACCGCTTCGATGCAACCCGACGCACAAAGATCGGGTCTGAGTCCTCTAGAAGATCTTGAGCATCTGTTGAAGTAATCTTGGGGTGGAGATTTGGGCATTCATGAACATCCATGATGGGGCGTATTATTGATCTGACGATAGTTGTAGCTTGGACCAGGGATAGTAGTGCACCCAACTCCTATCTTTGCCTGTGTGCTCGGTAGATAAGCACGAAGCTTTGGTTGCTCGGAGCTGCATCATAGGGATGGGTCCCTACGGATCTTACTAAGGGGGAAGGAGGTCATTGCCGGCGGGAGTGGGGTGTTGTCACCACCCCTCCCCTATATCTCTCGCTCTATCTTGTTTGAAGATAAAGCACAACAGGACTAATGCTCGAGTTTCTCCTCATAATTAATGGTTGATGCCAACTTTGACACTTATCTCCACGCGTAATGACGATGGGAAACGTCCCTGCGGTGGTATCTCCCATGTGGTGGTTGCTCCTATGATGTTTGTTCCTGCAAGAAAATGAGGAGGTTCGAGCGTGTGCATCTTGACCTAATGGCATAATGGAATGAGAAATAAGGTAGACATAGCCTACTGGCATATGGTGAAGGATATAGCTAATTGTCTCGGTGCATGTCATCGGTATTGAGAGGGATGTAAGATAGAAACAAGAATCAGAGGGTAAGAAGATGGAGGCGGGATGTCGGAGAATCAGGGGAGAAATTATCGAGTTGAAGAAGAAGAAGGTGATGATAGAGAAAGGGATGAATCTTGAAAAATAAAAGAATAACAGGAGACGAAGGGGATACATCTGGAGGTGTTGATGTGTTTGGAATTGCCTGGGATGGAGGAACCCAATGCATCCCTGGTGGATCACTCAAGTTCCTCAGCAGAGCAGAATGAGCTTTGTTGTTCAATGAAGAGCAGCAACATAGATTGAACTCCATGGATCGTCCCTTGTGGAGAGGTTGTCGTCGGAGATGGCACATCATTGTCTCGGCATTGTCTCTAGCTCTCACTCTTAATCTTCAGTAGAATGGTAGAAATTTTCGAAGGGATGACAACCGAGTCATTTTGATGGTGTAAATATGGTTAGCAATCGAGGCAAAGGAATGGGGTATGTGGAGGGTGGAGAGGACTTGGTCGATAGGCAGAGCCCAGAGAGGAGAGGAGGTGGTGCGATGAAGCGGAAGAGGCAGACACGTGGATGTCGGGGCGGAGAAGATGGAGGTCGTTGTGATGAAGAGGACGAAGTTCCCACCATTGGATCTACACTTGATCCAACGGCTATGAAGAGGACACGTGATGGGGGTAAAACAAAAAAGAAAAAATATATAAAAAAGAATAGAAAATAAAAGAAGAGATTACATGACTCCAAAAAACACAAAATAAAGAGAAAGAAATTTCAAAATAAATCAGTAAACAATGTAAAATAAAAAATCATCTTCATGAAAGTTGCTTGTCTATTTCAAAATAATTAGTACCATCTAATCCAGGTCGTTGGATGGGCTTAAGTGAAGTGATACCAACCATTCGATTAGAGCCACGTGCCTCGCACGTGCCTTGGGTTATATTTTGCGTTGACACCCCTTCGCTTTTTATATTTACTTTTTAGTATTTCAAAATAAATGCCATGTACGAAATAATTAGTTTTGTTTTATTTGGACCCCTGTACTTAGGTTCCATGTCAGGTCACCTCATGTGGTCCACCACTCTAGAACTTTTACGAAATGAAATTTTATTTTTTAAAATTGTAGATAAGTTCCTATCATTTGTGTATTTTATTTTTATGTATTTTATTTGTATTATATATTTATATTGTGCCAAAAGTCGTGGAAAAAATAGGATAGATGCCAGGAACTATGCTCCTTCATGCATACTGTTCATTTGGCATTTAACTCATTTTCCTATTTCTAAAAATACAAAAAACATGCATATTTTCCTTGTTTAGCTATTAACATTCCATAAAAATTAAAATATAACTCCAAAATTTCTCTAAATTATATTAACTATATTATACTATATTATACCTCATATCCAAAAATCGTTAAAATTAAAAAATATATATATAACTTAAAAAAATCACAAAAACCTTAAAAATCTTATCAAAAATTAGGAAAAATCTATAAAAATCCAAAAATATTGCCTTCTATTTTTCAATTTTTCTTTATTATATATATTATAATTTAAAAATAAAATTAAATCAATTAAACAATTAAAAAATAAAAAAAAACTATAATTAAAACCCCATAAAAATAAGAAAAAGATAAAAGAACTAAAAAATATTATTATTAGTTAGAAATAATTAATAATGATTCTCGACCCTTGCATTTCTCAGTGTTTGACACTCTACAATACTTACACCTATACATATTTATATAGAGTTATAATAAATTTTAACTCACAATCACACTTTGATTATTATTCACTAGTGTGCGTTGATTGTTGTTGATTTCATGGATTGATCACCGCATTGATTATTATTCCAGCCTCTTAGGAACAGTAGATCAGACCACGATGTCAACGAATGAAACCATTGCCAAGGAAGTGCAACGATTTTTAGTATAGTTTGTATATAGTATTTATCTTGTTTATGTTAATTTATTTTCTACTTCTTGTTTCTCTTTAGCTTTTGTTTATATACATTGTTATAATCACCTCTTCTGTTTGATTTTGTTGCGAGGGCTCACGGAGAGAGGGTGGATTTTTTAGGATATTCGATGCACCCGAGTAAGGCAGAGGCCAGCTTATTCGCACCAAGCCAAGAGGAGAGAGCGACAAAAGAAGACCAAGAGTTGATTAGAGAAGTAGTGTAGTAGAGACCAGATTTTATTTCCTTGGTGAGAGAGTGATTTATAAGTATTTGTAATAAATAAACTCTAGGACACTTTTAGATTCTCATGGGTCTATTTTATCAAGTGTTTGTTTACTTAGGGGCCTAATCGATTTTTATCATTTTTATCGTTTCTTTATTTTATTCTTATTTTTATTTTTATTTTATATTTTGTTTCTTGTATTTTAAGTTTGTCCCTTTATTTTTATTTTATGTCTTCATTAATTGATCCCTTAGAAGTTAGGATTGCTTGCTCGGTAAACTAGGTCCAAATCCCTAATACATTGCATGTACTTATAGTCTCTACGCTTGGACTTAGTCAAATCAATCAGTTCTTCATGATAATAGAAATTCATGTTCTTAGGGCATTTTCATGGAATACACCTATATATAGAGAAGTTTAATTTATGCAAGGATCGTATTGCATGTAGAGTGCTCGATAAAGATATGCATTTCTTACTCCGCATGCATTCATAGATTTCTTGTACATCGACTTTTCTATCTTCTTTCCCCAGTTTTCTTATAGCTAGGAATAAATGGAAACCAGAAAATTCTTTAAGAAAGTAACTGAAAAATGTCTAAAAAGGTGAAAATTGAAAAAAAATAAAAAAGGGATTGTCTTAAAAACTTTGACCCTAATTAAAATTGATTGATTGATATCATGGTATTGTGTGCATAAAGCCCACGTTGTATTCATGTAATTTCTAGACCGACTGAGGTACTACCCTTAAGGATTATTGCCAAAAACCTAGCTTGAGTGCTTCCTTGTGCATCTCCTACGCTTGTGAAGTAATAACGCTTCTATCGGTGTGTGGGATAGTAGGGTCACATCTGCTTATGGGTTTGGTCTGAATTACTTTAGCATAGGGGTACTACAATGGTGGGACTTGGTCTCATCATGTCACATCCGAGTACCCTCTGGGGGAAGTATCTAATTCGCTACGTCAACTTTCATTCTATTTCTTTGGCAAATTAGCGGGCCCTGATTCGATAACAAGGACCTCAAAAATTGCATGCTACAAGTTACAACAGAAGAGGGAAGTACATGACGGTTGTTTGGTAGTACTCACTCTTCTATAGGGATAGTGTTAGCTTAATCTGAAAAGATTGCTTGAAACCCCATAATAAAAACGATCAAGATAAAAAGATAACTCTTACAGATTCACATGTTGTGTTCGTGAATTCATCCTTATTTTGTGTTTGGTTGATTTTATTAAGGACAAAGATCAGAAAATAATTGGTGCACTTGCGCTATTTTACTTCACTTATTTTTATCACTTCTTTCACTTTGCTCACTTTGAGCCTTTACTCATTTTTTTCTTCACTTTATTCCGTGTTTACCTCCATGTTCTTAGTTTCTCATTTTACATCTTTCGTTTCTCAAGATGGCTAATCAAGGATGGTTTTATTCGGACTCCATGAACACTGATGAATCTCAGATACGTCATTCTAGAAACAAATTATTATTCTCCTAGCTTAAACAATTCAATAAAAAACTATTTAATTCATTATTGTTAACTATTCTTATGTTGTATATAATTAACATATATTCTGTATATAATCTAACCCAAAATTTATTGTATTTAATTACTAACGCTTTTCTTTATTTTCTATTTTATTAAAATTAAGTTAATTATTATATATATTTATTTTGTCTTCAAAAAAGAATAAAAATACAAAGAAATTATCAAAACCCTTAAAATAAAGGGATATTTACACCCATAACCCTGAGTAATTCCATAATTACCCCAGATACCCACTATAATCATGAATTACATGAGAAACCCTGAATAGTTACTCCGCCTCACACCCATAACCTTCTGTTAGTTTCAACTGTTAACCCCAACCACACCATCGAGTTAATCTAACCTAGCATCAATCCAACGGCTAAAATGAAATCAAAACTAAAAAGAAACCTCCCCTCTTCCTCCTCCAGCAGCTCCCCCTTCCTCCTCCAGCAACACCCCCTCCCTCCGTCGTCGACCACCTCCCCTTCCTCCTCCAGCACCTCCGACCCCGCCAACCTCGAAGAGTAGCGGCAGGGGAGGTTTACGAAGGGAGGCAGCAGTGGTCGAAGTAGCTTGCGTGTTGACGCGGGACGCTGAAAAGGGTGAGGTAGGGGCCGACCTGGGGGAGGGGCGGGGCTTTGAACAAGGGAGGCGATAGAGGGGCTTTGACGAGGCGACAGAGGGGAGGGGAGGGAGGCGGCAGGGGGGGTTTTGATGAGGCGGCGGGGGAGCCGAAGGGGACGGAGGCAGCAGGGGGGCTTTGACGAGGCGGCAGGGGGAACAGGAGGGGAGGGAGTTGGCAGAGGTAGGGGGTCGACCAAGCAAGGGGGGACACGATGAAGGAATTGCCTGGGGATTGAGGTATAAGACATCAAATCATAGCTCTACAACTCGGCGATGGCTGGATCTGGACGATGCATTGAAATGGCCTTGGACCACTTCCTCTCTTCTGTCGTCACTCGGAGGTCTTCGTGATGTTGTCACAGTCGAGGAGGGGGACTGCCAGAGCACTGGAAGAGAGGTTTTAAGTTGCGATTAACTGAAGGTGGAAGGGATAGTTTCTATGAGGAGTCTTGGGTCTTTTTATAGCTGGAATGGATGTTTTGTTGGAGACAAGAGGTAGTTGGCGTGGGTTCTGATCCAACAAATTACAAGAGGGAATGATTAGATTTAGAGAAGGGTTAGGATCGACAGCTAGGAAAATTATGTTAAGATGGGTTGTTGTCCACATGAACAGCAGAGAAGGGAGCTCTCTTGAGGTTGAAGAAGATGGATGAAATTAATGAGTTCACACGGTAGGTAGGGGGTTGACCGTTGACGGTGATGAGGCGGTAGGGGGGAGGGGAGGAAGGCGGCAGAGGTAGGGGGTATGACGGGGGAGCTTGCAATGGCTACGGGGGTGAGTGTATGCAGCCGGCTTCGGGCTTTGACAATGGGGAGGGAGGACGATGGGCTGGAGGAGGGTAGGGGGCCTGCAACCGGTTTCGAGCTTTGACGATGGGGAGGGAGGGGGTAGCCTGGCTGGAAGAGGAGGAGATGGGGGATTTCCTGGTGGGGGTCGGGCTTCTAGTGGGAGGATGACGACGACGGGGGTAGGGGGTTTGCCAGGTTGGAGGAGGTTGGGGGAGGAAGGGGAGGGGCCATTTGTAAATAAAAAGGAACTCAAAGGGTGTGAAATATAAAATACTTGACGGATACTGTCATAGTTAACAGAAAATTAGGTGGAAGTTAACCCGGGGTTATGAGTGCAAGAGTTAAGCAATATTCAGGGTTTCTCATGTAATTCGTGCTTATAGAGGATATCGGTGGTAATTATGGAATTACTCAGGATTATGGGTGTAAATATCCCTAAAATAAAGTGTTTTTAATCATGAAAAATATTTGCAAGAATTCTTCTTTGTATAAATAACCCCTTTTGGATTTTTGACCAACATGAAACTTGTATATCTCATCGAGCTGTACAACTTTCATGTTTTAATCTTTTTCTAATTCAGCCTCTAGTTATTTCTTTTTAGTTTATCTCTATTGTTCTTATTTTCTAATTATCTCATTGCGCCACCTAGCGCTCCCCAAGAGCTGCCATACGGCCCGCCTCGTTGGCCGCCACCCGGCTCTGTATTGGATCATCTGATTTGGCCTTCCATGCCTTCATCACATCCATCCATCCCTGCCTAAATCTCTGTCGTTGGATGAGATCAAAAGATATCATCCGAGCCTCTCCTTTCTGCCTCTTCCTTGGCCACACGATCACATATCCTCCTACGGCCCTACTCCTTCCATGTTATGTTGTAGGATTAGACTCCATAACCCCTCTGGATCCTTCACTCGCGCCATTCTATCATCCCTTAGATCAGATATAATGACCTAATCTGAGTGGTTCCCTTACGATCCTATCCTAGGCTTTGGAGCGTAAGATTCAACGGCTAGGACTTCATCTTCCACCATCTGAGCCCCCTTAACCGAATGTTTCGCCTCGGCCGTTTGCCTCCCCTTAGTTTTTTTAGCACCTCTTCCATGTCACCTCCTCTCTCGTCACCACCAGCCCTGCGAAGCCCTTTCCCCCTCCATCTTCGCATACACCATTAAGAATCCAGCCACCGCCTCCACCTTCCTCTCCCGACCATTACAAAATGCCACCTCACCAGTAATGGTCAAAGTTCCTCCTCCTATAAATAATCCCCCTCTTCCAACTGTCACAATCATCCACCACTCAATGGGTGGTGGCCCAGCTTCCTCCACCCTCCAATGACAGCAAAGGGTGGTTGTGGAGGGGATGATGACCTCTCTACCCTAGGTGTGATCCATGGCATCATCCATGTTGCACTGCCTCTCCGGCAGCTACCCGAGACCTCTCCATGGAGGCATGGAGTTGGGAGCTCCCGTTGTGAGGAGCCACGAACGAAATCCAGAAGAATTCAAGGAATTGAGCCATCATTTCATTTATGCATTTGTTTTGTGTATGTGTATGTGTGTATATTGTGTGTATCATGTGCATTTCTACCGGCTCGTGTGTGTAAAAGAGAGAGAGAGAGAAGAACACTCGATGACCTCCCCCCCCACACACACACATACGTGCATCCATCTCTGTGTATTCACTCCCCCCTACACCTCCATGTATTCTCCTGTAAAAATTCACACACCCCTCATCCCCTCTAACCCTAACAAACCACAGGTCCCCCAACCCAAAATCCACATCCAATACTTAGGCTATTTTCAGCCTAAGTATATGGGGGACCCGACTCAATCAGCATTCCCTCTATATGTCTTCTTATACTTAGGTCATTTTTGACTTAAGTATAGGGGGACCTCCGAGTAAGTTCCTATATATCACATTGTATTTAGCCAGAGCTATGGCTTCAAATCACTTGTGCTATGAAGATATAGCAAAAGTTACGTATAGGGGGTATATTGTATATTCTTGTATATATATACTTTAGCCATAGCTCGTATGTTAAAATTTTTGAAAACTTTTTAGGCTAGGGTTTAGGTATGCTTGTGAACTGATTTTTGTAAAACTTTTTTGTAAAAATCTTTTTAAAAATTGAGGGAATAACTTTTTTAAATAAAATTAATTTCCATAAAAATCCAAAAAATTGAAACTTTTCTTTAGTAGAGACTTTGACTACTAGGCTTAAAAATGAGTAGCTACTCTTAAGTGAGGGAACTATGGTCTCCCTTAGCAGAGTGGGTGGTTTATAGGACACTATGTATGGCTTCATCCTCAAGTAACATGAGTAGTTGTCTAATGGTCTGTACTTACACCCATATTGGCTGCAAGTAGACGCAACTATTCATATGATCTTGGGTCAGTCATTATCTCTCTTAATAATTAAAAAAAATTATGAATTTAAAAATTGAAATTCATAATAAAAAATACAAAAAAAATAAAAAATCACAAAATTCACTAACTAAGGAGTTGATGCATTCATGACACATTCACTGTCACACAAGGCTTGAGGATTTGAAGTAACTTAACTTCTAAAATCTTGGGAGACTGAGTTAGCCAGCCTTAGTCATTAGGGTCCTGCATTCACACCTCCCTAGTTTGAAGATTTGAGCGACATATTAAACTCTTCATCTCTACCTTCTAAAGAATATGATCAGCACATCACTTTCACAACTGCATGATTGATGATATCAGTTGAGTTATCACTTGAGGAACTGGAACTGGTGATTGAGTCTAGACCCGATTTAATGATGCTCGATGATGGGATAAAGTTAGTGAAGGCTTCAAGAAACCTGAGTGCCAGCAAACCCTAGCCAATATGTGAAAAATTTCGCATGCTATCGTTTGATATTTACCTATGTTCTAGGGTGTGATGAAACCTAATTTAATTGTTGATCAGTGTGCATCAACTTTTGGTAAAAGCAATGGAGCTAGCCAAACATTGAAATAAAATTCCGGAGAAGTTCTCTCATACAAAGAAAAGCTCTATCATTACAAATACAAATTCTATGAGCTTCCTCCAAAGGAGAACGCTCTCAACCATTTCAAAGTGTCCACTTGGACTAAATGCTATTAGGACCTAAGGGTCAAGATAGCACTCAAAAAGGGCTCTGCATCATATAGTGATACAAGTCTGGGTGTCGAAGGTATCTTAGATACTCAAAAGAGACGTACCCCGATATAATCCTAGGAAAACAAGTGCAGATGGCTCCAAATTCTCTTGACGGATGCATTGATCAACAAACCAAAAATATGCATGTGTTGAGTAATAAGGCACTCGTGAAGAGCATTGTTTCAATGTGAGGGAGAAAGAAATATACATAATCCTATGCCCTCCATTATTTGGTCATCCATCTACATTTTCAAGTCTGGTAAACTAATGAAATGCTTGATTGAAGCAAGAACAGACTTATTCCCTAGTGTAAAGGATTAGGTCTAGAGGAGAGTCTCTTGGATCGGGACCTTGGGTGACATCTCAACTCAACTCTCATGATTATAGTACACTAATTATCATATCTTTATATTTTATGTATAAACAGAGAGTCTGATAATTAGATGGTGGGTTCCTTTTTGATTAAAGCATAATTGAGCACAGAATTTTAGGATCACTCAAATTGAGGTTTTTCAATGAATTGAGCCTTGAAAATTCACATGTACTGTCAGGAATTGATCTGACTCCTTCATTCTTTAGATGCTCAAGACGAACATAGTTTAGGTATAAGGATATGAGAATCTCATATACATCATGCTAAACCCCATTTATTATTCTCATAACTTAAACAATTCAATAAAAACACTATTTAATTTATTATTGTTAACTATTCTTATGTTGTATATAATTAACCTATATTTTGTACATAATCTAACCCTAAATTTATTGTATTTAATTGCTAACACTTTCTTTATTTTCTATTTTATTAAAATTAAGTTGATTATTGTATATATTTATTTTGACTTTAAAAGGAAACAAAAATACAAAGAAATTATAAAAATCCTTAAAATTAAGTGTTTTTAATCATTAAAATGCTTGCAAAAATTCTTCATTATATAAATGACCTCTTTTGGATTTTTGACCAACATGAAACTTGTGGATATCATCAAGATCTACAACTTTAATGTTTTGACCCTTTTTAATTCGGCTCTAATTATTTATTTTATTTTATCTCTATTTTCCTATTTTATAATTATCTCATTGGGCCATGTGATGCTCCCCAAGAGCCACCATGCGGCCCGCCTCATTGGCTGCCACCCGACTCTATTCTGGATCGTCTGATCTGGCCTTCTTCACCTTCATCATGTCCATCCATCCTTGCCTAAATCTCCACCATTGGAAGAGATCATAAGCTCTCACTCGAGCCTCTCCTTTCCGCCTTTTCCTTGGCCACACGATCACCTCTCATCCTACGGCCCTACTCCTTCTACGTTACCTGCTCCATTCTTTATCGTAGGATCAGACTCCATAACCCATCTGGACCCCTCACTCGCGCCATGCTATCATACCTTAGATCAGATCTAATGACCTAATATGAGTGGTTCCCTTGTGCTCCCATCCTGGCCATTAGATTGTAAGATCCAACGGCTAGGACTTCGTCTTCCACCTTCTGAGCCCCCTCGCCCAAACATTTTGCCTCGCCCAATCGCTACCCCTTCCTTTTTTTAGCACCTCTTCCACATCACCTCCGCTCTCATCACCACTACCCCCACAAAGCCCTTACCCCCGCCTTGTTAACGCACACCATTAAGAATCCAGCCACTACCCCACCTTCCTCCCATGATCGTTACAAAACGTCACCTCACCAGTAATGGCTGGAGCTCCTCCTCCTATAAATCATCCCCCTCCGCCGACTGTCACCATCATCCACCACTCAACGAGTGTTGTCTCAGCTTCCTCTGCCCTCCGGTGACAACAAAGGGCGGTTGTCGAGCCGATGATGACCTCTCTACCCTAGGTGTGATCCATGGCATCAACCATGTTGCATCTCCTCTCCACGACTGCCTGAGCCCTTTGGCATGGCTGTCCAGATAGAGCGACGATCGGACACTCCCAAGGAGCCTTAGCCCAAACCTCTCGTCGTCGTTACCCTCTCTGATTAGGTATGATTCTATCCCCTCGTCCCCTCTTATTTTTTTCTGAATTTTTTCAACACCAAACTCACTATCACCATTAATTGGACTCGCCTCCTCCTTTATCAGACCTCCACGACCTTCACCAATCACTCTGCTCGCCTTCCTCCTTTCTCCAGAACCTCGACCATCAATGTCCATCTCTTCTCTGGTCTATCGGAGAGGAGCCTCGGTCCCCTGCTCCTCCGCCTCTATTGGACCGCCATTCACCTCACAAATCCACGCACATACTGCTTTGGTTATACTAACCCCTACAGGTACTCAATGGCTAGAATTTATACCCCCTTTCCTATCCCAACCTTTGTCATCGATGGTGCTCCATTGTCTGTCATCTCCGGCTACATTCGGAGCTTCTCCTCCTGTCAGCCATATTCGTCGGGTGGCCACGAAGCTCCCTAGACCTCTTGCGACCACCGGGGAGCATGGAGGAGCTCTGATAGCCTCGTTGGAGCTCCATTCACGTCGTTGCTCCTCCATTAATGACGAAGTGCAGGTGCCGTTGGACGGTGCCTCTCGGCGGTCATCCAATGGCCCAATACGACCACATTGCAAATCCAGACTTGCAGGCTTGTTCCATCTGAACCATCTGCCCGAAGCTCCATCAACAGCCATGTGTCACCCAAAGCTGCATCCACCCAAGCCTAGCCCTCCCTTGTGCCCCGCACTTGAGGGGCTGGACTATTTGCAGAAACTTCCCCGAAGCTCTCCAAATTTACAGATAGGTCCAGTACGCGTGCTTCATGAGTGCGCTTACACAAATTACAAAGGAGTCCCAGTTGGTTTTCAATAATTCCAAAAATGCCCCCATGCGTAGGAGAAATTACACAGTGGCCCAATTGGTTTTTGCTAATTGCAAATTGGTCCCTACATTGACCTATTTGTTGTATTTATCTTCACTTTTCATGCATTTTTAATACATTTATACCCTTGCATTGTTTTGAGAATATCTTGATCATTTTAAATCCAAATTGAATGATTTTAGTCTCTTTTTGAAGCTTGCTTTATTCTCTATATGAGGACATATGTATTGATTGAACACTAAATTAAATGGGCTAATTTTTTATGATGCATATAGTGTCTTCTTCTCACAATTTAAGTGCCATTACTGATTCTTGTTGCTCATTTTGATTATGAATCTACCCCATGATTTGTTGCTCAATGATCTAACATTTGTAGGGCATATTACATTATTGTTTGCATCTTCATGTGTTTTATATCATTTACCATGCATCTTATCCAATTACATTTAAAAGCAAATAAAACCTGCATGCATCACATGAACTTGTCCTTACATCATTTTATCTGCATACCATTTTGCATAGCACATCTACATGTGCACGAAGACCTAGGTTTAGGAAATAATCGTTCATTGATTAATCAATAAATTTGATAAATAGACGAAGAGGCTCGTGCCCTTGTGTTTGACCTCGGTATACTTACCAAGTAAAAATAAATTCCACATATTCGAAAAATGTAATTTTTGATCGATCAAAGTTCGTCCCCTGTACTACATGTTCTTATTATTAAAAAGGTGATTTTTGCACTCATCAAACACCCACATCGGTTCCCTGATGCCGACATCTCCAATAATTCAGGGTGATTCTAAAGATATCGATTCGAACTTTGCGAATCACTCACGAGACTCTCTGCTTCTTTCACTTAGAATTCAGGGTGACTCTCTTCCTGAATTCTCTTTCTTTAGAATGGAGATAGACCAATCTCCTTTAACATCTCCCACATTAACAAAGTTCAAGAGCGGCCCTAATCTTGAACACTTCCAGTATTTTTCTGGTATCATTTCTTTATTAAGGTTAGTTATATGTAAACAATAGAGTTGATTTTATTCTATTTGGAGTTATATAAAATAAATAAAAATGTGGAACTTTAGTCAATTTACATGTGATTAATGTACACACAAATCTTCCCTCTTATTAATGATATTATGAATGATAAAATATGGATATTATTTACACATGCATGAGTGCTAATAGTGCAACAGTAATTCATAAATGCAATTAATTACTTGGGAACAAAGCTCTATTTTAAACATTTAGAGTAATAAATCACATATTCATCAATCCCCTAAATTTAAACCTTGCTCGTCCTCGAGGAAATTAAAAGAAATTCCTAAGTGAAATGAGATTGGGTTCCATACCAAGGTCATGAACAAAAGGTAAAAATGAAGCTCGACTCGACCTTTGAATTAAAAGTGTGGTGCAACTCCTTGTGAGAATTAGGCTTCAAAAATAACAATCTCTAAGTTGTACAAGTCATCATCTAGGTCCGACTCAGAAGTGACCTTAGATCCACCCCCTCCCAAAGCATCCCACATGAACATTGAATAATTGTCTCTCTTTGTGCGAGGGGTGTTAGATATTTCCATCTAAGATGCTGAAATACTCGGTAATCTCCTCCTCCAATAACTTGTCCGTGAGGAGTCAAGTATTTCCTTCTACGTTCAGGTACGTGCTAGTTCACAATGAATATGGGGAAAGAAGTCTAGAAGAAGGGGAAAAGAATTGAAGCGTGATCAGTGTAGTCACATCTTCTGTGAAGCTTGGCCAATTTAGCTGTCTCCACCAAGATCTGGAGGCTATCAAAAGCTTCGACCATTGTGGCCAATGATGTAATTTAAGAATTGGCTTCTTTTTTGTATGAATTGTGGTTGCACGGCATTCATTTTTTTATGCCTCGACGAATCTAGAATCTTTTTTTCCAGCCATGTTTGGGGTCATAGAAAAAATTGTGCTAGCAATTGATCCCTCGTCTGAAGATTTATTTCAAATTGTTACTCTTGTCTTTAGATGTCCACACTACCAAAGAAAAAGATGCACAGCCTTCCAACACCTCATTTAAGTTGAGTAGTGTGTGATGCTTGAGCACATATTAGTTCCATATCCAAAAGTCTACTCAAACTGAGGTAATCAACTTAGATACTAAGAGTCAAAGTCTAGATATTGTCTTGTACGAACTCGGAGAATTAAGTCTATGTCCTGAAGTTTCTAAAATCCACTTCTCATTGAAGTTCCTCTGAAAATTAAGTGGATTATGGTCAGGTCCAGTCCACGCTCGGTTTTTACTTACGACTCGGTTCAGAACCCGATGACTTTCCACTTGTGCATATGCACGATTTGTTAATGAAATGCATATGCATGAAATGCAAGTTTCTTATGAATGAACGAGAAGACATTATTATTGACAATTTTTCGTTATACACCCAATTTTAAAATAATTTTACAAAAAGAGTATTATTTACACAAGATTATACAAATTATACATCATGTATATAATATACACATTATACCATTTTTGTAAAAAATACAAGAATTATACAACTTTTACATGTATTTTACATGTTGCATTTTTCATATTTTATATATTGCAAAAAATGGTATTTTACATATTGCATTTTTAAATTCAAGTGGCTACCCATCCCGTATTTATTGAATATAATGCACATAGAATATGTGAA
Organism: Ottelia alismoides; assembly: GCA_037367405.1. NCBI lineage: Eukaryota > Viridiplantae > Streptophyta > Magnoliopsida > Alismatales > Hydrocharitaceae > Ottelia > Ottelia alismoides. Next base: position 37,213 of record JAZKJV010005325.1, on the reverse strand, counting down.
AGTACAAGGTGTGGGTAAAGTATATATGTAATATAGATACACACCCCACATACTTGGCGTGTGATAGGTCCTCGGAGTACAAAAAGCAAGGAAGAGATAGCTCATGCTAAGCGTAAGATAGTGAAAAGAATAGACGTATAAAAACATCCTCCATCCCCTATACTTAGGCTCTGGAAGCCTAAGTGAAGAAGAGAGAAAAAAATGGAGCGATCGAGATCAATAGGAGAATGAATGAGTATACAGTGTGAGCATAGAATAATGAAGTGAGAACCGATGAGATCGGGGAATATACAGAGAAATGGGGGATAAGGAATGGGATGCTTGGAGGTGCTAGGAGTAGTGAGGACTCATGAATTCCCTAAACACTGGCCAACTGCTCATATGTTCCTATAAAATCCTTAAGCAGATGCTCGTTCATGAGGAATGATCGTTCACCATCTGTAAGATCTGAAATCTCCACGTTATCATTCTTGTACACTTCTCTAATGATGAAGGGTCCCATCCACTTGAACTTCAACTTGCCCCCAAACCTTCAACTTGGCAGTGAATGACCATACCTTTTGCTTTGGATAAAATTCTTGCACATGCTATGTTGATCATGCCAACACTTGATTCTATCCTTATAGATCGCTATGTTATCATATGCCTTGTTTCGAATTCTGTAAACTCATTCAAATCCATTTGTTTGTTCCGTTGTCCTTCATGTGTATTCCAGTTCAGTTTCTTCAACGCCTATTCAAATTTGTGAATCAGCTCAGTGAGCAGATGACACAGTTTTCCATATACCATCCTGAATGGGGAGGTTCCAAGCAGGGTCTTGTAGGCGATTTGATATGCCCATAGAACTTGGTCCAATAGTTGTATCCATGAACTTATAGGTGGGTACAGACTCAACAATAATGGTACACTTTGCATCCATGAACTTAATAGGGTTTGGACTTGGTAGATCTACTTGTACATGCTACATATAAGTGGATACACTTAGCCTTAATGTTCTCTAGACGTCATATTTTAGGGCATTTTCAATATTTCCCTTTTCTTGAGCAATCATATATCTTCCCTTCATTTTCCACATTATACATGCAAGGCACAAACCCTTTTAGGATCCACAAATCCTACACACATATTAATCCTTTCTAGTCTTTCAAATAACTATTTGCATCGCATCTCTTTTAACTAATTTTTATTATGAATGTAAACCAGTAAGTAGGGAAAGCACTAGAAAAAAATCCGGGGACCAATCTCGCCAAATTATATGTTCATAAAATACCACGGAGTCATCAAAGAGAAGGGGTTCGTACCTCACATGAACATGCTTGTGCATAGAAATCCTCTTTCCCAACACATACACATGTGCCTATACCTACTACGAGAGAAGTGGTTAGATCTAATTCATGGATAAATATAAAAAAATGAAAAGAGAAAGAAAGTTACCTCACCTTAAAAAACTCGATGTCGCACTTTCTCTTGCTCAAGGAATCTCCTGCATAAGATTATATATCCAAAAGGGTCCGTTCTCGGCCCCGAGACGAGGCGTGGTTACCTTCAATGGATTCTCTCTTTTTTCAGTAGTAGATGCCGAACCTGCTGCTCAGTGAGCAGGTGCAGCAGCTACATGGACCCCTTCCTTTCTGTTGTTGCCAGCGCTTTCCCGGGTTGAACCAGCATTTGAAGAAATAGAACAGAAAGAAAAGGACACGCTGCTGCTACATCAAGTCAAAAATGTGTGTAGAGGGCATCCAAAAGGAGTTTATATAGGCCAAACTCTGGTTGGACGAATCCATGGGTGGCACTCAAATTTTTTCCCCAAGATTACAAACTTATCCGTCTTCACTCAAATGATTACATCTTCTATAATTGATGTTCAAGTTAATAAATTGTTGTTGCATTGAATTCTTAACAATGATACACATTTAACAAACTATTATATATTCCATTTGAATTTAAAATGAATATTCTTTTAGTGCGGCTCAACCTTAGAGTTGCCAATCAATAAGTCACTTCCCGAGTTGAAAACTCAGAGTAGGCGTCCGGAGAGGATAGAGAGAAGCAAAGGACTGTTAGTGATGAGGTGAACAAAAAACAGAGGAATTTGGGAAGAACTGCACAACTACTGCACTTTACTTGTATTCAACAGTGAGCGTCCCCTTCCTTGGTACATTTATAAACTAATATAAAATAGAATTGCAACATAAAGAGGTGACTGTCAACCAAAGCTAAATTCTTCAAGGGACAGCTAGCCTACAATATTCGGTAATTTTTATGGTGTTACACAACGATATTTTTTCATTTTTCTCATCCACGGCAGCATTTCATGAATTATCCTCCCGTCTTTATCACAAGACATGGCAAGACTAAATTTAAAATATTAAGCAAACAAAAACCTTCTAGAAATTAGATGACATAATTCCTATCCACGTTGGTTTGATTTTTAATTGGAATATAATTCTTTAAAAAATAAAAATTAGCAGCCTAAATTTCTAAACATGTATCTTTCCTTGGTAGGAAAATACCAATTTACAAATATTTAGGAGCAACTTTTTGAATGCAAATATGACAGAACACCATTCCCAGGCACAACAGCTTCCAGAATAATGTCATTTATCGCTTTTTAGTGCACCACACCAGGGATAAGTGACTGCCTCTAATGATGCATCCACAAGCCTATATATAACATTTTTTTCTTGAAAAGAAAAACATGTCTGTAATACAACATCCAAGGCATCCCTCGTCGACACAACAGAATCCGTTAAGGTGGATAAACATATACAGAACAAATGCAGAGCACAAGTAAACTATATTCATAATACACTCAAAAGTGGTACTATGAGTGAGCTCACAAAAACAATGGCAAGGAGGCAAGGCGTTGCATCCGAAAAAGAAGTGGCTGCCAAATGCAACAAAGTGGATTCCTTAGGGCTTGTTTGGTTGCAGGGTTGGGAAGGGGTGGGCCAACCCAACCCTTCCCAACCCTCCAACCAAACAGCCAAATCCTCCTCACAGTTTACTATTCACAGGGGTACCCCTGCCCAAACCAACCCTGCCCAACCCTACAACCAAACAGGCCCTTAGAGGGTATCAATTGCCCGTTCCATGGGTTATTCAACCAATTGTTTATCATCTCACTGCAAAAAAATGGATCCTGTGAGCATAGTCTTGAACATTCAGATTGGTCCCAAGTCCCTTCTGCATTATGTGACAATAGACTTGCGAGTTCTTGGTTTGCTAAAGAGTCTTCGAGCCTGTTTAACAGTCAGATGGAAAATGCCATGGGATTTTAGAAAATCCTCCTGCAGCTCATCGCCTCTAAATGAATCCCCCATCAGAAATCCAGCCTCTTCATGGGGAATAGCCATTAGCTTCAATGAATCACTTACACAGGGAAAGAATGCCTCTGGGCGAATGCAAAATGGCCTGAATACAAGAAAAACCATCTTCATATCAACCACAAACTGTTCTATTCCTGGGTAGCCGTATTTTACCTTACCCAAAACCATGCTGTTGAAGATAAAATGATCAAGACCACCAGCCACACTTCTCCAAAGATCAACAAAGTCTTTGGGGTTGAGACTGCATTTTAATAATTTAAGCCACTCACTGAGAATGTCTAAAGCTTCAACAAATTCACTAGATACACTCAAGAGTTCTTCGTCTAAACATATATTTACTTTATCATCTTCAGGGCCATCATTCCCCTTCCTCTGGATGTATTTCCGACTGCGAGAATCGAATTCAAGCAGGAGTAAAGATACTATATCAAGAAGGCAGTCGGTTTCTAATTTGATCATGTTCTCTATTTCTTCTTGGAACAATGAGTTCTCATCATTCGTCTCGTTTCTCATTTTAGATTTGGCAACACGCATGTCATCTGCTATTTCAAGAAACAGTACATCATCTGTCCATCCCTGCATTACAGATTCACAGTACCTTGCAGCATTGACTGCGCCAACAAGCCTATGCATAGACTCTTCTTCAATCACACTAGTAGTGGATTTAGCCTCCTCACAGCGCTGAAGCAAGACCTTGTAGAACCAATTCATGAGGATGCATGCAGATGATTTGATGAACTGAACTCTAATAGGTATGCCTGGTAATGCTTTGCCTCTTTCAATCATAGCCAGTGAGGTTCTGGTTAAGGAATCTGCAATTATTGGTGCTCTGTAATCCTCCCTAGTGAAAAGTAAGAATTCGCTTTTCTTGTCAAGGTCTTCGCCCTCAAACACAGTACGAATCTTCCATGCATTATCATCCTCCAACTCAGATTTCAGCTTTTCCTCAACATCCCTCAGCTCTATTTCAGCCCATGTTTGAAGCCAGTCTGGGTGATCCTGAAAAATACAAACCAACAAATTCAGTGTGGAACCCCCACCCAATTCTGATTTGTTGTCCTTCAGTAGAATTCCGGAATTAGCAAGAGCTCGCATCCGTTTATCGGACTCTATGATGAGATCAACAAGATTAAGCCAAGATGATCTCACCTCTGAATTGAGATCATCAACTTCATAACTTTCTGAAAGAACGGGAAAAAATGCATTCTTTAGGTAGACAGAGAGCATTTTGACCATGGCTGAGACCCAAGCTTCTTTTGCACTATACAACACAAGTCTTGCCTCATCCATTAGAGGTTGCAATACATCATCTATGGCTTCTAAAAAATCTTGAGTAATTTTGTAAACAAGTGCGAATATAAACTTCGGCTGGTCGGACCATTTGGAGAAATGATGTTCTAGCCAGGGAGCTAAAGAAGAAACTAGTTCATCAATAGCCCATAAATTTTCATCAAGGCATGCCGCACCATCATTTGTCACAAAATTTTCGAGGTTTCTTGTTTTCCGACGATCTCGTAGATGTTGTAAAGCACATAAACCTAAAAAACATTTGGAAAATCCCCCCTCATTACTTTTCATTGATAGAAGAGGATCAAACAGTTCTTTCCTCCTTTCTTTGTCAAGGAGGGATGCAAGCGACGGAGGCCATCCACAAGATGAAAGAATATCTCGGTATTCTTTAAGAGCTTGTGGCTTTATGATCCCAAAAACTTTATCTACTCGGGAGTCAACGGCAGCAATAAGACGATTCCACTGGAGTTGATGTTTCACAATATCGATCAGAACATCCTCTATAACATTCATTGTCTTGATAGAAGTCTTCAATTTTCCTTGCTTCTGCCCAAGATGTTGCACAAGAAAATGTAGATTCTCAGTGTCAAAACAATGCAGAGTTCCTTTTTTGTAAATTAAAACATATACTTCCAGTCAGCACTGGTAGGATGGAGGTCTAGCGTCAAATGGTGTTGGTGGCTTAAAAAACAGCATCCAATTGATTGCTTAACGTATCTTTGTACAAATACCATTAAGCAGCTATTTCAGGAAGAGATGGAAAGAAACAAACTTATAAATGTGGTTACTGCTTCCACAAATATAGCGGAAAGCGGAGGAATATATTTTCATATAGTTTCAGTAACTCTCCGCTGTAAGAAAACCCAAAATATCTTTGTATATCGTATGCAGCCTCCCTCCTCCGCAAAAGAAATAAGCATGTATTAAGTAATTCCTAGGGATTTTTACACCATGAACCTTAAAAACTTTGTAAATTATTTCCTCGATCATGTATTCTTTGTAATTATCGCGTAAACCATGTAAACTTACTAATGCTTACATCATGACCCATGTAGTTGACTCCCATCTATCAAACCGTATTTTAACGGATCGTATCAAAAATATTTAAAATTTACCATTCATATTTGTGGAAAAAAGAATGAGTCGTTTTCATTCCATAGGTCTAGGGTTTCAGGGTTTCTTATACAGAGAGAAACCCTAGAGAGAGAAAAAGGAAAAAGTACATAAAAGACCCCGAAGGGTTACTAGACATAAATAAAAACGGAAAAATACAAGAGGTGTTCCCCCCCTCCAGTCAAGTCGGAGCATATCTATTGATCATGCCAACTTGGAAACTAAATACAAGAGGCGCTTCTGAAGAAGCGCCTTCGCAAAGATGTTTGCAAGTAGCAGTTTAGTGGAGATGTGTGGAGTGTTGATCTATCCTCCTCATACTGCATCAAGAATGAAATGCCAATCAACTTCAATTTGTTTTGTCCGCTCATGGAAAACATGATTGGTTGTGATGTACGTAGTAGACTTGTTGTCGCAGTACAAAGGTACAAGAGTAGCAATTGAAAGTCCAAGTTCATTTAAGAAAGAGACAAGCCATGTGATCTCACATGGTGGCTTGGGCCATTAACATGTATTATGACTCTTTACTTGATATGTAGACCATATCTGCTTCTTGCTTCGCCCAAGTGACTAGGTTGTCTCTAACAAAAATGGTGTAGCCTGTAGTGGATCAATGATGCTCAAGGGATCTGGCATAGTCAGCATCTGTATATACGATGACATTAGTGTACCTATTTGCCATATAAAAGAGTCCACATCCGAGAGATTCCTTCAAGTATCGAAGGATCAAAAGAACATCTTGTCAATGACCATACAGAGGCATCTCCATGTACTGATTAGCTCTGCTCACATCATATGATATATCTGGCCTAATAACAGTGAGAAATATCAATTTACCCACTAACCTTTTATATCATGTAATATCCTCAAATGTTGGACCAGTAAATGTGGAATGTTTTTTCACTTCTATGGGGATATCAGTTGGTTTGCATCTAATTAGATCTGCATCAGTAAGAATGTTAAGGAAATACTTCCTCTGTAAGAGATGGATCACCTCTGTAGTGTCAATCACCTAAACGCCAAGAAAGTAACACAGTTGGCCAAGATCTTTCGTGACAAATACCTTCTGGAGGAAGGTCTTGGTCTCTAAAATGTTGGTTTTGTTGTCTCTTGTGACAACCATATCATCAATAAAGACAACAAGAATGATGGTTCCAGTAGACTGTCATCTAACAAAGACAAAGTAGTCAGATGTCGTCCTCTGAAAATCAAAGTGTTGATATCAGTAGTGAGTCTATTAAACCATGCCCTGGGGCTCTACTTCATGCCATTGATGGCCTTGCGTAGTCGGTATACACACTCCCCCTTGACTACATAACCCGACGGTTGCATCATGTATACCTCCTCCTCAAGGTCACCATAGAGGAAAGCATTCTTCACATCAAGTTTATAAATAGGCCAGATCTTATTAGCAGCAACAGAGAGAATGATATGTATCGATCCGATTCTGGCAACTGGTGAGAAGGTCTCAAAATAATCAATCTTAAAGATTTGTGTGGAGCCTTTGACAACTAATCTGACTTTCAACCTGTCAATAGACCCATTAAGAGACTGCTTGATTGTGAAGACCCATCTGCAAGCCGCGGGCCGAAATCCTGGAGGGCACGGCACAATATCCCACGTGCCTCGGGAGGTAAGTGCATCCATCTCCTCGTCCATGACATGTCGCCAACCCTGATCATGCATCGCATTATGATCTCTGAGGACAGAAACAGCATTCAGGGTATATGTAAACCTCTTGTCACTACTAGGTAAACCGTCAGTAGAAGTGAAATGTGAGAAAGGGTGATAAATACATAGCCTCTATTGCTTGCGGAGAGCTATCGGAAGATCTTCAAGTACATCCGAGGCAGCGGTGGTGGGAGCGTTTGAAGTGGTCATATTATCCTACATAAAAGGGATAGGCAAAGCGACAGACAAAATCTTGCAAGTATAAACTATTAGTAGAGGAGGAAGATCCAAAGGGATGTCAGTCATGTCACCCACAGCCTGGGTGAAGAAGCTTGTATGCTCAAAGAAGGTGACATCTGTGAATACATAGTATCGACGTCCAACAAGATCATAACATAGATAGTCTTTCTAAGTACAAGAGTACCCAAGAAATACACACTTGATAGCACAAGGTGATAATTTGTCAACTACATGGAAGTTATGAACAAAAGCAATACAATCAAAATTCGTAGAGGTAGAAGAAAAGAAGACTCAATAGGGAGTAAAGAGAATGGAGTTCCACTTTGAGAAAAGAAGAAGGGACTGTGGATAGGATAGACAATAGTAATGATGGCATCCCCTCAATAGTGCTTAGGAGCACTCATTTGGCTAAGGAGAGATCTGGCAATATTAAGCAAGGGTCAACCTTTCCTTTCCGCTACCCCATTATGTTGCGATGTATACGGACAAGAGGTTTGGTGAACAGCCCCCTGAGATGCAAAGAACGACGTCAAATCCTATTGAGTGAACTCGATATCATTGTCAGTCCGAATGATCTTAACACATGTAGAGAAAAAGATGTTTTAACCTATTGAAAGAAAATTTTGACAATCTTACTATCTCTGAACGCTCCTTTATAAGATAAACCCAAGAATATCTACTATAATCATTGACAAAGACAATAAAATAGCGATGACCGCTTAATGTTTGGACTGGACAAGGACCCCAAACATCACAATGAACATGACCGAAAAGACTAGTACTACGGGACTCAGAACTGGAAACGAAGCTCGATGATGATTCCTGAACTTACACGCCTCGCACTGAAAGGGCTTTCGAGTAGAGAGTTCAAGGAACATCATAGAGAGAGCCTTAGCAGAGGGAAGCCCAAGGCGCAAATGCCATAGGAGCAAGTCTTCATAGTTGGGCGCAGCACCAACAAACTTGGAATCTGATGGTATGTCAAGATAATATAGGTCGTTCTCACGACCGCAACCAAAAATATGCCTCTTCCGAATGCCCTGAAAATAGCAACAAGACTCGTCAAATATCGCATGGAAATTAAGCTCAACACAAAGATTATGAGAAGATAATAAGCTAAGAGGGAAATCAGGAGCACAGTGAACCCCAGATAGTCAGATCTTGGAGGAGAACTCCATTGTTCCGACAGTAGTAACATATAAGTGAGTCCCATTGGTGACTCGAACTGACTTCACAGAGGAAAATTGTATGGAGGAGGTTAGCAGACTGCCTTCCCCAATAAGATGAATAGAGGCATCAGACTCAATAATTCAAGCCGAAGTAAGAATGATGGCAGAGTTGGCTATTGTACATGGTGTAGCCAAGGTAGCAGTGGTAGTATCACTAGCCCAGAAGTCTGGAGAATCTGCATCAGGCGAGAATAGTCTACGGCATTGAGATGGACTTTCTTACAACTGGGGGTTGTAGTAGACACCTCTTCCGCATCATAAGCATCCTCATAGGTATTATTGGCGTGATAGGGAGGTATGCCAAACTTCTTGCAGCATTGTTCGGACAATGTTTCCACCAACCACAGTGAGTGCATTATAGAAAATGAGCAGTAAAATCTCACCCACGGCCATGGCCAAAGTAATGTCCACATCCGAGCTCTCATCCATGGCTACGACCTGAATAACGACCACATCCTCCTCGAAAACCATATCAGATCCCTCCCCTAGATGAGGCTATGTGTGCAGATCTATCTGCTGAAGGTAAGACAGGAGGTCGGGCAACAGATATCTCCAGTTCCTTAAGATGGCCAAAAATGACCTTCATTGTTGTCAATGTATCTTATAAAAGAAATTTACCTGAAACGCATGCCATCAAAAAAAAACGATAAACATGCCAATATGGACGCTCTTGTAACTTTTTTGGTACAACATGAAGGCTGAAATATCACAAGCACCTCATGCGTGCGAGTGAGATGCATGACAAGGGTGGAATCTCCCTGAGATGAAAACCAGATCCACCTATAAATGTATGCAAGGTATGATTTTGTATTCTTCTGAGAGTATGTCTGCTCAAGATCCTCCTACATCTCCTTGGTTATATTCTTGTAAAGAAGATTCGAGGCAATGTGTGCATAACATTGTTGGTCATCCAGTTGATGACCAAGTAATTGTATATTTGTCAATTGACGTATCTTTATCCTTTTCATCTATAGGATCTTGAGTCAGAATGTAGAGTTCTCGTTGATCACCAATGAACACCATGAAAAGATCAGAACACGTAATTTTCTGTACCCTTAAGTTTGATAGTAATGCCATCATATTTGTGGCCAAGGGCTTTGTCTCAGTATCAGTAGAAGGTGTCAAGGTGGTCTTTAAAGATAAAGGAGATTATGTGATCAATTAAGTATGCATATGAGGGCTAAAAGATGCCCTAAAACTCACGTCTGGACGCGCAATAGATTTGAAAAACACGCTCCACAGCAGTTCAAGAGAAAAACAAGGACCTTACGACAGCAACGACAGCCCTGGAGGGTTGGCGGCTGCCTTCGAAGGCTCCAATGGCGACATTGAGTCCCTTGAGGGCTGCTGAAGGCGCCTACAGGGACTCCTGTAGGACTGTTGTAGCGGATGTGGCGGTCCTGGGGGCCGCAGCGGCCTTGGGGGTGCTGCAGCAGCCCTGGGAGAGGGTTGCGGTAGGATCGGACCCCCTAAGGGGCTAGCCGCAGCCCTAGAAGAGCCCATGCAAAACCCTATGCAAGGAAGAAGGGCTAGCGCAGGCACGGGGAGGGGCTTGAAGGTGGCGGCATGATGGAGTTAAGTCAACACCCTAGTCTAGGAACGTTGCTCTGATACCATGTGGAGAAAAAAATGAATCGTTGTGTTAATTCAATAGGTCTAGGGTCTCTTATATAGAGTGAAAATTCAGAGAGTGAAAAGGGGAAAAGTACATAAAAGACCCTCAAGGATTACTGGACATAAATAAAAGCAAAATTATAATAAATCTAACTATATTTATTGCATTTGTGAATCCATGTCACTGATCAATCCTCACAGCAGCCTTTCAACCTCGAGCGCCGCCTCCAATCAGAGTAGCACCGTCAGTAGGAGCCTTACGCAAGAACACGAAGAAGGATCGCATGAAGCCACCGTCGTCCTTATGCCATCAGCTATCCATGCCAGAATACTGTCAAGCACAACCAATAATTGCAAGGAGCATCATCTCTCGCTAAAATCTCCGTGCACCATCGCACAACCATCGTCAATCACAAGAAGCCCTGATCCAACACTGCCTCTGTTGGAGTATATGCATCATATGTAAGATGGGCAAATGGATCCTTCCAAGATCCATTTATCACATCCATTGTTTAGTCCCACATCTACCAGTGGTAGGACTTGGAGGGTCTATGGATGCTATATAAGAAGCCATAGACCTCCTGTATAAAATGAGAAAGTCAATAAACACATCAGCCCTTTGAGGCATTCTCTTGTGGTTTCATCTCGCTACTTAGGGAATAGGGTTCTACGTAAAATCCTACTTTCTTAATGTTTTTTTCTTTATCTCTAATACGATTCCACATTCAAGTGTTCTAACATGGTATCAGAGCGGGTACGATCCTCGAGGATGCATTTTATATTTTTGTTCAAGATTTGTTTTTAGTTCTTTGTTCTTGAAGATGATTATTATTGTGTGTTCAAGTTATGTCCAAGTTCCAGGGTTTCTATTGAAACCCTAAATTTTGCTCAGTAGCAAGCATATCGAATCATCGTCGATTTCAAAAAAAATAGGATTCCATCTCTAGAACCCTAAATCCAACTTCAGGCGACGCAAGACCACGTAATGACCCTCCCATCTGTAGTTCCAAACAACAGCGATGGCCCCCTATCGCCCTTGTTCGCATGCTCCAGCGGCAATGACGGCCTCCCATTCAGCCTCCATGCGGTGGCCCCTCCAGGCGTTGCTCCTCCAGGAGGCGCTACAACAGATCCTGTCGCCCTCTTCCGACCACGAGCTCCATGCGGAGCTTCTCCTCCCCTCGCATCTCAACGCAACTCCAGGCAGCAGAGCCCCACCGTGTGGCTCCAGACTGCATCTAATATCTCACCTCCAAAGGCGGAGCCACCCTTCTCGAGGCGTCAAGCTGCAGCGACCCCCCTTTCAACGCCTCCAGGTGAAGGCCTCTCCTCACAGACGAAACACTCGGCGGCGACACCCCCTCTCCCCCATAATCCCACACGGCAGGCGAAGCCCATCCACGAGCATCCATAAGCGAAAATAGCCCGAGCGCCTCCAAACGGTGCTTCTCTCCTTGTGTCATCCAAGTCAGCCTGAGGTGGCGTCCCTAAAATGACGAAGCCCCATCGAGGCGGCATGCAAGATCAGAGGCCCCGGGGCGGCTTCGAGAAAGGGTTCCCAAGAGGGAACTCTAAATAGGGAACTCGCTTGTTGTTGGGCCCAATGGGGCCATAAGTTAAAACAATTAGCCCCTTTGGGTTGCCTGTAGGCTGTAGCTTAAAGAGAAAAAAAAAGAGAGCTACTTTCTTTGAGTCGGACTTGGGCCATATAAAAAAAGAGAGAGGGAGAGAGAGAAGAGGCCCAACGGCCGTCTGTTGTAATTTTTTTTAGAAAAAGGCATGTACAGAAGAAAAGTGGTAAACATAAAAAATGCAAAAAAAAAGGAAAAGGTCAAAAAATGATGAACGGCTAATTTAAAGAAAAAAGAAAAAAAAGAGACTATAAAAAATAGAATAGCTGAGAAAAAATGATTTAAAAAATGAAAAGAGAAGTCCAAAAAACCGGCATCGGCTAAGTGATCATTGGGTTTTTTGTTTTCCCCCATTTTCTTGTCTTCTCCCCACTTTGTCGATGTCACTATTTTTCGAAAAGTATGGGAGAAAGGGGGTATTGTGTAGAGTTACAGGTTAAATTCAGATTCTCCAGACCAGACAGATTTTCAGACTCTACAGTTATTCATATTTCAGACTCGACGTTCAGATTCTGAGTCATCAGTCAGATGTGCACGTGTTTGCCATCATTTATTGTGGTCCGTATTTTTTATTTTGGTCAGAGTTTTCATGTGTTCCATAAGAACTCCATAGTAGAGATCTCATTCCCTATGCCATGTGGGCTAGGTTTTCATGTGGTTTCATAGGGACTCTAGAGTAGAGATCCCATTCTCTAAACCAGTATGAGAGAGACCCAATTCTCCGATGAGGATACTTTTCAGACTCCATTCTCCAGTGACTGTGAACTCCAACGAGGATGCCTCCACGGCTTTTCCAGTTCGGTCCTTTCAGAAGCAGTTGTCCACATGTTGTGGCAGGCCAGAGTTCTCCAGGTGGAGACTCATTTCAATTGCAGTGACTCTGACAGGCACAGTACAGAGCACATGCTCTCTGACGAGGAGATTCGGTTTGACTCGCACTCCATCCCATTTGTTCCTCCTCACCTGCACGGCATGAGAACCAACGTCCTCGACAGTAGCCGACAGTTGTACGCGTTGAGTTGATATTGTTTGTAGTGTCTTGTATTGTGAGTTTGAGATTTCTTTCTGTTCGTCGGTTATCCAAGGTCAGCATTATATGTTCCAGCTTTAGGGGAGTGTTGGAGTATATGTGTCATATGTAAGATGGGTAAATGGATCCTTCCAAGATCCATTTACCACATACATTGTTTAGTCCCACATCTACCAGTGGTGGGACTTGGAGGGTCTGTGGAGGCTATATAAGAAGCCCCAGACCTCCTACATCAGATAAGAAAGTCAATAGACAAATCAACCCTTTGAGACATTCTCCTATGGTTTTGTCTTGCTCCTTATGGAGTAGGATTTCACGTAAAGTCCCACGTTCTTAATGTTTTTATTCTTTACCTCTGATACGCTTCTGCATTCAAGTTTTCTATCAACCTCTGCTCAGAATCGTCATGCACCATCAGCCATCTGGAAATGTATTTCCATAAAAAAAACTCGACTCAAAACCAACTCCACCAGCCAATAAGAAGCTCAGAAGATGTTGACCTTCAGGTCAACACCTTCATCCCCCAACCTCCTCCTCCTCCTTTGCATGTTAACCCTCTACTACCCACTACTTCCTCTCATCCTCTCCATTCCCGCACTCAAACCACCTTCTTCCCCCCTCGCCATTGAGTACCATCTTGTGAAGCTCACGGCTCTAACTAATCTAACCCCAAACCACTTCGAAACCTCATAACTCCAACCTTTGAAACCTTCGCGTCATCCAACGTAACCGTCATTGCACACCATTTGAAACCGACACCATCCACATGATTGTTCCCAGTTGTTACACCATTGACCCATCTAGTAACCGGTGAACCCCTTCTCAGTCATTACAAACCCTTCTCAATCATTGCAACCTCTTCTCCTTCTCGATCGTAACCGCCAGTGCAACCTCTTCTCAACCGTTAGCACCCTTGTTCCCGTAAATCTACAAGTTAAACCTTTTTCATCACATTCCTTTACTCTTTTTAATTCTCTAATACATTGATTCTGCTATACCTTCTTCCTCCTTGTTATCTTTCTCTCTTCTCCTTCTCTGTGTCCTCGAATTAGCGACAAATCTTTTCTTCTCCCCCGTTCCCGATTAGTGATCACCACCATATTTGTAACCCGATTGCATTCTTTCTATTATCACAACCTTAGCTCCAGTCCCTCTGCTGCTCCATGAGAAGCAACTGTCTTAATCAAAACATAATACCTCCATCGAGCATCTCGCAAGAACGAACAGGACTTGAAGCAACGAGAAAGGGCAAGAATAGGAAACCTGTCTCCATGTCAACAGATTTGGTACACGTATACTTTAACAAACGGTCCAGATCGCACTTGAAATTTAATCCATACTGTTGGATTTTGTTATCTCATTACCTGGACTTTAACTCTCGCAACTTAACTCAAGAAGAGTTAAATTGACAGCAGGGGTAGTGGTCTTAAACGGAAAATGTTTACAGGTTTAGCATTTAGGCAATAATTACGAAGAATACAAGGTTGAGGTTGAGAAGGTTGAGAAGGTAATTTACAAAACTTTTAAGGTTCGTGGTGTAAAAATCCATAATTCCTTTAGGTGCTGATTTTTATGGAAGCATAGACATGATGGTATGCATAATATTTCTGTTAAGCAATTTTTCACTTTCATTTGGCAATGCTAAAAAACAAGTCATTAGGTGGTTTTCCCAAAAAAAGCACAGAAGCAGATTGATCATTGTTTTAAAAGAAATTTGAACTTTTTGCTCATCTACCCGGCCAATGTGGGTGAGTAATTGTAACAATGTTTTAGAAATGGTTTATTTTTATGCACTGTCACGGTGCTGTTTTGTTTGTTTTTCAATGAAATGAATGTCACTAATGTCTAGTAATCATCATTTTGATTTGTTAAAGAAATCCGGGTTGCTTATAAGCAGAAAAGGAAAAACTGATTTGTTATCATTTACACACCCACATTTATTTTTGTCATTGAACAAAGTGACCAATTAGCGCAAGTATAGAGTACATGAGAGTTGTTTTTCGGCAAAAAGGGGGGGGAGGGGGGGGGCGCGCCCACCCAGCAAATTTATATTAGGAGGTTTTAATACAAGAGCCAAAGCTCAAGGAGATTCTTAACATGAATGATAATATTTTCCACACAAAGGCGTTCATTACAGAAAATGATGTTAGTGACTTAGATTTTGCTAATGACCTTTGTAGAAATATATGTTATTCTCTTTTGTATCGTTTCGTATTTTCTTTTTACCTTTGGATTCTTGATGTATTTTATCCATAAGCTACTCTCCTATATAAGAGAGCCTAGGGCGTATGGAATAAACTCTCATTTTTCCCAACACGGTATCAGAGCGACAGTCCTAGACCGGAGTTCTCGAACCAATCCCTAACCCCAGCCCCCACTTCCAAGCCCTCCACGCCGCCTCGACCTCCTGCACTGTCCTAGGCCCCTATGTGCCGCCACCTCAGCCTTCCGCACAGCCTTGCGTGTTGCCCCTGTGCAACCCATGCGGGTCTGCGCGTAGCCCACGTACGTCTTAAGCGCACCCAGGCATCGCACCTTCGGTGCAGCCTCCGGTGTGGGTTCTCCTGTGCGTGTGCGGATCTGGTTAGCACCGCCCAGGCACCGCGCCTTCTCCAGTGTGGGTTCTCCTGTGCGTCGCCCAGGCACAGCGTCGTTTCCTGTATGCCTAACTCCTACATGCGTACGCGTGCAACCCTAACTCCGCACGTGCACACGTGCGCATACTTCGGTGGTTGTGCGAGCGGTCTCATATCCTAGGGTTTGCCTAACCCTAGGGTACCTTCGTGATAGAGGAGGCTCTCGCTCGAGTTTTCAAGCCTATGGGTTTGGTTGCTTGAGTCTACGCATGCAACTAAACCCATAAATGTCTGCGTAGACGATCATATCTTCAGTCTACTACCCTAGTCTTCTATTATCATCGTGTCAGAGAGCAAGGTAGATATTCCATCTACAGGCGCCTTCAGAGGTCCAGCGTCCATTGTAAAGATGCATGGGTCAAATTACGAACTGTAGGCAATGCAGTTCAAGAATATGATGAAGTCAACCGGTAAGAAGCACATTCTTACTAAGGAAGAGCATACTGAGAAGACTGGGGTCAACACCTCATGGGTGGCAGATGATGCATATGCCAAGGTTTGGCTATCAGGAACTCTGGCAAATGAGATTGCCAACGATATTCTCCATCAACCCACTGCAAAAGCAATGTGGGACATTCTGGCTGCTACATATTCACAGGTAAAGAATGAGACGAAGATTCTGCAACTACAGCATGATATATTCACAATCAAACAGAATGGCTAGCCCTTACACTCATTATACACGTCTTTACGTGGAATATTCGAGAAGCTCTACAGCTTCATGCCTCTCACAGCCACTCCTGAGCAACAGAAGACATACCGGAATGCCACTATGGTTGGCGTAGTCCTAGCAGCCCTTGATCCAGAGTACGAGGCAGCACGTTCTCATATCTTCGCAGATTCCACTATTCCTCCGATGGAGGAAGCATTTCATAGACTGAGTCATATTATTGTTCCTTCATCCACTGCAAATCAGACTGCCTCGACCATAGCAGTGAATCGAGGTCGTGGAGGTCACCATCAACTCCGTGGTCGTGGACCTCGAGTAGAGGGGGTCGTGTTCGTCCAACATGCACTTTTTGTCAGCGGTCTGGACATACTGAAGAAACGTGTTATTCCAAACATGGTTTTCCTGCTTCTGCACGAGTAGCTGAACAGATTAAGTCCCCATCTGCTTCATCTCTAAATCAGCGCTTTGATGACCTTGTTGCCCGTCTGAGGGGCATTATTCCTCCATCTGGCCTATTTGCATTAGTACCTGCTTCTGATAGTCACTCCGATGTTGTTGCTTTTGCATCCACCAGTACCTCATGTAGCACTTATGCATTTACTAGCAGTAGTGTATCAGATACTTTAGGGTGGATTATAGACTCCGGTGCCACACATCATCTGTGTGGTGATCAAGGCCTACTTACAGCCTACCGACAGGTCCCTCCAGGCCGTATTGTGGTTATTGCCAATGAGACGCATTCTCCTATCACTGATCGTGGGAAGATTTGCCTGACACCTTCTATGCACCTCAAGAACGTGTTGCACGCACCTGATTTCTCTATGAATTTATTGTCGATTAGCCAACTTACAAAGGATTTATATTATCGAGCAATTTTTGATCCATCGTGTCTCATTTTTCAGGACATCCTTACGGGCAACGTGATTGGACGTGGCTATGAGCAAGGTGGCCTATATCGTCTCAGTCGGACCCCTTATGCTGGAGCCTCCTCTCTACCTGCTGGATCTATCTCCCTATTCCTGTGGCACTTGCACTTTAGACATCTACCACTTCAGAAACTGTGCGTGTGTTTCCCCAGGTTTCTCCTCACACGTCCATTCAATGTAAGGCTTGTCAGTTGGGAAAGCACCATCGGTCTAACTTTCCCACTCGTCAGAGTCGGAGTAGTACCTCCAAGTTTGAGTTGTTTCATTTCGATATCTGGGGTCCTAGTCGTGTTCCTGATCATCAGGGACACAGGTTTTATATGGTTATTGTGGATGATTTCTCTCGTGTGCCTTGGGTTGTTAAAGAATAAATCTGAAGCGGGGAATATTATCATAAATTTCATCAATGAAGTTCGTAATGTTTTATCGGGATCTGTAAAGATTGTGAGAAGTGATAATGCCTTGGAAGTTTGCACTCATACTCTCTCCAATTATTTTTCAACTTAAGGGATTATCTACCAAACATCATGTGCTTATACTTCCCCATAAAATGAGGTTGCAGAAAGGAAACATCGTCATTTACTTGATGTCATCAGGTCGCTTCTCATACAGAGTCATGCCCCTCATTCTTTCTGAGGCGATGTTCTAACGGCATGTTATCTCATTAATCGTATGCCGTCGTCTGTCTTAGGTGAGAAGATTCCTTTCTCCCTTGTTTTTCCGGAAAAAGAATTATTCTCCCTCACTCCTCGTGTGTTTGACTCGGTAGCCTTTGTCCACCAGTTGTCTCCAGGTATTGACAAGCTCTGTCATAGGGCTGTCAACTGTGTTTTCGTCGGTTACTCTGAACACAAAAGGGTACATGTGTTATGATCAATTGCGCAGGAGGTATCTTGTAAGTGTTGATGTTACCTTTTTCGAGTCTGTTATGTACTTCTCTTCTACAGGTGATCAGTTGGTATCCCCTGGCACTACTGAAGTTATATACATGCCACCACCATCACCACCTCCACCACTACCATTACCATCTCCACCACTACCATCCCTTACACCTCCTATTACCGTTCATGGTTCTTCATTGCCATTCCACTATACCCGTAGGCCTGCTTCTGCTCATGGTCACCGCTCATCATCTAGCTCGCCTGAGGTATGTTCTGAGAATATTATCAATATTGATGGATCTGACGATTTCCCTGAGCATGATGTGTTACAGAGGCCAAATGAGGAGGCAGGTGATTTGGATCTACCTATTGCACTTCGGAAGCAGAAGCGCAGCTGCGCGTCATATCCAATAGCATTCAATGTGTCTTTTAGTCGCTTAACTGAGAATTCAGGAGCTTTGTCATTGCACTATCGACGGTGGATATTCCACGGAATTACCAAGATGCGTTGAAGAATAGTCGATGGCGTTTAGCCATGGAAGAAGAAATGGCTGCTCTTCGGTCAAGAGGTACCCAGAGCCTTGTTACAGCACCTAATGATGTGTCTACAGTGAGCTGCAAGTGGGACTTTACAGTTAAGCAGAATGCAGATGGCAACATTGACAGATACAAGGCACGTCTGGTTGCTCGTGGCTTTACACAGACATATGCGGTGGATTATCTTTATACATTCTCGCCGGTTGCTCTCCATTCCACCCTACGGATCCTCCTCTCTGTTGTGGTTACTCGTGATTGGCCACTATACCAATTAGATGTTAAGAATGCATTCTTATATGGTGACTTGCAGGAGGAAGTCTACATGCAACAGCCACCTGGTTTTGCTTTTGAGGGGAGTGTTCTAAGGTGTGTAGACTTCATAAGGCTATCTATGGCCTTAAGCAGAACCCTAGAGCTTGGTTCAAGAAACTCTCAGACCTGTTTGAAAAATAGGGGTACAGACGTTCTAATGCATATCATTCCTTGTTCGTACAGAAGACACCCAAAGGTATTATTGCAATTATGGTGTATGTAGATGATATCTTGATTACAGGTGATGATGAACAAGGAATTCAGAGGGCGAAAGAAATGTTGGGTCGTGAATTTGTCACCAAGGACCTTGGAGTTCTTAGATATTTTCTGGGACTGGAATTCACCAGAAATCCTCATAGGCTGGTAATGACCCAGAGAAAATATGCCACTGACTTGTTATGTGAAACAGGAATGCTTGGTTGCCGACCTGCCACTACAACCATGGATCCCAATATGAAATTATATGATGATGACACTGATGAGGTAGATAGGAGAAGATACAGAGAACTGGTGGGCAAGCTTCTCTATGTTACTATTACCAGACCCGATATCTCCTTTGTTGTGAGTCGGGTGAGCCAGTTCATGGAGCAACCACGTCAGGTACATATGGATGCTATGCATATGATACTCAGGTACCTTAAGTCATCTCCAGGTGCAGGTCTACTATTCAAGAAAGACAAGGAGATTACTATCTCAGCATGTGCAGATGCAGATTACGCAAGATGTCCTAAGAAAGGAAGTTCACCACTGGATTTGCTGTGTATGTTGGAGACTCTCTGGTCTCATGGAGAAGCAAGAAGCAAACGATTGTAGCAAGATCCGGTGCTCAGTCTGAATATAGGGCTATGGCCCAGGTCAGTACAGAAATGATGTGGGTGAAAGCTGTGCTTACAGATCTATATATAAAAGTCCCTTTTCCTATGGCTCTGGAATGTGACAATCAAGCTGCTCTATTCATTGCAAATAATCCAGCATTTCATGAACGAACCAAGCACATTGAGGTTGATTGTCACTTCATATGAGATATGATTCAGAAGGGATTTATTTTTACATCCCATGTTAGCTCAGGGGACCAAACTGCGGACATCTTTACCAAGGCGTTGCTTCGAGGGTCGTTCCAGACGTGTTCGTCCAAGCTGAGCATGATTGACATCTATGCTCCACCTTGAGGGGGAGTGTAGAGATATATCTTATTCTCTTTTGTATTATTTCGTATTTTCTTTTTACCTTTGGACTCGATGTATTTTACCCATAGGCTACTCTCCTATATAAGAGAGCCTAGGGCGTATGGAATAAACAACTCTCTCATTTTTCCCAACAACCTTGGCGTACAGTTGTTTTCTAGCTTGATTATCTTTTCAGGTAGAAGTTCAATGATGAAATGTGTAGAAAACCTATAAAGCCAACACAAAGCCTACAGCAACTCTAAAAGACTCAGCTTGAAGGCTCAAGGCTCAGAAACATATTACAAAAAGACTCGAAGAAAGAATCATTTCCAAAAGCTCAAGTGAAATAAAGACTTTGGAGGCCAAGGACAAAGAAAGAAGGTTGACACTCGGACATAAAAAGAAGGTTGACATGCGGATAAAAAAAGAAGGTTGACACTCGGATCAACAAAAAAAGAAGGTTGACACTATGTAACATATTACGTAGTTTTTATTTTATGTTGTAAAAAGAGTCTTAGTTTTTCTTGATCAACAAGCAAAGGATTATGAATATCCCAAAATCGATTTTTGGATGTATGATCGACTACCTTGACACCCGGATCGATCATCCTTGATCAACAAGCAAAAAATAAGCCGAAATTATGAATATCTCAAAATCGATTTTTTGACATATGATCGATCACCTTGACCCTCTGATCAGTCGCCCTTAATCGATCATCTTTTGATCTCTTGATCAATCAATTCTTAATTGTTGATTTTCTGACAAAATCGACCATATCATTATTCAAGATCGATCACCACGGATCGACCACACGTTGATCATGATCGATCACCTTCCAACTTACTGTTCGAAGATCAAATTTGATCCATCATCCATGTCATTCGATCGATCATTTCATGATTTGTAGAAATCGGAACGTTAGGATTTCCATTTTTGCACATCAACGACTCTTTTGAGGTCAACCCTATATAAGGGACCATATGGCTCATTGATATACACAACCAATGAGAAACATTCTCCACTTTCAAAAGAAAAGAAAGAGTGTTGTTCTCGTGTGATCTTCGAGTACTTTCAGGGTTTCTGCGCTCTTAAGCTCTCTTCAATCTAAAGTTGTCTAGCTACTGAAGTTGTTTTTGCTATATGTGCTCAACAATCATCATCATTCTCGAGCAGATTTTGCGTTGAAAGTCCGTAAGCTTGTGAATTTAAGTTTATCGTTTAACTATTTTTTGTTCAGCATTTTTGTATAAGTATTCGAGTTGTAGAATATTTCCCAGAGAGATAAAAAAATCTTTCTTTGGGAATTGTCCAAAGATAGATATATGTTGTACACATGGTTTTAAAAAGTGCCGCCTCCAGGCGCAAAGGCGTACGCCTCGAGGCGAGGCGCACCAAATTCGCCCTGAAGCGCACGCCTCGGGTTCTCTAGGTGGGTCGGGCACCTTGACTTGGCGTGAGGCGCTCGAGGCGCGAGGCGCTCGAGGCGAGGCGGAGGCGTAAGCCTCGAGTCATGAGGCGTAAGCCTCGAGTCATGAGGCTTTTTTTTTACATTTTTGGTTGCACATGACCCTATTTTTTTGTTAGCATTATATTTTTTATTTTTGTATTTTTGTTTCCATGTTAAACCTTGCATATTTCTATATCATGGAAGGACATATCGATATCGGTATCGATATCGGTACCATGTCGATACGATATATCGTCGCCGACAGCGAACCGAGATTGCGAATAAAATGGCCTTGGAAGGTAAAATATCGACCATATCGGCGATATATCGATGACCTGTCGATACCGATATATCGCCGATATATCAGGATACGGCCTTCAATGTTCTATATATAGCTCCATGCAAAGAGAAGAGATAGCTTGAAACAAGCGAAGTTATATGATCTTCTATACATCATATTCAATTTATCATACATCTACACATACTAATTCTATTACATATATTTTTGTTTGAATTGTAATAGAATTTTATATTAATTGCAAGTTTGCAACTTGATGTTGTTGTTTAGTTGTATAAGTTGTGAACTTAGAATAGTTATCACATATATGATATATGAAGTAATGTTGAAAAATAAACACGTGAAGACTGAAGCAAAATAATTATTACGTTTTATTATGAGTAGCTGAATACAAATAATATCATTAGTAAAAAAATCGTCAAGGGGCACTGCACCCACACCCCCGCAGGGGGGAGCGCACCTGCTCCCCCCTAGACCCCCCCCCCCCCCCACAGGCTCGCTGACCGGGCAGCGAGACCCCCGTCTTATTGAGGTATGATATGGCAGGAGGGGATGCATATGACATTTCTCCAACTATGTCCAACAAGACAAATGATTGGGATTCAAGGCATATTAATATTTTTTAATTCGCATTAATGATTATGGTTTCTATTGTACTTTAATATTAAGTATAGAGTTTAGTTTAATACTCACATAGAGTCATTGAGTTGGAATTGGAACTTGGTATTCTATATATTAATGACTTAATATTAGTTTTTTTGAACTTCAATGCCTTCATCGCTTATGTATTGTATCTTTTACTAGTTTTAAATTATTCTTGAATGTGTTTTTGGCAAAATTTAATAGGATTATATACTTTTTAAATGTATTTTGCTTTAATTTTAAATTTTTTCCAAAAAAATTGAGGCTTACGCCTCGACGGCCTCGAGGCTTACGCCTCGCCTCAATTTTAGAGAAAACGCCTCGGACCGCCTCACGCTTTTTTAAACCTTGGTTGTACAAGAGGTTCTGCTATCCGCGGTTTAAAGTAGTGTTGAAATAGTGAAAATAGGCTTTGCTGAGAGTGCAAAGGGAAAATCCTAGAACAGGGTTATGGGTCGTGGTTTTCACCCGCTTGGGTTACCACGTAAAAATCATTATGCATTGTAGTTTGATTTTCTCTACCTACATCTCTGTGATTTGTGAATATTTTTTAAGTAGATATTGTTATTGTGATAATTGCATATTGCACAATTTACCCCCTCCCCTTCTTGTGCCTCACTCACAGACAACACCGTTATGAGCTAACAAGATTACCCACACCAATGCTATAGCCAAGAATCTCTCATTGTTATGAAGGACACTAGAGTTGAAAAGCGCTTCCCAGAAAGAAGACAAAACTGTTGAAATCTATCCACTCCAATCCAAACAATGTACATGAGAGTTCTAACCTTTTAAGGGTTGTTTTCGATTTTATTATTGTCATATCTCTCTCTAACGGGAGCCTTCACCTATATATAAAGAGATAATGTTCAATATCGAAATACACTAATTCATTTATCAAGGTAGAAAAGCAATCTTAATATTCAATTATGGTTCTTGATTACCGACCCCACCCACCTTCTCTCATCACCAACCCTAGCTGCCTACACCAACATTGCATGCAACCTTTTTGAAGTCTCCCCATCGCCTCTCCAACACCATTGCATATCGGGTGCTCACGATTATACGTTGGCATCAAAACTCTAACGCCACCGAGGACTCCATCCCTACACGTTTTGAAGCATCGAAAACTCCACTAATTCGTTAAAGACTCCATTGTCGTCACTTAGGAGATATCACCACCTGGGAAGATAACACTATCATCGCTTGAGAAGATATCATAAAAATCAGCATTGCCTAGAAGATACCAATGACTAAAGGATACCATTGCTATCTCTATTTTTTTTGGAAAGGAAAAAGGGCCTCCACCGTATAGGTGTATGCCTAAAAACTTCACCATTAATCATGAAAAAAGTTACAAGCTTAGGACAAGGAATAGCAAAAAACATATGTTACATAGACCAACTCCATACAAGCGCCTTAGCATGTGCCACCACATTTTCATCGTAAAAACGATCATTTCGAAACACCACCCCATTTATGGTCCAAACAAATAGCCCAGACCATTGCCACATAATTTGCACGCTCCTCGGTACAGAGCCAATCCCGCAGATTCCCAAAACCTCGAGGACCCCAACAGTGGAAATCATGGTATTCCAAATAGATCTCTAAGTGTCCACGGAGCTTCTACATCTGAAGAAAAGGTGATCAACACTCTCCACATCCATGTGGCATCGTCCGCACTCGAATCTGTTGTCTGGACAAAACGTGCAAATATGTCCTCTGTCAACAATCTCCCCCTCCTAAATAGCCACAGAAAAACCTTCATGCGTGCCAGAATTTTCCACCTCCAGATTCATCTGAAGTCATCTATACACCCACCAGGATCAAACACCATTAGGCCCTTCAAGGCCTTGTATGCCTTCCCCACAAAGAAGGAATCGTCACACTAGCTCCAACAGTCTCTCCCTCGATAGGGCCCTCAATGCCCTCTAGTTCCTACAACATCTCCAGTAACTCGTTCATGCGTTGATCCAACATCTCATATCTGAATTGTGGAAAGAATGATTGCTCGTCCCAAACATCTTCAAATGAACAATGTGAGTCCACAGTCAACGCCATCAGTCATGGGTACCGTGAACCAAAAGCCCTACCCTCGCTCCAATCATCAGTACAGAACTTGAAGCATGCACCATCACCCACGATTGGCCTCAAAAAAGTCAAATCTCATGCACCACTCCACAAATTCCTTGCCAGAAATACGAGAGCAGAACCAAATGTTCCCGATGCAGGAAAAGAGCAGCCCAACCCATAAATCTTCTGGATCATCACGCACACCAAACTTTCACAATCTTCCCAAATATGAGTGATCCACTTACTTAGAAAAGTTTTGTTCATCTCCTCCAAAATGCGAACATCAGGCTCGCATCGTCCTTCGAACACGATATCGTCCTCCAATCAACGAGCGATAACCCATTTGAACTACCCGAGGATGACCAAAAAAAAGCTCATGATACTCCCAAGTTCCTTCTGTACCCCGATCGGGAGAAGCCTAGATGACAAGAAGAAGATAGTACCAAAGAGAATTGATTCCAGTAGAACCAATCTACCACCACAAGACAAATAAGCAAACCAATCCGTCAACATCTACTCTATATTATCAATCACGAGTAACCAATCTACCATATGCATCCTTCCAGCAACCAAAGGCACACAAAGATACCGCAAAGGTAGATCCTTTCGAGGAGATCTCAATCAACAAGCACATTGCCCAACCTCCTCCAGCCCGAAAGGCACAAACTCCGATTTAGCCATATTAAGCCTCAACCTAAGACCACACTAAATATGTTCAGGACCAGTAATAACCCTCTGCAACTCTCAAAGTTGTCCTCAGAAAACAAGACGGTATCGTCTGCATACTGAAGGATAGGGACTGAGATCTCCTCCCTATTGTAATTGCCGCAAAAACCATCTGACATCGCACGGTCCACCATGATCATCAAGGCATCTACGACGAGAACAAGCAACAAGGGATGAGGGGGCAACCCTGGCAAATTCCCCTCTGTGGAACACCCCCGCCCATTCACAAGGACCGCGCAAGAGACAGTCATAACACATCATTTCATCCATGTGATCCACCAGTCTGGAAAGCCTTGCCTACACAAAGAAGCCCACAAGAAGTGCCAATCAACAGTCATACGCCTTCGAAAAGTCCACCTTCCAAAGAACACCCCTTGCACCCCTCCTTTTCCAATCCTCCATAATCTCAGACGTCATAACCATGTTATCCACGAGTTATTTGCCAGGAAGAAAAGCACTCTCTACTGGGAAAATGGTAGCGCCCAGTGCTCCCCTCAAACAATTGTCCAGCACCTTTACCACAATCAAGTAAAATGCATTGGAGAGCACGATTGGGCGTTAATCTTCCACCTTAGAGGCCACATCCTTCTTTGGCAAGAGAAAAATTAACAATCGATTTAGGCGATCAAACATGGAGTTGCCCTCCGCAAACTCCGCAAATAACATCATCACCTCTTCAACGACCATATCCTAGAACTCGCAGAAAAAAACTGGAAAACCATCCGGACCAGGACATCTATCTGGATTCAGCCCAAAATCCACTTCACAATCCTCCAGTAACTCGAATGGTCTCTCTATCACCTTCGCAACTGACTCCGTAATGCATCTCACCCCAGGCTCAGCCATCTAGACCCGCAATAAGGAGCATGCATGCTTATGTCCTTAAAATAACATGTTACAACCCTTGCAATCTCTTCCTCTCCACTATACTCTTCCCCCAACGCAACCTCTATAGAGTGAACCATGTTTCTCCTCCTTCTGTCATTTGCCACCGCATGGCCCCAGGCTCACAGCCATCTAGACCCGCAATAAGGAACATGCATGCTTATGTCCTTAAAATAACATGTTACAACCCTTGCAATCTCTTCCTCTCCATTATACTCTTCCCCCACCGCAACCTCTATAGAGTGAACCATGTTTCTCCTCCTTCTGCCATTTGCCACCGCATGGAAAAATCCGATGTTCGCATCCCCCTCTTTAACCATTTCT
Organism: Ottelia alismoides; assembly: GCA_037367405.1. NCBI lineage: Eukaryota > Viridiplantae > Streptophyta > Magnoliopsida > Alismatales > Hydrocharitaceae > Ottelia > Ottelia alismoides. Next base: position 10,542 of record JAZKJV010005325.1, on the reverse strand, counting down.
GGCGTGACCAATGCCTCCCCTCCAACTCACGTTTTCTATCTTTCTCCTCCAGAATCCTCTAAACCATCCTACAACTCTCAAGCTCCTCGAAGTCCAACTCCCTATAATCCTCCAATGAATCTAGCCTCACCACTTCCTCATGTACCTAACTCCGACGTTGTTCACGCATAATGTGTGAGTCCTTCCTAAAAGTAACCAACCTTTATTGCAACGCATTGAGCTTCTGAACCAGTCTCATAGTTGTCGAACCTTCCACCACCAAGTTGGTCCAAAACGATGTAACCATATCTCGAAAACCCTCCAACATCCAATAGCGATCGAATCTGAAGTACGAAGATGAGCCCCTACCCCTGCATGTGTCTAAACATAGATCCGGCCTCAACCTGGCCAAGGAAGTAACACAAATCAGGTTGAACAACTCCAACGCCTCGACCGATAGGAGGAATCCATCGATTCACGAATGGGAAGATAAACTTCTCCAAGTCTACTTGCAGTTACTCGCATCAAGAACCTCTAAAGCAAGCTCCTCCACAGCCTCAGCAAACATACTCGAACCAGGATCACAAGCCCCTCTTTCGTCGGGCCTACCATCCAAATACAAAGTGACGTTGAAGTCGCCACCCAAAATCCACGCCAACTCCTAGAAAGTGTTCCTCACCTCTCCCAATTAACTCCATAATACCGTGTTTCGGGAAGCCCCCAAAATGCAATGTACCAACATCACCAGCAGTCACGACTGATCCATCTTGCTTATGAAAACAACTGACACCAAATGTACCAAGACCTTCTCATTAATCATGTTGAAAACATAGCCATTCCAAGTCACCACAATCCCTCCCGAACTTTTGTTTGCTATAATAGCCCTGAAATATGCAAGTAGAGAGGCCCAGAGACCGAGCTACAGCTCACAAAATCCCGAGACCATATCTTTATTTCTTGAAGGCAAGCCACGCCAATCCTCCAAGTGCCAAGCATAGTGCCCACCTCCGTCCTCTTCCCCGGTTGACCCAGCCCCGCACATTCCAGATCAAACACTTCATTTAGAAACAGTGCCCCCCCACCCGCCACCTACACCCCCACTTGCTTAGTCATTGTCGCTTCGAAAGCTTCATCAGATTGAAACCCCTCTACCTCTGCATTCAGAATAGATCCCACTATCACCATGTATGCCCCATCGGTATAAGTACCACCATCCACATTCACCACCCCTTCTTGTACCAGATTAGGCTCCACCATATTACTCACATTGTTCCCCGCACCCTCAAACTCCTCCACTTCACGGTTGTTCTCCGGTTGCTGAGTCTCCCAGTCATGGACCTCCGCCCTATGTCACTTCTGCAAGGAAAAAATCAATGGGTGGTGCGCCTCGTTAAAAGCCCCAAGTGAGCCAAAGTCATCTTGCATATGGCCTTGAAATCCAAGAAGATCCAGCCCCAGCCCCCTCCCTTTAGATCGTCGTAACGCCGCAGTTGTTCTTCTTGCCCCGATATGCCCCATCCCTGGTAGGTTGCCCTCGGTACGAGAACATGTATTCTCCTCTCGACCACTGGCCGCCTTGGCCATAGCCATCTTTGCTACTGATAGCACACTTCTCTGTGAAATCCCACCACCTCACTCACGTAGTGGGTTTTAACCTCCAAGTTCATATCGGACCCAACAAGGTCCAAAGGTAGATCATCAGTGAGGGTTGTACCGCCTCCTCTGTGTATCGTTTGCCCCTTGTTCGAAAGCCTCGAAGAAGGCTCCAGAAGCAGTTCACCAATATGCTTCGGATCCAATTCAAAATACACATACAATGCTCCACCCATATGGCTTGATTTCAGGTTAAATTTTGTGACCGAGAAGTGCTTCGTGGATGAAATGCCATTTGGACCCACTGATTCGAAAGGATGTGTGGCCAGACCTACCTCCAAGAGTCCATCTGTATAGGTCTTATTCAGGTCCATAGTCGGGTTAGCATCCGACTCGAAATTGGTAATATAAGTTGAGATAAAAAGCACCGCCTCCGAGAACGTCTTCGAGGTGCTAGGGTTAACATCTCCAAGTGCAGTCGAATTGCCTCTGCCTTTCGTTGATTCTGTAATCTTAGCAGTTAGTGTCGCCTCTTCTGCAATCTCTGCAGCAAATGATGCCGATTTCGCTTCCCAAGATCCTCCTCTGACAAGTCCAATTGTCTCTGCCCCTCCTTCGTTGTTGTCTTCTTCAGCATCACCGCTGAAAAGGCCATCAGCATCCTTCTCCTCCATGAGAACAACCCACACCAGCACCACCCTCGACCTAACCTTCAGCTCAGCACGAGATGACAAAGGCATATAATCCTCCCTTAAAAAGAGCTCAATGTGCATGTCCTTGCCCACCCGAAGCCCCATGCAACAACCTCCTCGATCGCCCCCAAATGCGTGAAAGTGACATGCAAAGACTCCAAGTTTAGGCACCAAAGAGGCACTCTTGCCACCTTCAGCCTTCAAACTGGATCCACACGGATCGATCAGCCATCCAAGTATCGTGGTCTTCACCATCAAACAAGCCTCCTCAACTCCTGTGGGAAGCACTCCGCCAAAGCCCCACCAATCACCTCAATCACGCCTCTACACGACAGACCCCACACGCAGATGTTGCCCCCCAACAGCCACAATGAGTCGATGCGGATGTCATACTCCTTCACCACCCCAGCGTATTCTGAAACAGTTTCAAGTCATCTACCTTTCCTTCCCTCACGATGACCCCATCTAAAAGTTGATCATGCTCCGCCTCCTTCGACGACCATCTCAGCAAGGAGACCACCTCCTTGTCCAAAAGGAATACGCCCATGGTCTTCTTCTTCAACCAAGTGCCTTCTCCTGCACATTCCCGCCTTCGATGGCTAGACCGACCACAATTGAATCACAGATGGTCCGTCGCCTTGCAAGTTTTAGATAGATAATATGGCACTCCGCATCAGAAACACCATGGCTTCTCCTCCCCACGGGGCTTCGGTTGGCGTAATTTCTCCCATGGAGCACTCCCCAACCAACTCCTCCATGATGATATCGATCAGTTCCTCGCCAATTACACGAGGCCCTCCTCTTACAAATCTACCATCGTTTTCACTCCTAGTCACTCCAGAGCCACTCGCTCTTGACCCCTCCGCACTCGCTCTGGACTCTTCCGCACTCTCCATCTTCGAAACAATCTCCTCTGCTATCGCTAACTTTGTCAAAGCCTATTTTGGATTTTATCCTCTGAAGACTATTTGGCAATGTATATGCATAAATCAACCTCGTCAAACTTGTAACGTGCCAAGAGTATTTTGATAATCTCCCATGCACCTCCGTGTAATCCGATCATAACCTCATTGTATAAATAGGCCCTCAGGGCAGCAGCTCATGGTAATCTAAAACATATTTATGAGAATATGAAGAGTCTAGTGTGAGCAAGTAGAGTAGGAATGTTGCCCAACCCCTATAAATCCTTGTATTTTGTGGTTGTATGTGTGTGTGTGTGTATATATCAATCATTTTCTGCTTATGTTTGTTGATCAGATACGTTTTCCCCCATAATCTTTGTGTTTGTTGATCAGATATGTTTTCCTCCATAATCTTTATGCATGCGCTCCATTAGGAGCCTCTCCATGAAGATACCATCACCATGTTAGCACCTATCATATCTGATTCACCATGGTTTCGGTATATAAACCGCATCTGATTCGTTGTTTCTGGAGGATATCAACATTGTTTCAAGCCCAAACGTAGGTATGGTATGTGTGTCTGCATAGGATTGACCACAGGTTTGTGTCAGCAGATTGATTTATCACTATCAAGACGTAGCTCTCATAACCCTTAACATATATGAGTATCGACATCATCTGCTATGTTTCATTCAAAAGTTGTTTTCCCCTCTAAATTTATGTAAGGTCTAGGAGATGTCCGAAAGTTTTGAAACATGAGGTGACATCGACGGCGACGGACACGGGTAGCATGAGAAACCCGTTCCTTGGTCAGGTCATCAAGTTGGAAGAGACCAACTATGCCCACTGTTCATGTCAGTGAGCAGACAGAGGAAGCTATTTGTCCGCATGTAGCCATATCCTGGGAACAAAACTGGTAAGTATGCCACAAGGGAAGACAATGACATGATTTGAGCATGGCTTTTGAGTGGGGTCATCTCTCAGATTGCAGACAAGGTAATCCACTAAGGTATAGCGTACGGGATTTAGAACCTGGAGGACTCATTCATATTCACAGGAGACAAATGTGAGTCATGTCTCATGTGTTTCAAATGCACTATGACATGATGCAGCTTCTTCAAGGGGGTAAGCTGCTTGTCACTACTACTCTCAGCTGAAGGTTCTCGGCAGGAAGTACAACTCCTTAAAACATGTCAGTATATATCCGAAGTAGAAGGTAGCTCAAAAGGAGCTAGTACTGGCCTTTCTTGTTAAGCTTAGAATAACCTACCTCGCAGCATGGGATCAAATGATGACAGGCACTACCCTTCCTACTCCGGAGAAGGTGCACACTGAGTTGCCTCGGTATCTTTTAATAGTCGAACGTGTTAGAGTCTAAGAATTTAGCCCCAACAATGTCATCTACCCAAGGGAGAGCAGAGTTTTTTTCGAGGAGCTCGTGGCAGATTTTGCAGCACATATACTTAGGAGGGGCCAATCATTCAAGTTGGTTCCACTAGCTTTACCCGGGGAGGTAAAACCCAGTGGACATTTTGCGGTACCATGTTGAGGACATTTGTTGGACTAGTCATGGGAAGCCCTATATTGCTCGATTGGCTACAGAGGGAAACAGTGTAACCATCTCTTGTGTCGAATCAAACTTATCTAATTATTCTATTCAATTAACTTTAACTTCAAAAAAATTAAATATATTTTTATTTAAATGTTCCGATTGAAAAGAAGATTGTATTTTATGTATGAAAATATTTATTTATTATCTCATCAATTTTCAAATTTTATTGGATAAGGTTACATTCAATTGGTACAAAAACATCTGAATGGCATGTTCAAGTGTTTCTCCCATATTTTGTCCACTAACCTGTAGGAGAAAAGGAGGTTACTTTTAACCATCACTCTCAGCCAGCCAAATGTGTTGTATGTTCCTAATCTATCATGATCCTGTTATCTTAGGCCAAATTTGGAAGGATATGCACTGTAGAACTTTTCTCAACTAGAGTTTTATTATATTTTGACAAGGAAGACGATTGATTAAAGCCATGAAGAAGGGGGTTATATCATTTTCTTCAATCTCCTCGTGTTGCTTCAGTATTAGATCATCAGTCTTATACTACTTCACTTTCAATATGACATTAAAGTCTGTATCATCCTTCTATTAACAAGCTTCGATGCGTCCTACCTCAGTTGACTCCTGCAAATGAGATTGGAATGTGAGGCCTGACAACTGGTGCATTTCCATAATTCTTTTTAGGATCAGATAGTCCACATTCTTCTTTAGCATTTGACACTATTCACATGGATGTATGGGTGTACCACTAAACTTCTGACCATCTTGATCACATGGAAGGTCGTATCCCGATATATCGGCGATATATCGGTATCGACAGGTCACCGATATATCGCCGATATGTCCGATATCGGGTATCGACATGCAAAAAAGCCTAGCCGAATCCCGATGTCGGCGATATGGCGTCGATATATCGCCGATATATCGGGATATATCGGTATCGACATGGTACCGATATCGATATGTCCTTCCATGCTTGATCATTCATATTATCTTGTTATTGTAGTAGAATTTAGCATGAGGTTTTCTTACAAAAATAAGTTAAACGTATGCTTGTGAATTATTCATCTTTTTTTGAAAGAAAAAAGGCCTCCACCGTGTAAGTGTGTAGTGTGTGCCCAAAAACTTCACCATTTATCACCTCAATAATAAGTACAGGTCTAAAGTAGGCAACATGAAAGTAGAAAATTACACGTTCCAACTTTCTACAAGCACCTTAGCATGCGCCACCACAATTTCACCATACACTCGGTAATGATGAAACACCATACCAATTCTGGCAATCCAAATTTTGCCCAAGCCGCTCCTTTGTGCCTCTCCATACCTCCCTAATGGACTCCCAGAAACTCGTCATCTTATCAGTATGCATTGTGTGACTCCCAAACAAAGTCCAAGCCTCGACAGAGCTCCTACACTTGAAGAATAGATGGCCTGCATCCTCCACTTCCTCTTGACAACGCGAGCATGTTAAAGCAACGTTCAGAATGAACAGAACAAGACGATCCCCAGTCAGTAGTATGTCCCTTCTACATATCCACAGGAAGACCTTAATGCGAGTTGGAACATTCCAATTCCATATTCTCCTAGTCTCGCCTCCTCCAGGGGTCATAGACCATAGGTCCTTCAATGCTCTATAAGCCTTCCCTACCGAAAAAACACCATTCCGCCAGCTCCAGCTATAACAGCCCTTAGTGAGCTCGGTCAGCCACATTCTCAAACACCTCAAGCAACACCAACAGCTCCCCCAATCGTTGATATAAGGGCTCAGATCTAAATTGGGGAAAGAAAGAGTGCATGTCCCAAACTTCAACCATAGAAGCCTCCATATTAGTAGCCAAAGCCATCAGTTGTGGGAATTGCATTCACAAAGCTCCTCTCTCAAACAAATCATCAGTCCAAATCTTGAAATCATTTCCATCCCCAACCACAAATCTCACGAAAAGGCGGTCTCATGTAAGTCATGTGCTACACTACAAATGCCTCGCCAAAAGTATGAAAGTGCCAACCCAAGCTCCCTGGAGCTAGGGAAGGAACTACCACACCCATAGATCTTGTGTATAATAATAATGCACACCAGGCTATCGCAATCACTCCAGATTTGTGAAATCCATTTGTTGATCAAAGCCTTGTTCATCTCTTCCAAGCTACGTAACCCAAGTCCCTCATCATCCTTTGAGCAAGTGGTCATCTTCCAGTCAACAAAAGGAAACCATTTGACCGCTTGGAGGACCAGAAAAAACTCCTCATTATGCCCTCAAGTCTCCTTCTCATTCCACAGGGAGTTGCCTGGATGAGAGGTGAAAGATAGGTATCGCGAACAGCACCAACCTCAGCAACACAAGTATGCCACCTCTAGACAAACAGATCGATTCCGACATGCTGGTCTCTGCTCCATCTTCTCAATCACCGGCATCCAGTTTACGACATTCATCTTCCTTGACACCAGAGGAACATCAAGGTAGTGTAGCGGCAATTGGCCCTACAGGGAACGCAACCAAGTCGCACATCTCCCAATATCCTCCTCATCCAAGCCAAAAGGCACGAATTCCAACTTCTCCCTATTAATACTCAGCCCAGAAACTATCCGAAGAATTCAAGGACCGTTAACACACCTCTATAACTTGAAGGAACCCCCTCCGCAAAAATGATTGCATCATCTGCATACTGAAGAATAGGGGTCAATACCTTATTTGAATTACCTCTACAAAATCCTCATGTGATAGCATGGTCAACCATAACCAATAGAGCATCAGTCGCAAAACCAAGAACAAAAGGACGGTGCTAAAGGGCAACACCACATTGTGGCTGGAAATATCCCCCCCACCCCCGAATGACCATTGACTAGCACCGCGCATGATGCAGTCTTCATCCAAGCAATGCACATATCTAGAAAATCGTGCATGTGTGATGATGCTTGGATGAAGCGTCAATCCACGCAGTCATACACCTTGGAGAAATCCACCTTCCATAGCACTCCCTTGACTTTATATCTATGTTAATCAGTCACTATCTCAAATGCTAGAATCATACTGTCCATCAGTTATCTGTCCGGGAGGAAAGCACTTTGAACCGGTGACACAATCTTGTTCAGGACCCCCCCCCCCCCCAGTCACTTTGCCAAAGTCTTTGTCAAAATCAAGTAGATCGCATTTGATGGGGTAATGGTAGGGGTGTCTATCGAGTTCAACGAGCCGAGTTGGCCTCAATTCAGACTCGAACTCGATACGAACTCGATAAGAAATCTAAGCTTGAACTAGGGCTCGATAAGGATCGAGCCCTGGATCACCAACTCGAATTCGAACTCGTCGAGTTCGAGTTGACTCACAAGTCACGAGCCTCTTATCGGGCCACGAATTTCTGAGCCGGCTCACGAGCCTCAAAATGAGCTGGCTCACGAGCTTCTTATCGAGTCATGAGTTTCTGAGTTGGCTCATGAGCCTCAAAATGAGCAGGCTCATGAACCTCTTAATGAGTCATTGTTCCATTTTATACATTAAATTATACAAGTGACATTTGTAATTTTGATTTTTTATACTCTTTTCTGTAGCTTTTTGGGCAAGAAAAATGTTAACCTCTATTTTATATCAAACTCAATGTAGAAGTTTCGGTATATATATTTTTAATTTTTTATTAAGAGAGAAAACGAGTTATCGAGTCGAGTTTCCGAGTTGAACAATGCCCAACTCAGACTCGACTCGATAAGCTAACGAGCCATAAAACCCGACTCGGGCTCGGGCTCATTAAGGTTTCGAGTCCGGCTCGCGAGCCCTTAACGAGCCGAGCTCGAGTTGAGCTCATCGAGCTCGAGCTTTCCTGACAGCCCTAGGTAATGGGCCGATACTCCCCCACTTTTGTAGCAGCATCTTTCTTGGGAAGCAAGAATAGAAACGATCAATTGATTATATTAAATTCATAGTTTCCCTCCATAAATTCCACTGTCACCGTCATGACCTCTACCACAAGATCCCATAACTCCCTGCAGAAGAAAACCAAAAACCCATCTAGACTAGGACACCCGTCCGGGTTAAGGGCAAACAAAACCTCACGAACCTCCTGCAACCTAAACGGTCTCGTCAGCTCCTTCGCATCAACAATTGATATGCAGTTTACCCCCAAGCCCATCCACATCGAACTGTTGTGAGTTGCATGCCTACTCATGCTCTTGAAATAAATCGAGATTGCTTTTGCGACCACCACCCCACGAAATTCCACGCCCCCAACCTTGATCGAGTGGATCAAGTTCCTCCATATGCCATTTGCCATAACATGAAAAAACTCAGTATTTGCATCGCCCTCCTTCAACCATTTTGTCCTTGACCTCTATCTCCACTCAAGCTTCCTCTTCCTATTCTCCTCTATGATCTTTTGAACCACCCCCAGCTCGAAATCTCCTCCTCATCCAACTCCATGTCATCCTCCAGTAAATCCAGCCTCACCAGCTCATCCTAAGCCAGACTCCTTCTCAATCCACGTTCCTCCCTAGTTTCCTTTTTGAAGTCTAAAAGCATGCGTTGCAATGCAGCCAATTCCACGGCTAGTTTCGCTGTAGCCGAACCCTCTACCTCCAAACTCGTTTAGTAGGAAGCAAACCGGTACCAGAACCCTTACTTCAACACCCAATACCTCTCAAATCTGAAGTACTACGAGGAGTTTTGCCACTACAAGTATCTAAACATAGCGGCGTATGATCGAAACTAAATCTAGGGATAGAAGTAACTGTCGCCAGACTAAACATCTTCAAGGCCTCAACGGACAAGCGTGACCCGCCTTGATGAGCTGGATGACGAGCGAGGGCTCGAGCCGGAGGAGGTGGAAGAGAGGATGAAGCTTTTAGAAGAAATCATGTTGAAAGATCGGAAAGAGGAGGTCGAGTGGAGGTAAAAGTCTAGACAACGGTGGCTTTGTGAGGGAGATGCCAATACGCGCTTCTTCCACAACATGGTGTCAGGGAGGCATCGGAGAAATCACATCCATGAGCTCCTTGTGGGGGATCGGCGGGTGGCGGGGGAGGCGAGCCTTGGGGCTGCGATTCGTGGCCATTTTGTAACTACTTCCAGGAGGCAATGTCCCAGTGGTTGGGTGTGGTCGGGAAGAGGGGTGAGGCGGTTAAATGAGTCGCGGGTGGAGGCGTTGTTAGTGCCGTTCTCGGAGTCTGAGATAAGTAGCGCGGTGTGGGCTCTGAATGCGGAGGGGGCTCCGGGCCCCGACGGCTTCCCGGTCTTTTTTATAAGGGGTTCTGGGACTTGTTGAAAAGAGAGATCGTCGAGCTGATGAACGAGTTTGTAGAAGGTAACAGGGGCATTGATAAAATCAACAGAGCCTTGATATTCATGCTACTGAAGGACTTCCCGGCAAGAATCGAGGATTATCGCCCGATCGCGCTATCCAATGCGATCTATCTGGTTGTCGCAAAGGTGTTGGCAAATCAGCTTAAGCTGGTTCTTGACTCAGTGGTCATGCAAGGGCAGGGTGCTTTTATCCCAGGGAGGCAAATGGTGGATGGTCTGGTGATGGTGACAGAAATCTGTCTGCATTGGAAAAGGTCGAAGACGAAAGGAGCTCTTTGGAAGATCGACTTCTCCAAGGCTTATGATTGTGTTGATTGGAATTTCTTGCGGACGTCGTTGAGGTGGAGGGGATTCCCGTAGATGTGTATCGGGTGAATGAAAAGATGCGTAACAACGGCTTCCTTTTCTGTTCTAGTTAATGGCAGTCCGGAGGGCAGTCCTTTCCAGACGCAAAGGGGGGTACGCCATGGCTGCCCCAGGCACCGATGCTCTTTGTGATCGTGGCCGATGCATTGGTTGTTTTA